>JAHRHZ010000125.1:2933990-3026621 GCA_024137785.1 Ginglymostoma cirratum | reverse complement strand
TCTTTGACCGGTCTGTCTCCTCTCCACCCATCTTCTCCTCTATCCATTTTCTATCCGCCTCCCCCTCTCTCCCTATTTATTTCAGAACCCCCTTCCCCTCCCCCATTTCTGAAGAAGGGTCTTGGCCCAAAATGTCAGCTTTCCTGCTCCTATGATGCCGCTTGGCCTGCTGTGTTCATCCAGCTCTACACCTTGTTATCTCAGCTTCTGACATGTGATTGGGTATGATGGCTGATCAGACTTTCATACATATGATTATCATCATGTCTGCTGGCACAGTGTAACTTGACCATTGGTGCAGACACAGGCTCCAAACATCTGCTGAAACAAGAATCAGTGATCTCTGTCTGCAGATTCTGATGTAAACAAAGCACTACTCAGGCCTCGCAATCTCCTTGCATCTCTCCAGGGCGTTACACTTTGCACTTTACATTTGGATTTCCCTCAGGAAACTTATTGGTAACCACAACAATGTTGCAGAAAATAAAAACAAAACAATCAATAGAAGATCTCAGGAGAACTTACCTTTCTAAATCTTTAAAATTAAGAAAATGGGTTTTGAAATTACCTTAAATTCATAAAACTATTAGTCTGCAATATTCCTGGCCTGGCAGCCTGAACAGTCAGATTTAATTAGAATTAGAATCCCTACAGTGTGGAAACAGGCCCTTCGGCCCAACAAGTCCACACCAAACCTCGGAGTATCCCAACTGCACCTGTCCCCTTGTAACCCACCTAATCTACACATCCCTGAACACTACAGGCAATTTAGAATGGCCAATCCACCTAACCTGCACATCTTTGGATTGTGGGAGGGAACCGGAGCACCTGGAGGAAACCCACACAGACACAGGGAAAATGTACAAACTCCACACAGACAGTCACCTGAGGCTAGAATCAAACCTGGGTCCCTGGTGCTGTGAGGCAGCAGTGCTAACCACTGAGCCACCATACCACCCTTGTGCATTAAAATGTGCATCATTTTCCTTCTCCTCACATGTAGCCTAAAGAGAGGAAAGTGGGATAGGAGCCCCATAATTTTGTGTTCGCTAAGTATTAATATTGATAATGTTGTCAACACCAAGTGGATGTATCTTCCATCCAACTCCAAACGTGGGTGAACAAAGCAATGATCAAGTGATCAAAAACAAGAGCAGTTTGTTATAAGTATAAACAACAGTCATTTTATTATAGAGTGGAATCATATCAATATGATTCTCTGTAACAGTAAATTTAATTTTCTTGAATCAAATGTACAGGTTCAACTCAATTCTGTTCAATCTCTAATTTGAATAGGAAACCAACCTTGAATATTAATGATGTCTTTTAATGGAAAATATGCAGAAATTAATCATTACAATATGATTTGCCGCGGTCATAAGTTAATTCTATTAGACAGGTCATTTCTGAGTGTAGCGCCAACATTAATCACTGCTGTGAACATCTTTATACATGATGTATACATTGCAACTCAATAGCTGGTACAACAGAGTTTATAGCCCAGTGTAATGAATTTACTAATTGTGTAGTCCGAAAGTCAAGGAGCAATAGCATTAATTAATCATGTTTTTTCATTGATCTAGTTTACTTTGGCAAACTGAATTTTAATGGCAGATAGCAGTTACATCATCTGTATACTTCTATTTTATAATGTTCTGCCCAGGTCCTTTTTCAAAACACCAGTCTGCATTGTTATCTATATAGCACAGGCTGTAAAGGGCACAATGTGCAGACATACAATTCCACCAGCCATAACAATGGCTAAGTGATAGATTCTCACATCATGTTATCCATAACTGCAGTTTATACCACAGAGAATTTTATAAATTAGACTATTCATACACAGATTTAACAATTTACCTGAAAAATATCTTACTGTTTGCCATTAAAGAAAGTGGAGATACACCTAACTGTCAAGTCAAATCTCAAAGGACACAAGTGAATTGGTCTAAGGTGTTCTATGAGCCAATACATGATGTGAATGTTCCTTCAGACATGGAGTGCACAGTACATTCTCTGCTATGCTACTTCTGGCTTGGTACTGGATCTAGCACTGGATGGCGCTCCTATCCCTTTTTATAGTATGATTCATCAGGTGTCCTTACTTCATATAGGTATTTTTAATCAACCTGATCAGAGATGTCATTACACACCTCTGGGGCAGGTGTGACTTGAACCCAAGCTTCCCGGTTCAGAGCAGGGATACACCCACTATGCTACAAGAGCCCTGAAGTGTTAGTGCCTTAAGTCTTCATTATTCCCTTCTTTTCAATTTTTTTCACTTATGTGTTTTTCTTTTTAGGATAATGTTTCGTTGTCATTTAAAGGTCATGTCCATTTAATGAAAGAAAATGGCATGAATTTTCTTGGCGCTTCTCCGCTACTAGGAGACCTGTTTCACAAGGCTGAATCTTATGAAAGTAGATACTGGTACAGAGGGAGAGAGAGAGAGAGAGAGAGAGAAAGATTGTAGAGAGGCAGTTGAATACAGTTAGTTGGGGTCCAGATTAGACAGTTGCCAATCATGGGGCATGTTCTCAATCCTGAGTTGCAGGGAGTTGGGTGGGAGTAATGGTTGTCTAAAGGATCTAATGGTAGTCAAAGGAATGTGAATTGCTGAGGGACAGAGCTTGTCACAATGCTGTTCAGGGGTGGGGAGGCAGTTTCTAATGGTGCTCATGGAGGAGAAGATGGCTGTGGGGACTGGGGTCAATAGTGGTCACAGGGAGTGACAGATCACAAGTCCAGGCATGTGGTGGTGGTGTACAGGTTCGTTTTTGGGTTGGGAAAATAAACAACCCTCCTCCTTATGGTCCATATGGCCAATAAAGGCTCTTAAATCATGAATTCAACAATTTTAAGCTGCCAGGTTTTCCAAGGCGAGGTAAGATTGGTCACCCAAAATGAAAAAGTACATGATGGTTAAAATGAAGGCGGCCAATTTCTTTATAATATTTAAATGAGCAACTTTACTTTCCATGAGTGGACTGGTTGGCTGTTATGACAGGTAGAGTGCCGTTTAAAGGCAGGTTGAACCCCTGTCTCCAGTTGTTTGCCTTATAACCCCTCACAACCAAGCTACCACTGGGCAGTAAGTTTCAGCCCATAGAATCATGACACCCAGAAAAAAGATCATTTGCCCCAGTGAGTTTGTGCTCGATCTCTGAAAAGGTCATTCATTTCATCCGACGCCACTGCATTTTCCCCACAGTCCTGCAGATTTTTCTTTACTTCTTTTCAAGTTTTAATCCAAGATCTTTTTTAGAATTTTCCAACATTATTCCCCTTTATCTTGTGTATAATAGTAATCCTTGACTTTGTTTAAATACGAGATAGAGAGGAATAATGTTGGCAAATTCTTGTGTGAAATAGCTCAGTCCAAACTAACTGTACATCACTTCTCATCTGAGCTTGATTACATGCAAAGCATTAATGTGAAGCATGTGGTAGATTATTATTAGAGTACAATTGTACATCTTAACTATTAGAGTAACATTGATCTACACCAATTAGAATCTTCAATCCTTTGTAAGTTTGTTTTTTTTCCCAATGTAAACATCCTCATCTTTTACAGTGGCACATTTGCGGAGGAGCATGATATATAAGTTAGTGTCAGCCCTTTCCAAAGTGAAATTATACATAATTTAATAACCAAAACTTGGTAAAAACTTCTTTTTAATTAGTAATTGACGTTAGATGAAGTATAAATTTTAAATTCAAGATAATGGGAGGTTGGTATACTTGTCCTCTAATTAAATGTGTCCCACGTTTCAGACTAAAGATAATTGATGGCAAATTGCATCCTTTGAAATGTATAGAGTTTCATATTTCAGCTTTAATAAACAATATCCTGTCAGAAACCAAACACTTCATCATCAAAGTTATTAAAGGGTATGGGACAAAGCCATGTATAGTACTAATTGGTGACAGAGCAGGCCCCCGTGTTCCGATGCAGTCTTTCCTCTTGCCTTATAAGCCTAACACAAGGCATACATTTTGTGTCTCTTCTCTGTAACCAGGGGTATCAGCAAATAATACATAGTGTTACAGTAAGCCAACTGTTGCAAGCTCATTATCACTTGGTGTTGGGGATAGGGAGAGTTTCCATGATGTTACATGCTGTAATTTTAATGAAACAAAGGAAAATGGTATAAGAAGCCATTTGCAACATTTCTGCAATGGTTTTTTTTTGCCAATTTTCAGATGAAATTACAGTAGGAGGAAAGGAATTGCAAGGGCAGAGTTTTATGAAAGACTAGTTCACTATTTTGCTAATAATGTCTAATATGACAGCGTGCATTGTCACCTTCAGTACTCCCCGTGTAGAGGGTCCAGAGCTTATATCAGGAGTTTAGATGCATATTTTAAAATAAATGGAAAATGATGGTAAGGACTCCCTGAATTAATGATCTGTGAAGATAGCTAGAAAAGATGAAAAATTACTCAATGATATTTATACTTTGCAGGAAATACAACCTTTTGCGGCATTAGACAACGTTACAAATTGAAAATGTTGCATTATTCAGAATCTAGCTTTGCCCTAAATAATGTCTTAGAAACTGAATGTTTAGCATGAACGCCTGTCTTAATTCTTGATGGTTGAATCAGCCCAATTCCCAAGTAATAAAACTTCAAGAAACTCAGAAGGGAAATATTCAGACATAATTTGATAAATGTAAACCCTTGTGCCTTTTTTCATAAATCTCTTATTAATTTAGCAACAATCAAAATTCAAAATCGTGCTCAACTGTTGTTTATTTATACACTTATTATGATTGCCCCTGTGTTCTTCACTTTCGAACTTCGATGATGAAGTGTTTGGTTTCTGACAGGATATTGTTTATTAAAGCTGAAAAATGAAACTGTATGTATTCCAAAGGATGCAATTTGCCATCATCTGTATCTTAAGTAAGAAGCATGGGTCAGACTTAATTAGAGGACAAGTACACCAATTGCCTCCAAACCCCCCACAAACTGTGCAAATGAAAACTGCTGAAACCTTTGTGGTTGCCCACAGTCCAATAACAAGAGCAGTAGCTGTTTTTTCTCGCTCTGCAGATGTTGGTGATTTGCTATCCAAGCCACTTTTATTAAACCTACTCAGTTAGAAAATGGCATAATTATTTCCTGTTCTGAGTAGTAATAGTCATTACATTTTATGCAGCTCAAGTTTGATGTTGTTTATACTACCCTTTACTGGCAATCTATTTTTTAATACCTGCACCTGCTGGCTTTTCATTTTATAACAATTCGCTTTACTGCCCTGCTAATTGCAACAAGAATGGCAGCTGCAGGGCAGCATGGTCTCAATTTCCAACCGCCTTCAAAATTTACAGAGAGTTTGGATAACTGGGACGGCAGGATCTCCACTCTGGACTTTCTTTACCATGTGTGAGCAATGGGTGATAGAAAATTGGAAGCTGGTCTACATCTCTCTCAGTCCTTATTCTTTCTACAGTCAGGAACTATCCCTAGAATGTCTCGCAACTTGACACCAAAATCAAAATAATACTTTCCTTTACCTAGTTAAGTCACATTTTTAGTTCTGTGAGCATTTGATACACAACAGTTATGCCCCACATATCTAACTGGCTGCAGATGGTTATATTGAGTGTTAGGAACACCACTTCTGCGGTGTTATTGTGCATTGGCTAAGTGCAGTATGGTAGTAATTTTAAATTGCAAGTACCTGTACTACAGGCAGTCTTTGCTCTTAACATTTCAATCATGCTTAATGAATCTGGTCTCATAGTGAAATAAAGTTGAACTTTTTCATTCTGAACTTAGAATGATTTAAAAGAAAGCTCAATTTCTTAGTACTAATTTAACAGAGCATACAACATGTTGTTGTCTCATTCATTTGACCTCTTTCTACTGACTCCATTGCTTCTCTAACCTTTGGATAAATCATTTTTAATTGATTTGAAACTGCTGCCTTCTTCCCATTTGCAGTCAGCAAAAGGAAATAATTATACTAGTGTCAGGGATTACTATTTTCTCCTCGAAGAAACAGTTCATTTCTAGCTGCCTCTAATGTTTCTGCAATTAATTTTGCTTATTTTTGTGAACCTTATTTAGGGCATACAATTTAATATCATTGAGTGGACAAGTTCACTACCAGGCCATTTATTATGATAAGATAAGAGGTAATGTTGCTATTCAGAAAGAACCACTTCTGTTCTTTAGTTTTAATTGACCAATTTATTTATTTACTTTTATATGTTGAAAACACAAACAGCACCAGTTATAAATGTAAAAAAAATAAAATGGACACAACCTTCACTTCTTTAGTGCTATGAATAGCTTTAGAATGGTGCTGCAGCAGGTGATCAGATTCCTGGTGCAAGATGCTGAATGCCATTTTGCTGAAGGCACACATGAAGGGACTGTCTGTCAAAAGTATGTGGATTGTAATATCAACCAGTGTTACAATGCTGGTTTGATGATAGCGTTGTCATTTTGGAGCTCAGCACCTTGGCTGACCTTGTACCTCTGAAAACGTTCTCAGCAGCAAGAAAGACAATGTCGTCAGTGATATTTAAAGCTATCATCAAGTAATTTCACTACTTTCTGGTTGATTTCTCACAGATATTGTTTTGTAACAGTAGATTGTGTTTATTGGCTTTTAGAATTGAGTGAAGTTGCCAAATGTTGCAGTGAATGGTTTTCAATCATGGATGCAGCAGTGCTCTTGGCCTACAGCATGACAGGAGAATGATATGAGGTAACATAGAGCAGGCCAAACCATAGGAAGAGACAGGAGCAGGGCGAGGATACACCTTTTCTGCAAGAGGCCATATCTGCCCCAGGTTCTCAGGGAGCAATTTCTCAACACAGCCTGAGCAAGGAAATGTAGCTGGATCACAATAGTAGCTGATAGTGTGAACTCTTGCACTCATGCATTGCTTGTACACAATGAAAGCTGCACTGCAGAATAAGATATTATAGAAACCAGTCATATTTTGAGTGGTCTCTGTTTGTGCAGCAACAGAAGCTAAGATGTTGACCATGAGATACTGCATCATGGTTTCGTGTGCTAACAGAGTTAGCCCCCCACTGCCACACTGAAAAGGACAGCTCCAGTCTTTGTGCAGATTCCTGGCATATGTTGGTCCTGGACAAGTCAATGCTCATTGAAGTGACTGCAGGTTTTCTGCCCTGCTTGGCAATGCACCAAATGTTTCATTGCGTCATATATGTCATTAACATTCTATTGATCACCTCTTCTAAGTGTTTACCTCAGTCCTTTGCACCCAAGTTCATGGGTCACCTGACGTTTGATGAGATGACATGCTTGCTACAGTCGTCTCCTGCTCTGGCTGAAGGTCACTTATACTGGTCTCTCACAATGTGCTATCTTCTGAAATATGCACAGCGTGAGTATCTGAGCTGGTGATGGCATATGAGGGCAGGGAATGATATCTCTTTCATCAGTACTTCCTTGTTTTTCCACATCAGCTACCAAAGAAGATTGCAGTTCTTATGATCTGAAAGCATATACTGAGATAGGGTTGTCATCTGCAGAAAGGAGAAAACAAGAAGCTCAACCTTGCCCAATTTGCAGCTTAGAAATTGGAAGTGATTGTGGGATGAGGGGTAAGTGGAACCCAAAAAAGAGGATTAATCGTGAAGGTAGAATTAAATATAATGCTATCAGTTTTCTTACTGGGCACAGTCACAGCGATGGCCACTATAATGATGGCAATGATTGCCTCCTCCATTGGGAAATGACATGTAGCTGCACCAGTTACTTGCTGGTATCACCTATAATGGACCAGCTTTTCCTGTGAGACATGGCTGAATAGCTGGCAGTGTGTGTAAACTGTGTGACATGGGTGTGAAACTTGCAGCATACTAAACCTGTGAGTGTGAGATTAAGGTTACACGTGTTAGTGGTAAGCCACATCACAACCAGGTGAACATCTCCCTTCTTTTCAACCTCCCCAGGTGGTTGCAACAGAGGGTTAAATTCTTTTCGCATGTGGGTAAACTTTTCTCCAGTTAAAAAAATTAACTGTTTTAGAGTCATAGAGTTATAACAGACATACAGCACAGAAACAGACCCTTCAGTCCTATTGCTCCATGCCCACCAGATATCCTAAATAAATCTAGTCCCATTTGCCAGCATTTGCCCTATATCCCTCTGAACTCTTCTTATTCATATACACATCCAGGTGCCTTTTAAATGCTGTAATTGTACCAGCCTCCGCTACTTTGGGCAGTTCATTCCATGCACACATCACCCTCTACGTGAAAATGTTGCCCCTTATGTCCCTTTTACATCTTTCCCCTCTCACCTTAAACCTATTCTCTCTAGTTTTGGACTCCTCCACTCCAGGGAAAAGATCTTGTCTATTTACCCTACTTATGCCCATCATGATTTTATAAACCTCTGTAAGATCAGCCCTCGGTCTCCAACGCTCCAGGGAAAATAACCCCAGCCTATCCAGCCTCTCCCTAAAGCTCAAAACCCTCCAAACCTGGCAACTTCCTTATAAATCTTTTCTGAACCTTTTCAAGTTTCACAATATCCTTCCTACAGCAGGGAGATCAGAACAGTATGCACTATTCCAATAGTGGCCTAACCAATGTCCTGTACAGCCGCAACATGACCTCCCAACTCCTATACTCTATAAACTGAACAATAAAGGCAAGTATAACAAATGCCTTCTTCACCATCCTATCTACCTGTGACTCCACTTTCAAGGTCGATGAACCTGTTCGCCAAGGTCTCTTTGTTCAGCAACACTCCCCAGGTCATTAGCATTAAGTGTATAAGTCCTGCTCTGATTTGTCTTGCCAAAACGCAGCACCTCACATTTATCTAAATTAAACTCTGTCTGCCACTCCGCGGCCCATTGGGACATCTGATCAAGATCCTGTTGTACTATGAGATAACAACGTGTAGAGCTGGATGAACACAGCAGGCCAAGCAGTATCAGAGGAGCAGGAAAGCTGACCTTTCGGGCCTAGATCCTTCTTCAGAAATGGGGGAGGGGAAGAGTGTTCTGAAATAAATAGGGAGAGAGGGGGAGGCGGATAGAAGATTAACAAAGGAGAAGATAGGTGGAGAGGAGACAGACAGGTCAAAGATGTGGGGGTGGAGCCAGTAAAGGTGAGTGTAGGTGGGCAGTTAGGGAGGGGATAGGTCAGTCCAGGGAGGACAGACAGGTCAAGGGGGCGGGATGAGGCCAGTAGGTATGAGATTGGGGTGGAGCTTGAGGTGGGAGGAGTGGATAGGTGGGAGGAAGGACAGGTTAGGGAGGTGGGGACAAGCTGGGCTGGTTTTGGGATGTGGTTGGGGGCGGGGAGATTTTGAAGCTTGTGAAGTCCACATTGATACCATTGGGGCTGTAGGGTTCCCAAGCGAAATATGAGATGATGTTCCTGCAACCTTTGGGTGGCATCATTGTGGCACGGCAGGAGGCCCAGGATGGACACTTCATCGAGGGAATGGGAGGCGGAGTTGAAATGGTTCGTGCCTGGGAGGTGCAGTTGTTTAGTGCGAACCAAGCGTAGGTGTTCTGCAAAGCGGTCCCCAAGCCTCCGCTTGGTTTCCCTGATGTAGAGAAGGCCACAACTGGAACAGCGGATACAGTATATCACATTAGCAGATGTGCGGGTGAACATCTGCTTGATGTGGAAGGTCTTCTTTGGGCCTGGGATGGGGGTGAGGGGGGAGGTGTAGGGGCAGGTGTAGCACTTCCTGCGGTTGCCGGGAAAAGTGCCGGGTGTGTTGGGGCTGGAGGGGAGTGTGGAGCGGACAAGGGAGTCACGGAGAGAGTGGTCCCTCCGGAAAGCAGATAAGGGTGGGGAGGGAAAAATGTCTTTGGTGGTGGGATCGGATTGCAGATGGCAGAAGTGTCGGAGGATGATGCATTGGATCCGGAGGTTGGTGGGTTGGTACATGAGGATGAGGGGCATTCTGTTTTGGTTGTTATTGCGGGGAGGGGGTGTGAGGGATGATTTGTGGGAAATGCGGGAGACACGGTCGAGGGCGTTCTCAACCACTGAAGGGGGGAAATTGTGTTCCTTGAAAAACGAGGACATCTGAGATGTTCAGGAGTGGAATGCCTCATCCTGGGAGCAGATGCGGCAGAGGCGAAGGAATTGGGAATAGGGGATGGCATTTTTGCAGGAAGGTGGGTGGGAGGAGGTGTATTCTAGGTAGCTGTGGGAGTCGGTGGGCTTGAAATGAATATCTGTTTCCAGGTGGTTGCCAGAGATGGAATTAGAGAGGTCCAAAAGCTATGAGCTATGGGGGACTATGACGTAACTTTCTTTGCTGTCCACTACACCTCCAATTTGGTGTCATCTGCAAACTTACTAATCATGCCTCCCATGTTCACATCCAAATCATTTATATAAATAATGAAAAGTAGTGGACCCAGCACCAATACTTGTGGCACACCACTGGTTACAGACCTCCAGTCTAAAAAGCAACCCTCCATCACCACCCTCTGTCTTCTACCTTTGAGCCAGTTCTGTATCCAAATGGCTAGTTCTCCCTCTATTTCGTGTGATCTTACTTTGCTAATCAGTCTACTATGAGGAATCTTGTTGAACGCCTTACTGAAGTTTATGTAGATCATGTCCACGGCTCTGCCCTCATCAATCATCTTCATTACATCTTCAAAAAAATTAGTGAGACATGATTTCCCATACACAAAGCCATATTGACTAACCCTAATCAGTCCTCACCTTTCCAAATACATGTAAATCCTTCCCTCAGGATTCTCTCCAACAACATGCCCACCACTGATGTCAGGATCACCAGTCGATAGTTCCCCGGCTTTTCCTTTCCACCTTTCTTAAATAGTGGCAACAACCTCCAGTCTTCTGGCACCTCACCTGTGGCTATCGATGATACAATTATCTTAGCAAGGGGCCCTGCAATCACTTCCCTAGCTTCCCACAGAGATCAGGCCCCGTGGAATTTTCTACCTTTAGGCATTTTAAGACGGTCAGCACCTCCTCCCCTGTAAATGGACATTTTTCAAGATGTCACTATTTATTTCTCCACGTTCTCTATCTTCCATATCTTTCTCCACAGTAAATACTGATGCGAAATATCCATTTAGTACCTCCCCCATCTCCTGCGGAGACCTTGCTGATCTTTAAGGAGCCCTATTCTATCCCTAGTTACCCTTTTGTCCTTAACATATTTGTAGAATCCCTTCGGATTCTCCTTAAGCCTATTTGCCAAAGTTATCTCATGATCCCTTTTGCCCTCCTGGTTTCCCTCTTAAGTATACCCCTCCTGCTTTTCTCTGCTTCTAGGAATTTACTCGATCCTTATTGTCTATACCTGACGTATACTTGTTTCTTATTCTCAATCAGAACCTCAATTTCTCCCGTCATCCAGCATTCCCTATACCTACCAGCCTTGCCCTTCACCAGAACAAGAACATATCATCTCTTGACTCTCATTATCTCAATTTTGAAGGTTTCCCATTTTCCAGCCATCCCTTTACCTGCGAACATCTATCCCCAATCAACTTTTGAACGTTCTTGCCTAATACTGCCAAAGTTGGCCTTTGTCCAACTTAGAGCTTCAACTTTTAGATCCGATTTATCCTTTTCCATCACTATTTGAGACATAATAGAATTATGGTCTCTGGCCGCAACGTGCTCCCCCACTGACATCTCAGTCACCTTCCCTGTCTTATTTCCCAAGAGTAAGTCAAGTTTTCCTCTTTGTCTAGTAGGTACATCCACAGACTTCATGAGAAAATTTTCTTGTACACACTTAACAAATTCTTTTCTATCCAAGCCCTTAACACAATGACAGTCCCAGTCAATGTTTGGAAAGTTAAAATATCCTACCATAACAACCCTATTATTCTCACGGATAACTGAGATCTCCTTACAAGTTTGTTTCTCAATTTTCTGTTGATGATTGGGGGCAGGAGGGTCTAGAGTACAATTCCAATGAGGTGATCATCCCTTTCTTATTACTCAGTTCCACCCAAATAACTTCCCTGGATGTATTCCTAAGAATAACCTCCCTAAGTATGGCCATAATGTTATCCCTGATCAAAAATGCTACTTCCCCTCTTCTCTTGCCCCCTGCTTTCTATCCTTCCTATAGCAACTATACTCTGGAACATTAAGCTGCCAGTCCTGTCCATCCCTGAGCCACATCTCTGTAACTGCTATGATATCCCAGTCCCATGCTCCCAACCATGCCCAGAGTTCATCTGCCTTACCTGTTAGGCCTCTTGCATTGAAATAAATGTACTTTAATTTATCAGTCCTACCTCATTCTCTGCTTTGTTCCTGCCTGCTTTGGCTATTTGACTTGCTTCTTTTCCCAACTGTATCAGTATCAGACTGATCTCTTTCCTCACTATCTCCCTGAGTCCCACCCATCACTGCACCCATCTGCCTTACTAGTTTAACTCCCCCGAAGCAGCTCTAGCACATTTCCCCACCAGTATATCAGTCCTTTTCCAATTCAGGTGCAATCTGACCTTCTTATACGGGTCACTTCTATCCCAGAAGACATTCCAATGATCCAAAAATGTGAATCCTTCTCCCCTGCACCAGATCCTCAGCCACGCATTCATCTGCTCTGTTCTCCTACTCCTATCCTCACTAAATTGTGGCACCAGGAGAAATCCAAATATTACTACCTGCGAGGACCTACTTTTAAAATTCCTGCCTGACTTCCTATATTCTGTCCTCAGAACATCGTCCTTTATTTTTCCTATGTTGTTATTTCCAATATGTACAATGACTTCCTGCTGGCCCTTCTCCCCTTTGAGAATATTCTGCACCCTCCCCGAGATATCCTTGATGCTGGCTCCAGGGAGGCAACACGCCATTCTGATGTCTCGTTGTCGGCTGCAGAAACATCTGTCTGTGCCTCTGACAAGATGGTTCCCTATCACAATTGATCACTTGGAACCTGATGTACCCCTTGTTACATTACAGCCAGTCTCAGTACAAGAAACCTGGCTGTCAGTACTACTTTCCCTCGAGAGTCCATTGCCCCCTACATTTTCTAAAACAGCATATTTGTTTGCGATGTGGATAGGCACAGGAAAGTCTTGCACTACCTGCCTCCCTCTCCTACCTTTCCTGGAGGTCACCCTTTTACCTGACTGTATCTTTGGTTTATCTCCCTCTCTGCAACTACCATCCATCACACCCCTAGGTCCTGCTTTCGTAAAACTGTTTTAGTTTAATCATTCCAGTTGACAGGAGCCAATCATAAAGTCTTCTTGAATGAAAAAAAAAGCAATTTTATTATCTGCTAACCTCATGGCAAAATAAAAAAGAACAATTTCTATGTTGGATCACATAGGCCCTCTTTCACACATGTACACAGTTACAATGTTGAAAGTGGGAAGTGTCTCATGTAAAGCAGTTCTGAGGAAGGGTCACCAGACCCAAAACGTTAACTCTGTTTTTTCCTTCACAAATGCTGCCAGACCTGCTGGGCTTTTCCAGCAACTTTGTTTTTGTTCAGGATAAAAGTATACATAGTTAAGTGTCTTTGAATGCCCTTGCAGAGTAAGGTTTTACTACAAGGCCATGGTTCATTAGTTGATGTCTTGGACTATCAGTGATAGTTAATATTGCAGTTATCTTTTAAGATTTCAGTTCACTGATACTTTTTTTTCAAGTCAGGGCAGTTACCAGGCACCTTTCTTCTTGAGAAAGGGAGAAAAAGACTTCTCAATCTATGCTACCTTTTTCATTCTTAGTTCCTTCAACCCTGTACTGCCAGCTGGCAGCCTATTGGAACTGAAGATTGTTTGTATCATCTGCATCTATGTCGGTTATGTTTCGAGTTTGATGATTGTGGGCAAGTTTCTGTCTTCAACTTGTGAATGTTCTCATAGCAGTGTCAATGTCACGAGAAGTAAGGTCTTTATCATACTTCCCATGGCACCTGGCCGACTGGTTTCATTTCCCTGGGTAAAATATTAATTTCAGCTCAACCTGTCCTTGGCCCGAAACGTCAAGCTTTCCTGCTCCTATGATGCTGCTTGGCCTGCTGTGTTCATCCAGCTCCACATCTTGTTATCTTTGTTTAAATCCATGTCAGTTTCATGAAAATTGGCCAACATAGGTGAGTCAGGTGATTCTACAGCCATTTTCAAGTCAGTATTTTGCAGACTTCTTAAAACTATTAAATGCATTAATGTCCCATGTATTAAATTGGCCAATGACTTCAAAGATCAGTAGCCCATCTTTTATATTATGTGGCAGTCATGATCGACAGAGATGATTGATGGTTGAGTGATAGAGGTGGTGCTTAAGTAAAGTGTAAAATTACTGATGCAATTAGTGGGATATGATATTTAAAAATACATTCACTGACCTTGACTATGTATATAAGGTCTTTAAATTTCTTGGGCTACTGTATTCAGGCGCTTGGGGCTAAACTCCGGCCAACTAATTCCCGCTGTCCACTTCCTACACCAAAGTTCCCAATGCAGCACCACAATCTTAGATCCTGGTCTCGGCTGAGTTGTGCCATTTTTGAGTGTTCCCCCAAGCGAAGGGAATGACTTTCAGCACCTTTTCCCGCCACAACTCACCTCTACTATAAAAGATGTGGATCGGCTTTAAGCAGGCAGCCTATGTTAATATCTGCTAACCTCTTGGTGTTTTGTTTCTCCACCCTTACTCAGACTAGTGTGCTGCCAACTGTGCAGACAGTGCTGGCTGCAGGCTGTAATCAGTGAAACTAGCAAGCAGCGCAATGTTTGCATGCTACCCGTATCAGAATCAAATGGGGATTAACCCACTTTATGACCCCACGCCTCTGTTTGGGCCTTATCGTGGTGTGTGTATTTTTTACTTGCTACTATGGGCAGACACTATTTACGATTTTAATATCTTTACTTTTCCATTTCTAAATTGGATAAAATATCATCAAAATTATTGAATCAAATTTTCTATTCCTTTTCTATAGCCCTTTAAAATCTAAGAATAGAGCGGTGGCACTCTTGGAAGCATGGATGGCCTGTTTCCGTTTCTGCTGGGAAGGAGGAGACAGTTGACACTTGAAAGTGGGGACCCCTTATTGGTGTAATCTGCTGGAATGACATTCTGTACCTTTGATGTTGGTCGACTATTTCTCAAATCGTTGTGTCGCTCTGGGCAGCTTCACTTATTTCCATTTCTGATTATAATTATCCACCCTCATCTCCATCGCAGCTATTTGCATCATTTCCTAAATGTCCTTAAATGCTTCCTATTGTCTGATATTACTGTCACTTCAACCATTTATCCATCTCCTATTTTCAATTTATGCATGTTACAGGTCACTCTGCTTCCTCCCCTATATTTCTGCGTCTGTTTCCCATTCATCCCTCTTTGTCTGTTACTTAAAAAATGCTCTTTACCATTTAATTTTGCTCAGTTTTGTTGAACGATCCATGACTGAGCTTCCGTCTTGTCGGTTCTCACCGCAGATGCTGACAAACCCTTGAGTGTTTCCAACATTTTCCATTTTTGAAATGTTGTACTGTATTCTACTTACAATTTATTGCAAATGAAATTGCTTAACTCAGGTTGCAATGTCCACTCTTGCTTCTTAACTTTTAAAATCTAAAAAAAACTCTTGCAATATTCTTTTATCTTGCTAGCTAGTGTACTCTCAGATTTTATTTTCCCTCCACTTATTGTTATTTTACTAATACTCTGTTGGTTTTTAAAGACTTCCTAATGCACTGGCTTCCTACTAATCTTTAACACATTGTATGTCTTTCCTTTTGCTTTTATGCTGTCCCTGACTTCTTGTCAGCCATGGTTTCCTCACCCTCCACTATGCATGTTTCTTCTTCCTTGGGATGATTTTCTGCCATGCCTCCCAGATTACCCCAAAAACTCCTGCCATTGCTGCTCCACTGTCTCCTCTGCTAGGCCCCCCTTCCAATCACCTCTGGCCAGCACCTCCCTCATGTCTTTGTAATTACCATTACTCAAATGTAACACTGTTACACCTGATTCCAGCTTCTCCCTCTAAAACTGCATGTTATATTTTCTCATTTTATGGTCACTGTGCCCAAGGAGTTCCTTCACTTTCATCTCCCTCATCATGTCTGCATCATTACACATCACAAAATCCAGAATGGTCTGTTCCTGAGTGGGCTCTCCCGCAAGCTACTCCAAAAAAGCATCTCGTAGACATTCCACAAATTTTCTTGAGGTTCTTTACTAAGGATTTTCCCAGTCCACCTGCATATTGAAGCCCCCCAAGATTGTTGTAACAGTACTTTTCTTACATGCCTTTTCTGTCTTCTGATTTATTTTCTTCGTCACATCCCAAGTACTACCGGGAGTCGTGTCCACTAGGGTCGTTTTTGCATTGCAGTTCTTCAACTCATACAGTTTCTATACCTTCCAGCTCTGTGACTTTTTGCTATCAATTTAATTTCATTTCTTACTAACAATGCAACCCTGCCTCCTTTGACCACCTGCCTGTCTTTTTCAATAGGATGTGTATGCTTTTGTATTGAGTTCCAAGCCCTGATACCCTTGCAACCATGTCTCTGTGATATACGCATCGTATCTGCTAAATTCAATCTGTGCTGCAGGCTCATTTACCTTGTTTTATATACTGCAAGCATTTAAGTACAATACCCTTAGACCTGCATTGACTGCACACCCCACCCACCCCCACCCTCCTCCTTCCAATAGTTTTCCCCTTTTCTGCTGTGCCTGTGGTCAGATTCCTGACCCTTTCCATACTCTCTGTCCTATTACTGGAAACTTTAATAACCACTGCAGAGGTCTCCCCCCTTCAGTTTTTTCCATTATTTCTCATGCAATTGAAACCCCACACTGCAAATATTCATTTTAAAGGAACAAAAACAAAGTTGCTGGAAAAGCTCAGCAGGTCTGGCAGCATCTGTGAAGAAAAAAAAATCAGAGTTAACGTTTAGGGTCCAGTGACCCTCACCGATGACCCTCTGATTTTTTTTCTTCACAGATGCTGCCAGACCTACTGAGATTTTCCAGCAACTTTGGTTTTGTTCCTGATTTACAGCATCCGCAGTTCTTTAGGTTTTTATTCATTTTAAAGCCCTATCCACAGCCCTATTTCTGCAATTCACCAGGACCCTGGTCCCAGCTTGTTTCAGGTGGAACTTGTACCATTGGAACAGTTCCCTCCATCTCCAGTACTGGTGCCAATGTCCAATGGATTCAAACCCACTTCTCGCATACCAATCTTTGAGCCAAGCATTTACCTGTTTAACCTTGTTGACCCTGTGACAATTAACTCGTGGGTCAGGTGGTAATCCAGGGATTATTACCTATTTTGGTTCTGCTTTTTAATTTAACCCCTAGCTGCTCATTTTCCCTCAGCAGAACCTCTGTCCTCTTTCTATCTACATATCATTGGTACCTACATGGGCCATAACAACTGGATCTTACCCTTCCAACTCCAAGTGTCTCTGCAGCCCAGATGAAATATCTCCAATGGGGGAACCAGGCAGACAATGCAGCCTTTGGAATTTTCGATCCTTTTTATAGAGAACAGTGTCTATTCCCTGATTACGCAATCCTCGATTTCAACTACATTTCTCCTGCCACCTATGGAATGGCTCGCTGTACCATAGTGCTGTGGTCAGCTAATCCAGCCAACCTATAGATGCACTTTAGAAAGGTGTTAATTCAAGAAGCATGTGGCCCATCTGTCTGATGAAAGCTGCAATATACTCGGGTCCTATTTCAATTGCCCCTATAAAGGCAAATCTAGTACCTGGGAACCTAGTTGAGAAAAGGAGGCACCAAATTTGTGAAAAATGACTGAGCAATTTGTCAGAAAAGTCTAATCATTGAAATAACTGTTTAGGTAAATGAGCCTGCAGCACAGATTGAATTTGGCAGATACGATGCGTATATCACAGAGACATGGTTGCAAGGGTATCAGGGCTCGGAACTAAATACACTGGAATATCATGAAACTTTGAGAAGGAAGTCTGCTTTGCACAGAAACAACTTGTCATAGAAACGTTAGCTCCAGTTTAAAGAAACAAGGTGTTGATTACCGGAAACAGAAAATGCTGGAGAAATTCAACAGGTCTGGCAGCATCTTTGGAGAGAAAAGTAGTGTGAACATTTTGAATCCAGTGATGCTTCATCAAAACCCAGAAAGTCTTGACTAAATTATGTAACTTGAAGGACACAAAGGCAAAGCTCAAAAAGTATGAGGGAGATTGCTGTCAGTAAAGACATAGATCTAGCATTTCCTCTGAACTGCTCTCAGTTTGCAATGTGCATCGCAAGAAGCGACTTTAAAAAAACTTTACTCATGGTTTTAAACTGTGTTGACAGTCATACCTGCACAATATGCCTGACTATTTACAAAATAATGTAATAATACAAAAATACTGGTTAATAAGAGTCAAAATAACATAATGATACAAATTACATTATACATCCTGCAACAAGAAACTGAATGATAGAAATGTACAAGATTTATCAGATGATATAATTTATTGAAAACAAAATCAGCATCAAGCAAAAAATCTGCAGACTTTCTACAACGCTCTTGCAGTAACTTTAGTAAGAATGGGCCGGAAGGGCTTAAATAGGATCATAGATACCAGAGCCTGATCTAAACTTTGTAAGTAGGTAAGTTTTGAATGTTTTAAAATTTCACCCTATGAATAAAACTTGTATTTTTGTTTTAATCAATGATTATATTACAAATTGTGCCCAAAATTGTGGCCTCAAAAGTTTTTCTGGATTTCTATGTGAACACAATGCGTTGAGTTTCGGAGTTGGGAGGTCACGTTATAGCTTTACAGGACATTGGTTACACCAATATTGGAATACTGCATTCAGTTCTGGTTTCCCTGCAATAAGAAGGATGTTGTGAAACTTGAAAGGGTTCAAAATAGATTTACAAGGGTGTTGCCAGGGTCAGGGGGCTTGAACTATTGGGAGAGGCTGAATAGGCTGGGGTTATTTTCCCTGGAGTGTCGGGGGCTGAGGGCTGACCTTATAGGGGTTTATAAAATCATGAGGGTTATGGATAGTGCGAATAGCCAAGGTCTTTTCCTGGGGTGGGGGAATCCAGAATGAGAGAGCATAGGCTTAAGGTGAGAGGGGAAAGATTGTAAGGGGACCTAAGGTACAATTTTTTCACGCAGAGGTTGGTCCATGTCTGGAATGAGCTGCCAGAGGAAGTGGTGAAGTCTGGTACGATTACAGCATTTGAAAAGCATCTAGATGGGTATATGAACAGGAAGAGTTTAGAGGGATGTGGGCCAAATGCTGGCAAATGGGACTAGATTAAATTAGGATGTCTGGTCAACATTGATGAGTTGGACTGAAGGGTCTGTTTGTATACTGTACAGCTCTATGATTCTATGATTCTATGATAGTAGCACACGACAATACAGGAAATCTGCCATAACCAATGCAATCCAGCAACATTTTAAAACCTTGGCTGGAATTTTACAGGAAACTGTGGGCGCTGCCTCTAGGACCAGACGTAGTCCACTTATGCAATATGATTCCCCATGACCTTCCTAACCAGCTCTTTCGGAAATTAATAGCTACCGTTTTCTACTCTATCACAGACCTCCCTATTTTGTCTCTTTATGTGTTTCCACATTTTATCCATTTAAAAGCTTTATATTATTAATTTTTCTGAGTTCTGGCGAAAGGTCATGATCTGAAACAGTGATCGCTGTTTTTCTTTCTCTCCACAGTTGCTGCCAGACCTGCTGATAACTTTAAGCACTTGCTGTGTTTATTTCAGGTTTCCAGTGTCTGTAGTATTTTTTTTTGGATCAATATCTCCACAAATACAGGAACCTACTTGGTAGACACTTTGCATGTTCATTGGTGGTGCAGGTACCCACTTTAGATTTTCAAATTAAGGGACTTCTTCTGATAAACCATATACTTTGTTGGCATTAGTGATGGAGGTTACTGGCAGGCATGATGCCAATATAAGTGCTGAGATTGAAAGGTCATTCATTTGCAGGGTTCAAAAAATAGGTTTGAGTTGCAGGAAAATATTCTTCTTTTTATTTGACTGCAGCATGAATTAATCTGTAAAGAGTTTCGCAAAAGTTCAATTATCCATTTTTGGGGCAGCAGGGAATCTTCAGTTCAATTTGGAACACAGGCTGCCTAGTCTAATGATACTGTGCTATTTTTAATTCATGGCTACTTCCACTAAAATAGAAAACAGAGGGAAATATGTCTTTACTCCCTATGCAGTAGCAATTTGCAAACTAAATCTGGAAAATTATTATTCATCACCAATGTCAGCACATTCATCAAGCAATTAAAGACAAGAAAGCTGCAAATGCTGGAATCCAAGGTAGACAAACAGGAGGCTGGAAGAATACAGCAAGCCTGGCAGCTCCTGGAGGAAAGGAGCAGTCAACGTTTCAGGTATTACCCTTCTTCAGGACTGGAGGAGGGTAATACCTGAAATGTTGACCGCTCCTTTCCTCCAGATGCTGCCTGGCTTGCTGTGTTCTTCCAGCCTCCTGTTTGCCTACCATCAAACAATTAAGCTTTAGCAATCCAAGATTGGAATAAAACTAATAGATTTGCACAGGATGGCATGTTGCACAGTGGTAGCATTCCTTCCTCTGAACCAGATGTCCACGTTCAATCACACGTTCAAGGTCTGATGGTGACCGAAGATGTTACAATGCATCCAAGTAAATTGCTTATCAATCTTTAAATCTTTCTGATATGCTTCTTTTTTATTCATCGATGAAGTGTGGGTGTTGCTGGCTGGCCAACATTTATTGCCCATCCCTAGTTGCCCTTGAGAAGGTGGTGGTGAGCTGCTGCCTTGAGCAGCTGCAGTCTGCATGCTGTAAGTTGACCCACAATGCCTTTAGGAAGGGAATTCCAGGAAGTTGACATGTCACATTGAATATTTCCAAGACAGGATGGGGAGTGGCTTGGAAGGGAACTTGCAGGTTGTGCTATTCCCATGTATCTGCTGAGGCTGTCCTTCTAGGTGGAAGTGACAATATGGTTTGGAAGATGCTGTCTGAGGATCTTTGGTGAATTTCTGCAATGCACCTTGTATATAGCACACACTGCTGTTACTGAATGTCAGTGGTGGAGGGAGTGAATGCTTGTGGATATAACGCCAGTCAAGCGGGCTGCTTTGTCCTGGATGGTGTCAAGCATCTTGAGTGTTGTTGGAGCTGCACCCATCCAGACGACTGGGGAGTAATCCATCACAACCCTGAACTGGGCCTTGGAGACGGTGGACAGTTACCTGCCGCAGTATTTCTAGCCTCTGACATGCTCTTGCAGCCGCTGTGTTTACGTGGCAAGTCTAGATGATTTTCCAGTCAATGGTAACCCCCAGGATGTTGATGGTATAGCTTACAAGTGACAAGATCAGGAGAAATTCCTGGTTAGGCAGAACTTTAGGGTAGCTGCAGCGCAGATGAAAACACCCCTATTAAAACACTCCATTCATATAAGCAAGTGTCAGCTTTGTTTTGCGGGATTAGCACACATAATACTTTTGCTACAGCTGTATCTGTTTCAAATAAAACTAGCATATAGCTGAAGATATTTTGTTTATATTAGTTTTCATTGTGAGGATTGTGTACCAGAGAAAAGATGTTTTACGTGGCCGGTTTTTATAGATAGCTATGCAAACAAAAGTTTTCCAATTGAAAACATTGTGGTAGATTATCAAGATTTTCTACAGTTTGTTTTCAGCTAAGGAGTAGAATGCTGATTTATACACCTCATCCGGTCCATTCAGCAAAACTACAGGATGATTTGCCCCAGAGATACAGGTGCATAGGAACATGTTTTATGTCAAAATACCAGCCATCTGTAAGGCATTTCAATTTTTAAAAAATTATAATGGTTCCAAATCCAGTGAGATATACAGTGAAAATAATTCCACTTTCTTGCCAATGTGGATAATAACCACATGGACATATTTGAAGATGTCATGGAAGAAATCGAGTCAGGCACCACTGATATTCTGGCTGTCATTACTTACAGAAAATATTTCTCTGTTGTCACCAATGCCAAGGTTCCTTAAAGACAACAACTTCGCAGATGGCACCAATTTTCAACGTGTGCGTGTGTGTGTGTGTGTGTGTGTGTGTGTGAGAGAGAGAGATAAAACTCCCTCAGTAGCATGAAATTTTATCATTTGGACAGTAGAAGAGAAATATAAAGAAACTTTAATTTTAAATTACTTTGCTTTTTTGCAGGTATAAACCATTTGTTTGGTCTCAAGTCAAATATACAACATATGGTAAGTTGTTTCATTGTACCTTGCAACCACACAAACCACAGACATTTCCTTAAAACTTCTCATACGTGTGTATTAACATCATTACTATTCTACTGAAACATTCGACATCAATTTGCAGCTATATAGCACTTTTAATGCAGGAGAACATCACACAATCCTTCACAGAGGCTTAATCAAATAAATGGAGGTTGAGCAGCCGAAGCAAATATTTGGAAGAGTGGGCAAAATCTTGGTTACAGAAGTGAACTTTAAGTAGAAACCCCACATAGAAGATGAAAGTGGAGAGCTAGAGGAATAAAACTAGCTGACTGCAAGCATGATCGACCATATTGGGACAGAGGTATGAGGACCAAATGATGTGTTAGAGTTTGAGGGTTAGAGATAGAAACAAAATTAGAAATTGCTGGAAAAATTGCTTGTTCTGAAGAGGGGTCACTGGACCCAAAACAGTAACCTTGCTTTTTCTCCACAGATGGTGTCGACCTGCTGAGTTTCTCTAGCAATTTCTGATTTTAGTTCTGATTTCCGGCAGCCAAAGTTTTTTTTTGTTTAAGGTCAGAACAGGGTTGGATGTTAGAGGAACCAGATAAGAAGGATATTGGAAGATGGTTGGTAACAGGCAAAAATATTTGCTTTTACAGTTTATAGTTGTGTCTTGGTCATAATGCATTGAATGCAAGTTTAGTTTTGATTTTAAAGAAACAGTTCATTTTATTCCTTTAATAACATAGAATGATAAAGTCATTGAGTTTTTACAATACATAAAGAGGCCCTTTGGCACATTGTGCCCACACTGGTCATCAAACATTGATTGATTCTAATCCCATTTTTCAGCACTTTGTTCCATAGCCTTGTACACCATGAGATTAAACTGTTCATCTGTATAGGTCTTAGATTTCTTGAGACTTCCTGCCTCTACCACCCTTCTAGACAATGAAATACAGATACTCACAACTGCCTGGGTGCAAGACTTGTTCTTCATATCCAATCATCTAATGCCTGAATATTGAAATTCAGATCCAAGTAATGTTCTAAGCTGTTCTTTTGCTTTTCTCATAATTCTTGTGTAATTGACAGCATTCCCAACAATAGCTGAAACTCTACTTATGTTTTTCCTCTTTCCTTGACAACAGTATTAAAAATAGCTAGAAGTGGAGTCACATGAATTCTTTTTATTAGGGAAAGACCTTTGCAGTAAACTATGTTATAGTCTTCTCACCAAATTTCCTATGCACCTATTTTCATCACCTATTTAATCAGACGGAGCATAGCCAAATTGCAGTACATTTTATCTCTGTAGAATCTACCTTTAAGTCATTAATCTCTTTTAAATGCACTTCATGTACTAACTTACACCACTAGCAGAATCTGATGCCTCTAGGTCACCACAGTCGTACTAGGCCATAAGGCTGCTCTCTCATTGGAGAGACACAATTGTGATGGTTTAATGTGACTGTTACCACAGCCCAGGTGAGGGGAGAAATAATTCCACAGAGGCCGATATCCTGTCACCATGTCATCCTCTATTTACATGTGGAGAGTTCCTGAACTGCTCCAGCTTCTTCACAACCAGCTCTCAGAATGAACAGAACCTCTGATACGCTATTTAAATCTGTCAGCCAGGGCTCCCTGATCGGACCAGGTTAACAGTTCCAATCAGGGAACTCATATTCGATGAGGTCTACCTGGCTGACCTTGTTACAATCACTGCAAGGGCAGAGAGTCCAGCCTGTGCAGGAATTAACCCAAAGCAAAAACAAAAATTGTTGGAAATGCTCAGCAGGTCAGGTAGCATCTGTGGAGAGAAATCAGAGTTAATGTTTCAGGTTGAGTGACCCTTCCTCAGAACTGATGGTACTTGTGCCGAAAATAGGGCAGGACTGGGGGGTAAGCAGTAAATGATAGATTGAGATAGAGCCCAAGAATAGAGCAGAACAATTGGATAGCCAATGGAATGGAAACAATCAGCCTAGGAGAATGAATAGCTATTAATGGGGACTAATAGCGGCTAGCAATGGTTTGTGTGCAATAGCAGACCATGTTATATCAAGGCATGGTGTGTGGAGTTTGGGAAAGCACAGGGGAAGGGTGCCTAAGATAGTTGAACTCAATATCGAGTAGGCTGCAGAGTTCCCAAATGGAAAACGAGGTGCTGCTCTTCCAGCTTGTGCTGAGCTTCGCTGGAGCACTGCAGCAAGCCTGAGACAGAAATTCAGGGTAGTGTGTTAAAGTGGCAGGCAACTGAAGCTCTTTTTGCAGGCAGAAGTAGGTGCTCTGTAAAGCAGTCACCCAGTTTACACTTTGTTTCCCCAGTGTAGAGGAGACCACATTGTGAGCAGCGATTGCAATAGACTAGATTGAAAGAAGTCCAAGTAATGCACTGCTTCACCTGGAACGTGTGTTTGGGCCCTTGGATACTGAGGAGGGATGAAGTAAACAGGAAAGTGTTACACCTTCTGTGATTACAGTGGAAGGTGTCATGGGGTGTGGGGAGGTAAGGGGACTGAAGGAGGAGAGGGCTAGGGTGGCCTAGAGGGAATGGTCCTTGAGGAAGGCTGACGAGGAAGGGGACACAATATGTGTCTGGTAGTGGCATCCCATTGGAGGTGGTGGAAATGGCAGCTCATGATCCTCTGGATATGGACGTTGGTGGGGTGGTAGGTAAGGACGAGGAGAGCCCTATCATTGTTGCAGGAGGGAAGAGAGGGGGTGAGACTGAAGTGAGGGAGATGGGTCGGACCCAGTTGAGGGCCCTGTCAACTACGTTGGCGGGGAATCTCGGTTGAGGAGGAAGGTGGACATTTTGGAGGCTCTCTTGTCGAAGTTGATATCATCAGACTGTATGCGACAGAGATGGAGGGACTGGGAGAATAGAATTCAGTCTTTGTGAGAAGTAGGGTGCAAGGATGTATCGTCCAGGTAACTGTGGGAGTCGGTGGGTTTATAGTGGATGCTGGTGGCCAGCCTATTCCCAGAAATGGAAAGCAGAGATGTCAAGGAAGGGAAAGGAGGAGTCAGAGATACACCAGTGAGAGCAGTGTAGAAATTTATAAACTTTTCCAATTCTGGATGAGAGAAGGAAGCAGCACCGATGATATCATCAGTATACTGGAGAAAAGTTGTGGGTGGGGGCCGGAATAGGACTAGAACAATGAATGTTCCACATATCCCACAAAGGGTCTATGCAGGTACACATGGCCACCCCTTTAACCTGAAGGAATTGAGTGGAGTTAAAGGATAAGTTGCTCAAAGTGAGGGTGAGCTCAGCCAGGCAGAGGAAGGTGGTGGTGAATGGTAGCGGTTCAGATTTTTGTTCCAGGAACAATCAGAGAGCCCTGAGACCATTCTGATAGAAAATAGGCATGTAAATTAACCCATACTGTGTTATTGTGCGTATAGAAAGTAATGGGATAGAAGGTAATGTAGCAACATGGATTAAGAATTACATAGGTAGAAAGCAGAGCAGAAATAAACACATCATTCTCATGTTGCAGGTTATCCCTAGTGGCGTTCCACAACGATCAGTACTGGAGCCCCAGCTATTCATGATAACTGTCAATGATGTTGATGTGTGAGTATGGAGGCTCTTGTGGCATAGTGGTAGTGTCCCTATGTTTGAGCTAGAAAGCCTGATTTCAAATCCCATCTGAGGAGGGTGAGTTACCTCATATCTGTACAGGTTGAATAAAAATATCTAGATAAAGAGTCCAAATGTAATATTTCCAAATTCACAAATGACGCAAAGCTGTGCAGGAATGCATGTTGTGAAAAAAATACAATGAGGCTTCAAGGTTTAGACAGACTTAGTGAGTGGACAAGAACATGGCAGGTGGAAAATAATATAGAAGAGTAGTGAAGTCTTGCTTCAATTGCATAGAACCTTAGTTAGGCCAAGCATAAAGCATTGTGTGCAGTTTTGAACCTTTACTTCAGGGAGGATATTATTGCCATAGAGAACATGTAATAAAGGTTCTTAGACTTGTTCCTGGGATGGCAGGACTGCCTTATGAAGAGAATTTGAGGAAACTGACTCTGTATTCTCTAGAGGTTTAAAGAATGAAAAGTGATCTCATTGAAACCTCCAAAATTCTTCAAGGGGTTGACAGGGTGGAAGCAGTTAAGGTATTTCCCTTGAAGTCAATCTCAAGCCTTACCTATGACCTTTCCCAGATGCCAAGGACCAGCCCCATGAATCCCTTGTTGTAGTTTACTGCTATCTGCTTTCACATTTGATAGCAATCTAGCCTGATAACCTCTGGTTACTGAGCAGAAAATGTAATCAAATAAAAAATATTGGCAAGATGCCAGTGGGATTTTGAATTTCCTCTCTATTTCCACACTTTACACTGCTCCCTAAATATTTGATGCCACTTTTTTTTTTAGCTGTTCAATTAAAGTTGACATTGTTTACTAGGCCAGCACTTATTGCCCATCCTAATTGCCCTGGAGAAGGAGTGGTGATGCCTCCTTGAACTGCCGCTTTTAGAAAGGGATTTCTGGGATTTTGACCCAGAGACAATGAAGATATAGTTCCAAGTCAGCATGCTGTGTGATAGGAGGAGAGCTTGAAGGTGATGGTGTTCCCTGTCTCTAGACTCAATATTTGTATCTCCACTACAGGTGCATACTATCTGCAGTGAAAACACTCTATACACCAAGAATTCAGCAGCGCATTAAAATTATTTCAACAGCAATTCTACCACCCCCTATCTCTCTGTTTTCTAGGAATAAAATAGACAAGCAAAACAATGTTATGAGAACTCTGTCATCTCCAATGTGCACATCATTCTCTTTTAAACATTCATTACCTCCTTTATCACTGGGTCAGAATCCAGCAACTTCCTACTTCGTAGCATTTCTAATACACGGTCCTCAAAGCGACTTAAGTGATCCTCCAAGTAAGGAAGAACAAGAAATGTTGGTTTGCCAGTGTTGCCTACATCTCAAGAACAAATAGGATAATAGATTCTAGTGTAACTTCTTCAAGGGTGAATATTCCAAAGAAGTAAATCAGATTTTGTGGCAAAGAAGCTATTAATTTAATAGGGACAGACTGTTTTGCCTTAATTGTTCCCGGGTTGCAGTAATTACAACCAGACACACTTCAGACACACCGTTTGCTTCTTATGATCCATTTTATTACATCCAAATGTTTTGTGTAAAGTAAATTACTTCAGCAAGCTACTCGATTACCTGTGTTTGGAGCTTAACATCAGTCAGTTACTTAGCAGCTCAGGCACTGAAAAAACATTATGAACACCCATTAAATCATTAGTGAATGAATCTATCAAACAGGAATTGGAGATGTTCACTATTGCCAGTGCTTCCTCTGAACAATAACCAGACCTAAAACGCGCTATTTCTAACAAAATCCTCTGCATATTTTTGCACTTTCTAACTCATTCTAGAGTTTGCTATTCATTTCTGATACTGAAAGTTTGGACTAGCAAAATTGCTGTGTCAGTAAAAAGTTTCAGATATTCATGTACGTCTTTTTTTTTCAAAGTGGATATATTTCTTTCTACTTGACGCTGCTAGATCAGTATTTTGAGCATTGGTAATGCATGTCAAAAGTTCAAATGTTGAAATCAGCATCCACCACATTACTTTTCATCCAGAAATAGGGTGATGACCATGTAATTCCTGATGTGTAAACTTTTCACATCTAATATGTAAGGTTGCCCATTAATTCTTCAATGGACTTGAACCAATTTTAAGAGAAAAGAGAATCAATGAAAGTGCAACTCATGAACATGATCTCTTGATTTTAGAATATTTCTAATATACTGTGTGGAGAAACATCTAAATTGCAAAGACAACACACCTAAATTTCTCTCTCTCACTCTCTCTTGTGGGGAAGAGGTAAAAGAGAAAACCCTGGAAGCTGTTCTTACTCTCTGTAAACTGCTCTCTGAGAATTCCTTTGTTGAAAGGGAATAAAATGGGAAAATGGCCTTCACAGCACTGAAAGGGCAAACTCTTACCCAGCGAAAGAAAGACATAAAATTGATGTTTCCATGACCTTGTGTCATTACCCAACGATCAGAAGGAGTTGAAGGGAAAACTGAAAGGAAATAACTCATCCTCCGAGTGTGATTTGGTGTCAGAAATGTGTTTCTCTAACATTGTTTCTTTCCCCACCCATTATATGCATCTTGATTTGTCATTTTGTGTCTGTTTATATGCAGATGGTAATTTTAGGAAAGGAATAGAATTTACGTTAGAGAGTTATGAGTTATCAGTTCGTGTTTCTTTCTTACCATTGATTAAAAACAGTTTGACTAAAAATGGTGTTTGCTTTTTCACCCATGTACAGTCTCTCCTCACTAGCAGTTAATTGTAGAACGACTGGTGTTTCTTCAGAGAACAGGAAATGGAGAGAATTTTAAATACTATCCAAAGTGAAATTGACTTGATTTTCAATAATGTGCGAAATTACATTCTTAGGTAAAACCAGCCCTTCTAGTCTTCAACAGTTATTTTCTTGCTAATGTAAAAAATATGTTGTGCATATTCTTTTAACATGAATTAAGTGATTAGCTGAAATTAGATAATTAGGTGTTTTAACCAAATTTTCACTTTTGTAGTGACTCCAGGATTAAGGGGTATTGAGTTCCAGCATACCACCCCCTTGAGCCACGACCATACAGACTCTAAAGTATCTTTTTTCACTAATCACAAGGCCCAGGACATAGCAAAGCCAGAGCAGGATTGGCAGTGCAGAGCCTCAAACAACTTCTACCCGGTAACACATAATGGAAGAGGTGGCAAACATCAGAAGGTAATAAAAGTGGTTATCAGTGAAAATACCACATGATTGTAGTGCTGTTGGACTGATCCCTACCACAAGGAGAAACTCAGAAGACCAGAAGAAAAGGAAATGGAGCAAGTAGTTATAGCAGTTCCATAGCATTGCTGATGTAAGAAGATTCAGTCAGTTAGTCAGCAAATTAAATTACTGACAGAGACAACAGTAGCTGTGGAAAGAGCAAAAAGGCAAATTCAGCGCTCCAAAAGCAAAACTTAATTCAGAAGCTAGTGAGAAGTGTTAGAACAAGAGTTTGGAAACCTAGGAAATTAGGGAAAAGCCAGGCAAACTTATAAAATGCAGAGGCCTCAGTGAAGGAAGTTGTGTGAAGAGAACTGAAGGCTCTCTGGTATAATTTTAGAGATTCCTAAGAGGAAAATAGTGCAAAGGCCAAGAAACGAAGACAAAGGAGTGTAGCTTTCACTTCTCATCATAGTCTTTCCACCACTTATATTACGGTCCATGAGGTATTTTTGCAAGCAGCACTGTAAGGGCCAGAAATTAGATTTAGACCAGGACAACAAAATGGAGAAAGCTTTGGAATTTATTTAAGCTGAATTTATTGAAATCTAGTGAAAGTCAGGAAAAGCTAATAATTCAGTAATAAAGTTCTGATTATGGCAGGAGAATTTATAGATAACACTCAGTGAACTTTACTTAAAAATTTGTACAGAAGAAAATGTTTGGTGTTTTAGGCTGTGAAAGACAAGAAATCATCCATTTTACCTTGTAACGAAGTAGAAAAACTCCAATCTGGCTAAAGAAGGCAAGAAAGTATTACAAAAAAGTGGATATCTACCACTTTGATCATTAGAAAGGCAGGCAACCCTAGATAAGGCAGGAAAAAACAGGAAACAATGCAAAGATATAGGGCTGAATCTTACTATTTGTGGTTATGTTGGTTTGTTGAGCTGATCAGAGGGTTTCTCTCCATAGCGAGATATTTTGCCCTCTTATCATTAACTATCTACCCCATCCCAATGACACCCCTCCTGCCTGATTCTAGTCCTAATCTACCAGCTGCCATTCCTGGAACAACTAACCATTCATTGGATATCTACCAATAGACCATAATCCCTGGCTTTTGCACCATCTTTGAAAGGCTGTTGTGCATCCAGATAAGTGCTGGCAATTGGCAATGGCCACATGGCAGTGTGGTGACACAGCAGCCATACTGTGCCATACTGCTCATGGCATATGGCTGACACTCCTTTGCACATGCCCCATTCTCTCACTCTCGTTGTCAGTTAACCAGCAGACCATATTGTTTGCCTATTCTTCATTACATTCGAGCTAAACACTGCCTCTGAGTGACTGCTACCTTGTTTCCCAGTGCTCACTGTGGACTCCCATCTTATCATTATCCTGTGAGAGGTCATTATAGACAGGCACGCAAACGTGAGCTTTCAGTTACAGATAGCGGGTGCATAAACAAAATGAATAGAGGCTACAGTTCAGCCCCACAATGCAAACTAGTTGCTGGCCTAATGATCAACAACCACATTGCAGGCCATAATCGTCTGCTGCGCATAGCTTTCATTGACTGGAACCGGTTGTCAATGAAGTCCTGTCTGGCTTGTAGTACCTGGCACTGCGATAGGGTTAGGGTTAGGGTTAGGGTTATGGATAAGGACGGTTTTCTGCTCCGTTATGTCCTCATCCTAAGAAGACTGGTCCTATTCTCCCAGTTTCTCAGCATCCAGCACATCACCTCACTACAAGCTCCAATTCTGCAGGGTACAGCATGCCAGGATGATATGGTATACTCTGTCCAGACTACACTGGAGGTTTGCTGTTCCTTTACGTCCTCATCCTAAGAAGACTGCTCCTATTCTCCCAGTTTCTCAGCATCCAGCACATCACCTCACTACATGCTCCAATTCTGCAGGGTACAGCATGCCGGGATGATATGGTATACTCTGTCCAGACTACACTGGAGGAATACCCCAGACTATTAGATGCTGTGGAACCACATTTGGAACGGCTTATCCTCTGCTCTACCATACTCCTGGTCTAGGCGTGGATAGTACTGTATCTGCACTCTGAATCAGTCAGGGGATTCTTCAACAGAGTCATGAGGCATGGTCACAGTGGGTAGCCCTTGTCCCCCAGTAACCAGCCTTGTAAAGCTCCTGGATGCTCAAATGCATCAAGTACAAGACAATGCTGCAGATTGTAGGAGTCAGGCAGCTGTCAGGATAATGAGCACACACCTCCGGGAAGTGGTAATGGTGATCACAGATCTCCTGAACACTAACAGAATGAAACCCTTCCTGTTGATGAATTTCTCAGCATTGTGGAATAAGTGCTCTGCATGTGTACAGTCGCCCTGAACCTGGAGGATCCCAGCTATGTTCCCAAAAGCTACTGCCAGGCAGTAGCACTGACTTCATCACGGGGGAGTGAAATGGACCAATGTGATCTTGTACAGATGGCATCAGTTAATTTCTTGACGGATTGTGGATGCACAACTGAGGAATCCCACACAGGTCACTGTCTGCCCCTGGAAGGAGCAAAACACATAGACATTCAAGGTAACAGTTACCCTCCCAGTCACTGAGTGAGGATGGCCTCCAACTCCTGCAGCCCTCAGTCCGCATTTCAGCATTGGGCGCAGTTTGGTAACTAAGTCCTGGACATGTAGAGCCTGCATCAACATTGTGTCCCAGCAAATGGAGTCTGGGTTGGAAAAACTCCTCCTGTGAACCTGATGTATTCTAAGGGATCTTGTAGCTACAACCTCTGTATGAGTTGATTGCTCCTCAGACTCTGAGATGGTCTGCTGCTGCTCCTGGGCTTGCTGTCAGCCCTGGACCCCTGTATCCACCTTCACCTTGTTAGAAAGGTACTCACAGTGACCAACATCTCACCAGTGGGCGAACTTATGATTCTTGCCGGCAATGACCTGATCCAGCAAACCTGGATACTACAAGAAAGAAAGTATTTATTTCAATAGAGAGCTGTCTTCCAGGAAGGAGATTCAGGAGTTTGAACATTCTCCAGAATGTACTGGACCAAAAACATTTTAAATACCAAAGTCCTCCCCAAAGGATAGCTAGAGAATAAAGATCCTCTCATGAAGGAAGAATCCACAGACTAAAACTAAGTTAGAACAGCTTCAAGAAGCAAATCTAATATTTATAGGAGTAAAGAAAGAGTTTGTTTTGACAGAAGTGTGAAATTTTCAGGCTAACGTCCAAGACGTTGGGGAAATAACATTAAAAGTTATATATGTGAATGTATAAAGGGCAAACTATGAGGAGAAAAAGCTTGCAGGGATGGAGGGATATTCTATAAGGTAATAGTTCTAAAAGAGTTAACATTCATGTTAGATCCACCTATTCTACTGATGTCACACAGTTGCTGGGTGGAGGAAATGATTTTTAATCTAGTTTTCAGAGGGATCAGTAGTATCCACCAGCTCCCCAAGGTCCGAGTAAATATGCTGGACCAATCATACCTGTGCTTATTACAGTCACCCAGTAAACTGTTTCTTACCTGAAAATAATGACTCGACAGTAGCTATTCTCTGGTGGTACATCTTCTACACAAAACAGTACACAGGCACAAGATAAAGTAAAGAGAAAGGATGAATGGTGGCAACCAGCTGTGTTAAACAATCTTTCCCCAGCATGACATTCTGGTAGAAATTGAATGTACTACAAGGTAACAGCAGTGGTCATTTGGGAAAATAACAATTTCCTTTTGGGTTACGTGATATTATGATTTGTCAAGGCTGGCCATGTTAACGTTGTGAACATTTCCATTTTTATTAAAATATTGTAGGGATGGTTCCATGATCTGATGCTTCCAATAAGGAGACCATCTCAGGAAATCAGTGGTGCATTGATTTTTCATGGCTAGTTCTCAGAAAGTCACGTGCTGTGCCTCAGTAGCTTTCTGAGGTTTTTTCATTGGCAGCAGTGGTTTCAATGGGAGCGTTGGACGGCACAATCTTCACTTTCATTATTAGCTCAAAAGGTAGAAGGTAACTTCAAAATGCAGTTTTATTTTATGTGAGAACGTTGCATTGAACCTGAATGATTTTGATAAAATAGATTTCAAACATGCAGTTTTGGTTCAGTGGCAAGAAATTATTCTGGATTTTTCTAACATTTGCATCCAAAAAAATGAGAACTTGTGAATGAGAATGACAGTGAACTGGCATTTTAGCTCAAACATGTCACAACATAAGTTTGAATAGGCATCTTGTATTATTCCAAAATGTAAAAGGTAGACATGAGTATCAAACAGGATACATTACATCAAATATTGACATGATATTTTTTGCTTAAATTATAGAACATTGTTGCAGATTTGTAAAGGATTGGGCCTAAACTCAGAGGCAAGAATTTTAATGCTAGTTCAACACAATTATAAACACCAAAGCAGACTATCTATTTGCAATATCCAGTAATGGAGCACTGCCCTTCTTTCTACTATAAATAGCCATTGCATGAACCATGAATACCGAAATGAATCATGAATACTTAAATGACTGTAAAGTGACATTGATGATTCTTTATTGGAACATTAGTTGTTTGCTTAAGTACTTCCTGGTTACTTCAAGCAAGTCTAATTGCTCATCTTTACAGATGTGTGTGTATGTGTCCTAATGAGGTATTGGCTGGGAAAGTTGAAAACTGAATGTCCAATATGCTATGTGTATGAGAATGCCTTTTGGAAGCTCCTGAGTAAATCAAATGTGCATAAAATTTATTCAGGCCCGAGAAATAATGTCAACATGTGCTCCACATAACATGGTGGGAGGAAAGTAAAATGGAGGCAGAAAGTTTTGGGGTTGTGGGGGTGGGATTCATGGTGGGAAGTCCAATGACTTTAACCCATGACTAGATATTAGGAAGGGCAGCCAGGGCTTTGTGAGGAGATCATGCTGGGGAGAGGTAGAAAGGTAACTAATCCTGTTAAATAGAAAATTACCAGTGATTTTACCAAATTTTGAAGTCACTTTTCAGCCTCCCAACCTGGCGTGATCCCCTAAAATTTGCCTACCAGTGAAACAAGTCCACAGTGGACGCCATTTCCCACGCCCTATACTCATCTCTGGAACATCTAGATAACAAGGACACATGTGTCAGGTCACACCTTCAACACTACGATCCCTACCAGACTAATCTCAAAAGTCCAAGACCTATGTCTAGGCTCCACCCTCCGCAACTGAATCCTCAGCTTCCTGATCCACAGATCAGGACTTCCTCCATGATAATCCTCAACACTGGCACCCCGCATGGATGTATTCTCAGCCCCCTACTGCACTCCCACGACTGTGTAGCCAAATTCCATACAAAATCCATCTACAGGTTTGCTGATGACACAACCATGGTAGGCTGGATATGAAACAACGATGAGTCAGAATACAGGAAGGAGATGAAATGCTTGGTGTTGTGGTGCAATGATAATAATCTCTCTCTCGGTGTCAGCAAACCAAAGGAACTGATCATCAAATTCAGGAAATAAGGAGGAGGACAAGCCCCTATCTTCATCAACAGAACTGAGGTGGAAAGGGTCAAGAGCCTCAAGTTCCTAGGAGTGATGATAATCAACAATCTGTCCTGGATCGCCCATGTAGATGCAACGGTCAAGAAGACACAGCAATACCTCTTCTTTATTAGGCGGCTTAGGAAATTCGGCATGTCCATAAGGACCCTCACCAACTTTTACAGATGCATCATAGAAAGCATTCTATCTGGGTGCATAACGGCTTGATACAGCAACTGCTCTGCCCAGGACTGTAAGAAACTACAGAATGTTGTGTGTACACCCAGACCATCATGCAAGCCAACCTTCCATCCATGAACTCTATTTACAATTCCCATTGCTGCAGACAGGCAGCCAACATAATCAAAAACCCCTCCCACACCGGTAACGCTCTCCTACAACCTGTTGTGTCAGGCAGAACATACAGAAGCTTGAACAAACACGCCAACAAGTTCAAGAACAGCTTCTTCCCTGCCACTATTAGACTGATGAATGGACTCTCCAACTTCAAATAATGTTGATCTTGCTTTGTGCACCTCCTGTCATAACATTGTATGCCTCACTCTGTCGAAGCACCCTATGATATGCACGTCCTAGTCTGCTATAATTTGCCTGTACTGCTCACAAGGCAATGCTTTTCTCTGTACTTAGGTACATGTGACTAGAATAAATCAAGTCAAATCAAACCCAAGGGCAAATATACTGAGCAGAGCATGAGCATTCCGTTGAGTGGCCTCTTAGACTTAGTACCCATAATTAGAAGGAACAAGAGAGGGCAATGTGACAGTAGCAACCAGAGAGACACTGGGATCTGGATGGTGAGCATAGAAAAGAAGAATGTACATGGAATGCATCCAACCTCTTGCAACAACAGCATGATCTGGAAAGACCTACTGTCGGATCATCAACTTCCTTCGAATGTTGGAGCAACTGTTTTGCCAATGTCTGAGTCCACCAGGGAGGCAGTTACTAGGCTGTTTGTCACAATGAGAGATGAGCCTTGTGAAGTGATGAAGTCTTTGAATTCTTCTTGCATTGCAGGTCACTGTGATGGTAAATGAATCATGAAGAACATTGACTGAAAAGATGCTTTTGATATGAAGGAGCAACCTAAGTACAAAGATGTATAATATTCATCACAGTACAACTGGAGTGACCATTAAGCAGGCAATAGCCTTCTGAACATGATGTTCAAATACCTGGAGCTATCTACAGGAGTGAAGAAATATGCTCCAGCAAAGAGTCTCATAAATATTGATGGTGGGCTGTACTCTGCACAACCTGACACTACAGAGAGATTTGAGCAGTAAGGACCTCATGGGGCAGCCAGCTAAATGTTATGCAGTACACTTTCAGTGCCAAATCCTATCACATCCAGCTACCTGCAAAATTGGCACTACATGAACCATTGCAAGTGTTTACATACCATCGGTACATTAAGGCCGTGAATTCTCTGAAGCTCAGAATAATGGCAGACTCATTGGCACGAGATCAGATAGCCACATATGTGCAGTCGATGGCAGTTGGTGCTTGGAGGAATTGTAGAATGTGTGCATGCCCTACAATCCCTTCCTTTTAGCTCCAGGACCTCATGGAGAACATAATGAAAGCATTAACTTTGGCAAAGAAGACTTCTATTACCTGCTGTGTGGGGGAAGGTACTACAGCCTGCCTGAAATCCCATATGTTGGTAGCTGCAATGTGAATTTTTAAATATTATTTTACAGGATGAGTGTCATTGCCCTATAGCCCATCCCTAATATCTCTTGAAAAGATGGTGGTGAGCTATCATCTTGAACTGCTCCAGTCCATGAGGGGCACAGACACCATGGTGCTGTAAGGATGTGAGTTCCAATGTTTTGATCCCATGACAGTGAATGGACAGTGATACAGTTCCAAATCAGGGAATGACTTACTGGGAGATGAACTGATAGGATAGCAATGTTGCCATGTAGCTCAGGCAGTGGGGGTCTGCACAAACACTGTCCCAGAGGTTTATTCATTTTCAATAAGTAAGACTGATTTGTCCACTCTCCCAAAGATCTGTATTGCCTGGGACTTGAAGTTTTTTATTATCTTTTCTGAACCTCAGACTTTAACCATAGCAAGCTGTCTGCCAACATTGAAACAGCTGCTCCTGTATCAAGTTCGAATAATGTTCAACACTTGTACCTTCATGTTGTTGGTCTGCAATCTGTTTTGACTGTCTGAATTTCATAGGAATATTGAGTTTGTGGTTTGTTCTGTAAATTACTGGAGTTTTTCTTTGTTGCACCTTTTCCATTTGAATAGAAATTTTGTTATTGCAGAACTATTTCTTTGTTTTTGAGGTGATTAAGGCACTATTAATTTACGACATTTTCTAAAGTGACCTAACTGATCACATTTATAGCACTCAGCTCCATCTGTGGAATATTCATTGAAGATCAGGGTTCTGTTTGGAACTGCACCTTGTGTGACCCAATGCAGTTGATGAAGTTAATTCCCACCCTTGATAATGCTTCTACTTCATGTGTAAGCCCCAAACCATTCTATAACAGCCTTATGTTTTTACTTTTCAAGGTGTTATCAGTTCATAGCTAAACTTTGGTGTCTTCCAACATTCTTCTAACTGCACTTTGGAGTCTTCCCACTTAGTAGTTCTGTATCACAGTCTTCTAAGGTCTTTGCCCATACTTTTGGAACTTTCTTCATTTCCAATATTTTTCTCAAAGTCTCCTGGTGACTTAGCCTGCCTTCAGAGGCTTCCTGCTATTTACACAACTGCACCATCCAAATCTTCCGAGATCATATCCTGCCTTTTGGATGTCTTCTTCTTTTTAAGCTGTGTTCTTTGGCCTCTGTTCTAAATTCAGATCTGGACTCTAAAGGATTTTCCCTGGCTGTCATCATGTTTTATCTTGTGTTTTAAGCCATTGATGTTATCTACACATTGTGGTATCTTGAGTATCTTGAGCTGTGGGTGTCTGCACATACACTGTCCCTGAGGTTGCTTATTCGCCATCACTGAGGAAGGCGCTTCAACTCCAGTTATACTGTAACACTCCTTTCCTTATATTTATACGTAGAAGATTCTCAAATACAGCAGAGTCTGAGACACGCCTCATCCACCATGATTGACAAGAATCCCATTATACGAAAGATTAAGTCCGTAACATTAAGCCTTCAGGCATTAGTTGACTTTAGTTTATTTGCAGTACCAGTGACTTCCTTCATGCTTAATGAAAGGAGATAATCTGGGAGAGCTCCTTTTTTTCTTTCTCAGCTGTCATGAAACAGATGTGAAAATTGGGGCGTTGGTTGACTAGGTCCATAACCAAATACCATGGGCTAAGGACACCCAGTTTCCTACTGAGAGTTTCAGCAATTCCAAGATTGCATATGTGGAAAAATCTCCTCTTCCTGATTAGTAATCTCATTGACTTTGAACCAATTTGTCAGATTTCCTGCATACGTCTACACTTGTTAGCAGGTGACCCAAGCTCTGGCTCCAATACCTGCTTCAAACATTCAATGTTATAGCACTTTTAAGCTACAACAATGATGATATTGTGAGCATAATAGTATAGAATCATTGGATAACACAGCACAGAAGGTGGGTGTTCTGCCCATTGCTATTTTATAGGGCCATTTAATTCCATTTCCCTCCTCTTCTTCCCTTCAAGTGTTTATTCAATTATCTTCTGAATGTTATTATTGAGTCTGCTTTCATACCTTTTTTAGGCAGTGCACTCCAGACTTCAACAATTCAAGTGAAAAACAGTTCCCCATGTCATCTCTGTTTCTTCAGTTAACCATTTTAAATTGATATTCTCTGGCTAGCAAGGGCTGAAAATTGTGAGGAAGGGGAAGATTACTCACCACCAGAAGGAAAGTCAGCAGTGAGGCAACAGATTAGAAAGAAGCCGGACCGAATTGGCCTAACTGTGGGACTTGTGTCTCTCTGTGGGCAGGGGGTTCTGTCCTTGGGAGTTGCTGGGCCAATCTGATTGCCTGGCAACACCACAACTGACAGAGCCATGTGCTCAATGGTGGGCACTTCTGCATTGTAGACAGGCCAGTGAAGAAGGCAACATGGATCCTGGAGTGAGATAAGTCTGGAGAATTGAGTCTAGGTAGAAAGCTGGGGGAGTTCATAAGTTCATAAGTTCTTAAGAAATAGAGGCAGAATTAGCCATTCGGCCCATTGAACTCTGCTCCGCCATTCGATCATGGCTGATATGCTTCTCACCCCCATTTTCCTGCCTTCTCCCCATAACCCTTCAACCCATTACCAATTAAAAATCTGTCTGACTCCTCCTTAAATTTACTCACTGTCCCATCATCCACCACACTTTGGGGTAGCGAATTCCACAGATTCACAACCCTTTGGGAGAAGTAATTTCTCCTCAACTCTGTTTTAAAATTTGCTACCCCTTACCCTAAGACTATGACCTCTCGTCCTAGAATGCCCAACAAGAGGAAGCATCCCCTCCACATCTACGTTATCCACACTTTTTATCATCTTGAATACTTCAATTAGATCTCCCCTCATTCTTCTAAATTGCCAACAATTTAGGCCTAAACTGTTCAATCTCTCTTCATGCGACAAATCCCTTGTCTCTGGGATCAATCTAGTGAACCCCCTCCGAACTGCCTCCAATGCCACTGCATCTTTCCTCAAATAAGGGAGCCAAAACTGTGCACAATACTCCAGGTGCTGTCTCACTGATTCCTTGTATAGTTGCAACAATAATTACTTACTTTTATACTCTATCCCTTTAACTATAAAAGCCAACATTCCATTCACTTTCTTTATTACCTGTTATACATGCATGCTAGTTTTCTGTGACTCATGAACGAGGGCACCCAGATCCCTCTGCACCAGAGCACACTGAAGTCACTCCCGATTTGGATAATAGGTAGCCTTCCCATTTTTCCATACAAAATGCACGACCTTACACTTATCCACGTTAAACTCCATCTGCCACATTTTGGCCCACTCTCCTATCCCGTCTATATCTATTTGTAAGGTTCTTATTTCCTCATTGCAATGTACCATCTCACCTATTTATGTGTCATCCGCAAATTTGGCTATAGAGCCTTCTATCCCTGTGTTGAAGTCGTTAATGTAGATTGTAAATAGCTGGAGGCCAAGAACTGAACCCTGTGGCACCCCACTAGTCATTTCTTACTATTCAGAAAAAATAACATTCATCCCAAATCTCTGTCTTCTGTCCATCAGCCAGTCACATATCCAAGCTAATAAGTTATCCCAATTCCATATGATCCAACATTGTGAACTCACCTTTTGTGCAGCACCTTATCAAATGCCTTCTGGAAGTTCAGATATATTACATTTACAGGATTCCCATTATTCACTTTGCTTGTTACATCTTCAAAGAACTCTAGCAAATTATTCAAACATGACTTGTCCTTCATAAAGCCATGACTCTGATGGATAGCGTTTTGACTTCCCAAATGTCCTTATATTGCTTCCTTGATAATTGATTCTAACTGGTCTATAATTTCCCACATATTGCCTCCCTCCCTTTCTGAGTAAGGACGTTACATTAGTATTTTTCCAATCCACTGAAACCTTTCATGTTTCCAGGGAATTTTGGAATATTATAACCAATGGATCCACTATCTCTGCCGCCACTTCCTTTAATGCCGTAGGATGTAGGCCATCATGCCAAGGGGACTTGTCTGGCCTCAATCTAATAGTTTGCTGAGTACCTTTTCTCTATTGATATTGACTCTTCTAAGCTCTATCCTTTCCATTGTCTCTGACTTGCCTGTTCCAATGGGAATGGTACTATTGTCCTCCGCCTTGAAAAGAGGGGAAAATTATTGATTTAGCATCTCTGTCATTTCAGTGGGAGGGTGCGATATGTTCCGAGATTGAGATTTTCAGTGTTAGCAAATGGGAGTGTGGATGAGGCTGGGGGAGGGATGTTATCACCTTTAGGGCAATGCAACAAATTGTCAAAAAGTGCCCGCTGAAGTTAGTAACATCTTCTCCTCCCAGTATTTTATATAGTTTTTTTAAAATCAATTTTCTCACTCCCACCTAGCTATACACATTATCTTTTAATAAAATCAATTTACCTTGAATTATTTATGTACCAATTTTGGCACCCAACCTTCCCCTCACATTATGGGGAACAGCTCAGTGGTGGGTGTGAAGGAAGTGGGTTAGCCATGAGACCTACTTTACCTCACTTCCCAAAATAAAACCTGTCTAATATAATACACAGCTCCAAGCCACTTTTGCTGGAAACCATTTCCCCTCATTTACTTCAACAAAAGCTTTTATTGTTTTAGGAATTAAGTTTGACAGTAGAAAATGGCATTAATTCAATTTAAGCACCTTTAGGCCTGATGCACTTAGAAGATTGAAGTTGTATTACTTTAAGAGGTCGTCCGTAATTTCCAAGTTTTATCTTAAGCTTCATTTCCCGAATGCTTCCATTGGTTTGCAAATGGCACAGAGTGGCTAGTTCACTTATAAAGGGCCTCTGATTTATCAGTTGAAAAGCCACAACTAACTGCAACTGCCAGAAAGATAGGATAGCAATAATTAAACAGGTAAATAATAAGATAAAAACAAGAAAGATAAATTGATTTTCTTCAGGTTGAATGTAGGTTTTTGATGACAGAAAACAGAGAGACACCATCTGAGTTGGTGGAGAACTGATTATTTCTGTTTCTGGCTCCCAGCCCTAATCTGAGAACTAATAACATTATTGTTGGCAGGAAGAAGGCTTCATCATCGATAACTGGTCACTAGTTCGTAGACCAATCAGCTACTTGTTGCCAACCAACATGTATCTGGATACAGAACCTCCCAGCTTCAGTTGGTCTAAAACCTAATCATCAATTACTGCTTGCTCAAGCAGCTATTTCAATGATGTTTACCAGAATTGTCAGGTTATTTGCATTTCAAAACATGTAGCAATCCTTTGAACCACTGGTTTTCTCATTTCAGTCTACAATTTTAAAAAGCACAAAAATAAAAAAAAAACACAATTTTAACACTTTCTTCACATAGCATCCTCATTGTTCAATGGTTGTTATTTATAATAACACAGTAGATCAGTTGAAAGGGTCAAGCCCCAAGAACTTGTCTGTGAAATTGTCCATTTTAGCAGGAAGGATATAAAAAAGATTATGTACATTTTGAGAGGTTGCAGAGCTCTGAGATGTAGAGTTAGCTGGGAGTCCTAATGCATGAATCATAAAATAGTAATATACAGTAAGTAATTAGGAATGTTAATAGAAGTTATGATTTATTTCAAGCAGAATTGAATACAAAAGTAGGGAGGTAATCCTTAAGTTATTCAGGGCACTGGTGAGACCACAGTATTAGTCACCCAAATGTATAGTATTGGTCATCCAGATGCATTGGAACCAGTTCAGGGAAGATTTGTGAGACGAACATCTAGAATAAGTGAGTTGTCTCTGAGGAAAAGTTGAACCAGCTTGGCCTATATCAACGTCAAGTTTTCCTGCTCCTATGATGCTGCTTGACCTGCTGTGTTCATCCAGCCCCATGTTTGTTATCTCGGATTCTCCAGCATCTGCAGTACCTTTTATCTCTGGCCTATATCCACTTGAGTTTAGAAGGGTAAGAGGTGACTTGACTGAAACATCTAAGATCCTGAGAAGACTTGACAGGGTAGCTGTGAAGAAAATATTTCCTCTCATAAGAGAACTAGAAGTCAATATTTAATAATCAGTTGACACCCATTTAGGGTGGGCAAAGATAAGGATTTGAAATTACAATCAGATCAGCCATGATCTTAGTGAATGACAGAACAGATTCAAAGGATTGAATGGCTTAGTACTGCTCTTTGTGCACATGTTCATGTCCTGGCACCAGATCCAAACAAGTCCACACATTTCATTTATTCTATTCCGTACACTTTGGGTTTAAGGCTCCAAGACTATCAAAATGCTACTTCAGCGCAGACAGATGGTGACTTAAATGGCCAGGTGCCTCCACAAGCCACACAAATCCTGACCTGATCCCATTTTTCCCTCTGAAATAATGGAGAGTGTCATGCTCAGGGAAGAGATAAATGATTTTCTGGCAGTTCCACTGTTTTTGACCAAATGTATTCGTTTTAGGTAAATCCTCAGAGAGTTGCTGGAGTGTTTGTGATGTTTTGACAAGTTGTCAGAAAATATTTTTCGATCCATTTCAAAAATACACTTCAAGTGAACAACAGCACTCGACATCTTCAGTAATGACTTGTTTACTCTGAATCAGTTGGTCAATATTTGGTAAGGATGTTAATACAAGCTTCCCAAGTTGAAAAAAAATAAACTCCATTATGAAAATGTTGTGCCATTTCAATAAAGAATGGTAATAGCCAACTTAAGTGGCAACGAACCTTTGATAAGCTTTCATTCAACTGTTCCTAATATGTGCTTCAATTCTTTTCCAAGCTAGGACTCTGTGCTGAGGGTTCTTATGATGCAGTGATGCTATCCCTATTTCTGGGTCAGAGTGCCCTGGATTCAAGCTTCAATCTGCCCCATGGGTGTGCTCTCAGTAACTTAATTAAAAACATCAAAAAATAAGACTGCCCCTTAGAGGCGTCGTGTTTCCCACTTATCATACATATAGCCTGACCATCCTGCAGATTGAAAATTCACCTATGTATTTTTGAGCACTGTGCAAATGACATGTTATGTATGAATTCTTGTCCTGACTAAGAGAAAACAATCCACTGTCCCAGGCCATTTCAGTAAACATGCAAATTCAACATCTTGCACCTGGAATGCTAACATTAGGCAGATGCAAGCTAAATATCTTACCAAGCATTAATTGTAAAGGTATTATTGCCTACACAATCCACCGTCCTGACATATTACCATGGGAGGTGAAAGAAACTTGTTGAATCAAAGGTCAAATATATTGAGTTTATAGCTGTTTATAGAAGGACTTCATTTCTTTGGCAAAAGACTGCTTTCCTAAACTCCATTAACCCATCCGGTTAATTAGCTCTAATGGCATATATCAATAAAATAGAAGAATGAAGAATTCAAAACAAAAGTTAAGATTTAAAACCTGATTTCTTGTTCCTTATCTTAGACCCTTACCTCAATGCTTACTCATTGCAAAAACAGAAGTTGCTGTAAAAGGGCAGCAGGTCTGGCAGCATCTGTGAAGAAAAGTCAGAGTTAACGTTTCAGGTCTGGTGACCCTTCCTCAGAACGGACCTGAAGCATTCACTCTGATGTTTTTTCACAGATGCAGCCAGACCTGCTGAGCTTTTCCAGCAACTTCTGTTTTTGTTCCTGATTTACAGCATCTGCAGTTCTTTCAGTTTTTGCTTATTCTTTACACCCATCTTAACACTCTCAGGTTCACGTTCTCATTCTTATAGCTGCACTGACTCTGACCTCACTTTTAATTTCTGCTCTTCTTATGCTTTGTCCTTTTCTGCCATGGTTTTTATCGCACACCACTTTTGCTCCACTCCAAAGTCTCATTCTATGTCCTGCTTTGCCACCACACCTTTAATCACACCCCACTCCAGCCCATAGTGCCATAGAGTCAAAGAGTCATACAGCAGGAAAACAGACCCATCAGTCCAACTAGTCCATGCCGACCACATTCCCAAACTAAACTAGTCCCACCTGCCTGTGCTTACCCCATATCCCTCCAAACTTTTCTTATTCATGAACTTATCCAAATGTCTTTTAAATATTGTAGCTATACCTGCATCCATCACTTCCTTTGCCAGTTCATTCCACACATGAACCACTCTGCGTAAAAAAGTTGCCCATCATGTCCTTTTTAAATCTGTCTTCTCTCACTTTAAAGTATGCCCCCTAGGGAAAAAAGCCATGCTATTCACCGTATTTATGCCCCTCATGATTTTATAAAACTCTATAAGGTCATCCTTCAACATCCTACGCTCCAGTGAAAAACGTCCCAGCAATTCAACCTAATTTTATAACTCAGACGCTCCATTCCCAGAAATATCCTGGTAAATCGTTTCTGAATAGGTCTCCAACTTAATAATATTGTTCCTTTAACAGGATGACCAGAACTGCACATAGTACTCCAGAAGAGGCCTCACCAACATACTGTACAACCTCAACATGGTGTCCCAAATCCTATATTCAAGAGTCTGAAGAATGGAGGCAAGCATGCTAAATAGCTTCTTAACCACCCTGCCTGTCTGTGAACCAAATTTCAAAGAATTATGTGTCTGAACCCTTCCTGTTCATTCAAGTCTTGTTGTTACTTTTCATTTCAGAACAACACCATGTACATTGGTGAAATGACAATTCAATTTCCTGTGTAGGAACATAAGAAGTAGGAGCAAGAAATTAATACTGCCATTCAGTAAGACCATGACTGATCTTCTATATCAACTCCTCTTTCTAGCACTATCCCCATTCCCCTTGATTCGTCATTATTCAAATATCTATCGATCTCTGTCTTGAAGACTCAAAATCTGGGCTTTCACAGTTTTTCAAGTAGATAATTACAAACATTCATAACTCTTTGGGTGAAGAAATTTCTCTTCATCTCTTTTAAATGGGTGATCCCTTATTCTGAGGCTATGATTCTTGGTTCTAGGTTCTCCAGGCTGGGGAAGCATCTTCCCAGCATTTGTCTTGTCAAGCCCTTTATCAATGAGATCACCTTTGAGTCTTCTAAAGTTTAGGGAATATAGTCTTAGCCTACTTAGTGTCCCCACACAAGACAACCTTCACATTCAAAGAATCAATCTAAGGAATCTTTGTTGCACTCCTTCCTCTGAGGCAAGCATACTTTGCTTTCAATGAAGAGATCCCTCAAAAGTCCTTTTAAGATCTCACCTTTAAAATTCTACTTTTTTAGTTTTTCATCCAAAATGCATAACTTTAAATTTTTCCACCTTGTACTGCACCTCCCGGCCTCTTTCTGACACCAAGGCAGTGGGAATAACTGAATAATTCTTTCACAGAACCAGGAAACGCACAATGGATTAAATAACTCTCTTGAATCTATGCTACAATGGTTCCTATCATGTAAAAGATTTATTGTGTAACTTACAGATCCACATAGTCCACTTATTGAGTGTGGTTGCATGCCTCATGCTGATGAGCTTTTATGGTTGACAAGCTAAGTGTTATAAAGCTCATTCAAGGCATGTATTTCATCCCAAGGAAGGTAAAACTGCCTCTGCGAATCTAGTTCAATTTTATTTCTTTCTACTTGCATCAAATTTTCTGCCTTCCCCGCCTCCTCCTCTGACCTAGGTCATTATTTTATTTGCAACTAACCACCCTTCTGACTAAAGGTGCATTACGTGAAAGGAAATAATTGGCATAGAATTAATCTATGCATTAAAGTGAAAGGGAGAAATTGGCACAGAACTATTCTAGACAGGAAACGTTAAAAAATTAAATATTGTAGTGATTGTAATGAGGTCAGCCAACTGGACATCATAGAATATGAGTTCCCTAAATGAAACTGTTAGTGCAGTCCAATAAGGGAGTCCTGGCTGACATGTAACAAAGATGAGTGTCAGAGCTACCTGACTCCAAATGAGGCAGTATTAAAGTCAAGGACTGTTAATGTGTAAATAAAGGGTGACTTGCTGGTGGGATACTAGCCTCAATGGAGTTATTTTAAATATAATTAGAATATACATTTTCTGTATGTTCTGATGTGTCTAAAATGGAGGATTGTCATCAAAGAGAACTGTGCACATATTCAATCCTATTTATTTCTTGATCAATGATAACATTGAGGTGATACTGTTTTGGAGAATTTGTAAGTTATTTTTAACAATACAAGCTACATTACTAGACCATAAGATTAACCAAACTCTATTCTAGTAGTGGGATTGAATGAAGAAAAGTTAGACCCCAATAATACTTCACTCGATTACAAGGTATGACATCTCTCTTTCTATGGTGCGTCCCTTTGTTTCAAAAACATGTCAATAAGATGGCACCATCAAAGATGTAAAACAATTCTATCCAAGAGACAAAGCTCACAATAACCTTAGCAGTCAGATCTTTGATATTTTAAACTGAAGATTTGTATGGTTATTGCCCCCTTGCCAAGGTGCTAAACTCAGAACAGTTTGTTTAGAAAGCTGAAAATTGACATCTCATTTCTTTCTTTTGTTGTTGTAACACTCCGAGAGGTGAACAGCTGTCAGGTTTCTGCTCAGTTGTCAGACATGCACTGCTGGTTTCACTGGGAAGAATCTTTGAAAGTCAGGAGCAGAACCAAACCCAGGGGCCCCTCAGCAATATTGCGGAGATGTGTTGAAAAGTAATCCTGTTGATGACAAATTTTATAAATAACTTGCAGGCTGTTCAAACATCTTTACAAAATTCTTGGTGGGAAGAGGATTAAAACAAAAGAACTCTGTTCCTCCAGGGATTAATGTGTTAATACAATAAAAAAAACCTGATCAAATGTGTATGCTAGATTGAAAATGGTCAAAAGATGAATCAGTTTGAACTTTTGAGAATTCAGCTCAAGTGTATCGTAAAATAAGAATAAAACACATAAAAGTGCTTTAAGTTAGAAAGCCTGGCTTCTCTTAATCATGCAGAGAAAACTATTTGATTAAAAAAAAGATTGGATTTGCTCTAAAGCTAAAGACATTTATGCATTTCACAGCAGTCTCAGGGCTTTTTCCCTCCAGGATATTTCCATATACTTTTCTATATCCTTTCACTTTGGTCTTCTCATCCCAGATATCAACTTTAGTCAAAAAGCAGGGTGGCAGACCAATTCTCACCTCCCAATGATGCTGTTTACTTAACTGAATTAATGTTTCAGGTTGCGCATGGGACCCTCTTCCTTTGATTTTTCTATCCTTCTGACGAAGAAAAACAGTTGACATCAGTGAGTCTGACAATGGCATTGAAGGATAATTAACCTAACAAATGTAGAGTTATGGGACTTTGAATCTACATGTTGTGGCACAGATTACTGAAACCCAAATGACGCATTGTCATGTTGCCCTCCAAGCACATCTTTTAAACTGTCATCCAGCTTTAAGAATTCAGGCATTTAGAAGTATAAAGTATAAAGGAGATCTTACATGACTGCCCTGTGGTAAGGAGCCTTGTCCGTCAGCAAAACATCGATCTGAATTTTGAGGCAGCGCTGCATGTGACAGTTTGACAAATAAAGTGAGAATTGCAGACAACACATGCTTAAATTTCAGACCAGTGCACATTAAATATCCACCCAAAGGTGGACTTTATTACAGCCCTATTAAATGAAGTACAGCATCCTGCAATTAGAATTTTTAAATACAGACAGGCTACTTAAAGTCTGAAGTATGAGCAGGTCAACTGTTTACTGTCATTATTTGGCCTATGCTGGTATGCAATGAGGCAGGTCACAATTCCATCAGCTAATAGCCACCAGAATTATACAGTAGCGAGAGGGAAATGATGAGATAAAATCATAACTACTTCCATCATTTGCCCCATAGCAATGCTGAGTGCATTGAATACACATTGCTCCTTGAATCCAGCATTACTGTGAACCTTCTCCAACTCCTAGGTCAACGTTTTTAATAAACGTAACATCAATCAAAAAGTCACGTTCACAATTTAATCTGAGTATTTTGCATAATTGCATCCTGCTACTGTTGTGTCCTGATCTTAAAATATTGAATCCTTGGGTGATAAATATAGTTGCAATCTTGGTCATATTGTTTCAACCTAATTTCAATTATGGTTTTTGAAGCGCTTACATACAGATTACCATTTGAATTTGCCAACTCATGTTGTTTTGGAAATGTTCCCAAACCTGGGTTGGTTATTTAGGTATTGTCTTTTGCATTCCCTTGGATTTAATCCATACTGCCAGTGGATTCCTGCTGATGTTCATGAACGATGTAGTAGTGGAGTTGCCAATAATAGATAACAATTGTCATTTCAGGTTGAGCACAGTAGATGTTACGCAGGATCTGAAGGCTGATAAACTGCTTTTAGAAATAGGCGGGAAATAGCTGTTTTGGAAACCTTATATTTCATATTAAAATGCAAGTAGAATCCTGAAATGAGAGCTATTTTAAGATGTTACATTAGAGAATAAGAAATTGGAACTGTGCTGTTCAGTAAGGAAGTTTGCCCCCAGTTCCCACTGATTCCAGTTTTGCTTGGGTTTCTAGTACAAGTAATGTACTGTTTTATCTTTCCTGCCAAAGTAGACGTGTTCACACTTTCTCACATTATTCATCATCTTCCAAATTTTTGCACACTTAGTTAATCTTTCTACACCCTTTGCCTTATGTCCTCTTCACAACTTACCTTCCAAACTATCTTTGTGTTATCAGCAAATTTAGCAATTATTCATTCAACCCCTTCATCTAAATCATTGAAATGAATTGTAAATAGTTGAGGCCCCAGCACTGATCCCTGTGGAACTCCACTTATCACATTTTAGCAATCTAAAAATCATATGCTGTCTGTTTCCTGTTGGGTAAACAATTGTCTCACCGTACTAATATATCACTGCTTATCCATGAGCTCTTATTTTGCTCAGTAGCATTTAAAGTGCCACCTTTCCAAATGCCTTCAGGAAATTTAAGTAGAACACATCCACACGTAGCCTATTTCCTACTTTTTCAAATAGCACTAATCAGTTAATAAAATTTGATTTCCCTTTTACAAAACCAAGTTGACTGCCCGAATGCATTGAGATATTACTTTTACTTCCGACATTTCTCCTGTGATATAAAGTAGAGCTAACTGGTCTGTATTATTCCAGTTTTTGTCTCTGTCCTTTCTTGAAGATGCATGTGATATTTTCTATGATGATTGGACATTTCTAGAAGCTAGGGAGCTTTGGAAAATTAAAATCAGTGCCTCCATTATCTTCATAGTAACTTCTTTTAAGACTCTAGGGTGAAGTCCATCAGGACATGGGCACCTATCACCTTTTAGACCTAAATTTTTTTTCAGCTCCTTCCTGTTCCCTTTTGTGATGCTGGCACTGATTCCTTCCCCTGTCCCTGTTTCCATTCATTCTCTTTACATTACCATTAATGTTTTAAACTTCACCCCTGAGCCTATCACTTTCTGAATTGCAATGCCTGTTTGGGCCGTATACTTTCCCCATGTTGAGTTCAAAGTAATTGACTCTCATGAAAACGACCGTGCTGCTAATCCCTGTTCCCCTCATGCTCTGAGATCTTAACCTTCTATTTTGAAAAGTTCTTTTTCACAATAATCATTCCTTCAGAGATGAAGCCCAACCCTCGACCTGAGTTTTCCAAAGGGACTCCATCGACTGTGTACTGATTAGCCCACAGACTATTAATGCATAAACATCTAAATGATGGCCCATCCCCTGGACTGATTTGGAAGGACAGTCCCAACTGAGAATGGGCTGGCCCGAACAGATGTCTCCACTGAACACGACTGTCCTACCTGTAGGCCTTGGGTCCGCATCCGATGACAGTACTAGCTATGGCCCACTCCCTGACTGCAAGGTCATGGATCCTTGGACTCTGGCAGGATCAAGCACTTGATTAACTGTGGCAGCCCCCTGGATGGAATCAGACAACCCCCTTGCCTGACCTACTTTAGTCAAACTCGACTCTCTGGAGGACTGGTTCTCTTTAACTTTGTGACAATGATCATTTGTTAAGGTACGTGTAATGTGTTTGCCCTGTAAGCTGCTGGCTCATACTGTCAGTTTGACATTGATATAGCATGTTGGTGCACAGTAATATGTCCACACTCTAGACTGCTCTGTGCCTCAAGCTGCCTGTCTCTAGCACTGCATTCTAAAGTAATGCACTGAGGCTGACAGTCTGACCCTAGGACTGAAAAGCACTATGTGCTGAAACGCAATGTAAACCAGGGAGTCTGTCAGCCATCAATTCAGCACAAAGTGAGTGAGTATGAAGTCAGTAAGGTGAGAGCCATATGTTGCATTGTGCATGGCTGCTTGAGACATGTCTGTCCCTGTCGACATTGTGATTTGGCAGTAACATCCAATTTATCAGTGTCCCTGAGTTCCAGCATGAGGTCCTGAAGGTCTGAAGTGATGTATGAGTTGGTCCTATGGCAAGTATGATAATGTGGTGTGGCTGAGTTATGGCAATGCCCCCTTGCATGGAGGAAGGGTGGAAGAGAACAGTGTCTATGGAGCATGTCGAGTGCCATTGTGAAGACAGCATTGACAGAAGAGCTGAACAAGCAAGCAGCAAGCTTCTGTAACCAGGTAACCTGTCTGACTTTCATCTTGGGAATCGGTACCATTTGGTTTCTCAGGGAAGGAGAGGAAAGTTTGGAGCTGTATAGACTCAAATGCAGAGATTCAAATGAAGTGAAATTGGATAGTTGCTACTCAGTTGAGGAGATTCGGAACACTTTATTCAAATCTTGAGGACACAATCAGGTGCTGTTTTCTCAGCCTTGAGAATCTGACGTTTTTCCATTTTCACAATGTTTTCCCAAATTTCTCACCAAAGGGAACAGAAAATGTCATTGTCTCACTATTTTCCAACAGCTTCATGAAATCTAGAAATGTCAGGTCAAACAGAATGCAGCCTTCTCAGTTTCCTTCTCTCTAATGGTGTGCAGTAAGTGTGTGTTCTGGCATTGATTGTTTTTCTCTGTTTTCTTCAGCGGGATGTTCCAAGAGGCAAAGGCAGCCTCAGTATTCTTGCATTTGCAGTTTCTTCAGCCTATGACAACCACCGGAACAAAGCAAAACCACAGAAGAGCTGATTGCAGAGCTTCTGTTTGCTGACGATTGATCTTGCAAGACCATAAGGAGATGGCGATACAGTTCATTGAAGATGAATCTCCATGGCAGCAGATGCCTTTGGTACTGAAATGCTGTACCAACTACAATCACAAAGAAATTACAATCCACCAAAGATCAACTTGACACCAGTCTTCTCTAAACAATAGAACACTTTAGTTATCAAGGTTGCATTATCCCAAATGATGTCACTGTCAATGTAGGTAACTAGCTATCCAAAGTAAGTAGCTTCCTTGGCTGCCTTTTGTAGCATGTCTGGCCAAATCATTCACTGCACATCTCCAGCAATGCTTACATATATGAGGCAGTTACCATAATCAACCTCTTGCATAGATTGGAATCTCAGTTTCCTTCTCTCTGATGGTGTGCAGTAAGTGTGTGTTCTGGCATTGATTGTTTTTCTCTGTTTTCTACAGCAGGATGTTCCAAGAGGCAAAGGCAGCCTCAGTATTGGAATTGATCATAGACAGAAAGCAAATGCAACTTACTGAGGCCGGTATCCCATCACCAAGTCAGCCCTTATTTACATGTATATTGTGCTTGACTGTGATGCAGTTCCCTCAGAGCCAACTGTTAAAGTGGACAGAACCTCTGACACTCTTGATCTTATCTGTCAGCCAGGGCTCCCTGATTGGACCAGATTAACAGCCCCAATCAGGGAATTCATATTCTACGAGGTCCACCTGGTTGATCGCTTTACAATCACTATGGCAACGACTGGTAAACTTCCATCAACACTGTCTTCAATCCATTATAGATATCAGTTGGCACAGCTACATCACAAACAATCAACTCCTCAACAGAGCTAATCTCCCCAGTTTTGAATATAATGCCAAATGCACTGGGTGAGATGTATGTTATGCACAGAGGATTCCAGAATAACAATGCAGTGCTTTATGGTGAAAGAGAGAGCACAGTGACTCCCAGCAATGCTTCATAGACTATCTATGTGGACATTCCTCTCAGGCTGAGCATTGAGATTGGGTATAACATCCAGGCAAGGGAAAAACCAACAATTTTCAAACAAATATACTCCAGACTACTGAAGCAAGGCGTAGAAAATGGGAAATGTCTACTTGTGCCATAATCACTCCAAAGCAAGAGCTCCTGTACCCTAGCTGCTCAAGGAACTCCATATGAAGACTGGGCCTCTTCAGTAACCAAAGGTTACGCCAATTATCACAGTGACAGGTCTTCGTATGACCTTCAGCTGTGAAGAGTCTGCCGTCGGAGTTGCATATACAAAGTGCTTGATTTTCCTGCTGTTAACTTAAATATGCAGAAAATCGTATTCACTGGGCTCACATTTCTAATAGGCTCAGCAGGTGGGCAAGGCTCTGCATAGGAAGCACAAAGCTGCAGTGTGCATATATTCCCATCTGACTCCACCTCCTCCCCATCTGCCAACTGGGGTTAGCAGAAAGTTCTCATTTTTAGACCCTTTCTGCATTAGGACAGTACATTGACTATGCCAACAAGTTAAAACAGCATGGCGTCAAAAAAAACTTTTAATTTTTAATACAGGAACAAACAACTTGACCTTGTCTTGTATAATGTGACTAGGTCAAGATGGATTCGATCTTAAAATAGTAAAAAATCATGATTTGCATTCTTTGGTGTTTTTCAGCATCACAAGACACCTCAAAACACTCCACAGCCAATGAACTACTTTTTGACATGTAGTTACTGCTACATCGTGCAGCATTTAGCAGAGATTCTGAGCATTTTAATTTAAGAAGCTCATTAGTGATGGATGGCACAAGAAGTACCTTACACAATGTAAAAGGTAATTGAGAATGTGGCAATTCACTAAAAAAAATCTATTGACAAGCTATTCATAACACTATCCAGGTATTGCTATCCAGTGTTTTCACAAAGTATTCAGACATCTGCTGATGTCACTCATTCTCTATTTCCTATCTTCATTAAATTATTTAGCAAAAGAGCAACTGATATTGGAAGCATATTACAATTTTAAAATGTACTTCAGTAAAAAGTCAATATGATATCTGTTGAAATAAAGTTTAAATGCCTTATCCAGCCATGAAATAAAATGCTATATTCTAATGCACACCCCCCACTGCTTAACAGATAAAATTTCCTTCTCTCTTACAACCACTCTCATTAAAGATCAGTTGCTGGGATTCATTTCTTTGCCCATGCTGCCAGCTTCTCATTCCTGCTGTTAACCAATATTGCAACAACTATGCTTTGTCATGTTTCACATCACCTAACAAGTACTTTCATGACAAGTGTTTGAAACTAGTTTAGTAAGTTAAATGGAAATAACACACTTGAAAGGAAAACAAATAAGAAGCCAAAAACACTTTTTTGTTTGGTTAGATACTTGCCATAGAAACAACTCATATCTCTGCCTTACGTTACCTTGAGAGTTATGAACAGCATGCAATTGAATGTTTCATTAAAAACACGGGGCTTTGCTTTGAATTGCACTTGCACAACAGGCAATTGGCAGAGTTTTCTGTCTATTCACTTATGGCTGCTGGCATAAGACCTGAGCAACTTTAAGGTCCGTGTTATTCGCGTGCCACTGACTAGCTGTATCTATAGTGATTGTAATGAGGTCAGCCAGGTGGCCCTCATAGAATATGAGTTCCCTGATTGGGGCTGTTAATCTGGTTGAATCAGGGAATGCTTCTTGACATATAAAAACATGACTGTCATACATCCTGCTCACTCTGAGAGTTGGGTCTGAGGGAGCTGGATCAGTGTCAAGGACTCTCCACATGTAAGTCAAGGGTGATTTGGTGACAGGATACCAGCCTTTGTGGACTTATTTCATTAGTAATGAGAGAAAAGCACATTACTGAAGAAATTTACTTGCAACATTTGCCTTTGAGTTGGGGTATGTATTTCTGGCAACATGCCGTCAATTGGGAAGCTTGAATCATTAAGGGTACAACTATGGATCCAGTCTGTTATGAGAAGCAGCTGGATCAGTTATTAGGAATTACAATAAAAAGTTTGGACCCAAGCTGAATGAGGTGAAATTGGTTGAGAAATATTCACCTAGATTGGCTCAAAATTTTTCACTCTGAAAATGTCTGCCTGGCATATTATTATACGGAGCAAGAATGATTTTACCAAGCAAAGTTCAGACTCTGGATGAACTCCATGGGGTCCAAAATGAAGATGTTGATGAGATGTTATATCTGGTGGCCAGGATTGGATGCACACATAACCATGTTGTTGGGGCAGTGCCCAGTAAGCCAACGAGAATAAAAATTACCACCAGCGGCTCCCCAACATTTGTGAGAATGGCAGGGTAGACCCTTGACTCTGTTACACATTGACTATACAGGTTCTTTCATGGGCTCAATGTTCTTAGCCATTGTGGATGCCCACTCAAAGTTGATGGGCGTGCATAGAGTTCATTCGTCAAACATGGGGACAACAATAGAAAAACTGCACGCATCATTTGCAATACACAGACTCCCATAAGTGTTGGTCACAGATAACAGGCCTCATTTACCAGCATGAGATTTGAGTATTTCTAAAAGTCGAATGGTGTTTGACATATAAGCTCCATACAATCCATCATCCAATGGCCAGGCAGAAAGAGTAGTCCAAACCTTGAAGGCAGGCTTAAATTCTACAGCTTCACTCAATACCAAACTGTCCCAGTTCCTACTTGATTATAGGACCACCCCTCATGCAACTGCAGGAATAGTTCCAACAGAGTTACTAATGGAGAGAAGGCTCTGTACCAGGTTAAATCTGATCTTCCCAGCCCTTGAGGGGGGAGGGTGAAACAGCATCAGGAACTCCAATTCCATACACAAAACTCTACTAAGCAGGAGAGACAGTTTACTTCAGGGGACAGAGTTTCATGTAGGAACCACAAGAATGGCCCCACATGGGTAAAAGCCATGGTCAACGTGACATCATGTCCAATGCCATATAAAGTACAGATAGTTGCAAAGGTCCTGAAAAAGGACCAGTTGCAAACTCACAAACTGCATGGCAGCAAAACACGCTCAGCTCTTCAGCAGACTTTCCGACTGCTCCAGAACCCATGGGGTCTCACTTTCCACCAAGCATTGAAGATACCTCAGAATCTGAGATGGGCTCGGCTGATGTCACCATCTTTACACATTTGCCGCCTGAAGAAGAGAATAAAGTTTTTCTGAGATGCTCCAGGTGCAAGAGGGGAGCTATTGCTCATTACATGCTGTCCATATCAGAGGCAGAACTGGAGGAATCTGACTCAGTGCTAAAATGTCCCAGGAGGCACTCCAAAAAAAAAGAACCAGCCTATGTCCTCAAACTCCAAGGGGGAAGGATGTAGTGATTGTAACGAGGTCAGCCAAGTGGCCCTCATAGAATATGAGTTCCCTGATTGGGGCTGTTCATCGGGTTCAATCAGGGAGCCTTGGCTGACAGATAAAAGCATGAGTGTCATACATCCTGTTCACTCTGAGAGCCAGCTCTGAGGGAGATCCATCAGTGTCCAGGACTCTCCACATGTGAATAAAGGGTGACTTGGTGATGGGATACCAGCCTCTATTGAGTGATTTCAGTAACCTCTAAACTAACACTCTAAGTCAGCTTGCTGGTTGGGTAGGACCAGGTATCAAATGTTTCTGAACCTAAGTCTGAGAGCTGCAGGGAATGGAATTGATGGCTTTTTTTTAACATATGGGATTCTCCTGTTCCCACAAAATTAAATGTTAGCAATATCTCCATTTTTGTTTAGAAACCTTCAATGGTTTCTCTTAAGCTGGTTGATTAGGTCACTCAATACTAGGAGAAAGAAGCAAAGAATCAGTAGTGCATACTGTACCCATTTGTGCCTGAAAGTTGTTTGCCTGCTCCAAAATAAATCCCATAATAAGTGGGACTTAAGGTCCATTTCTCACTGTGTTCTTTTCGCCGTTCAGTTTCCCTTCAGACACTTTACCATTTCTAGGGGTAGTTGTCTGGTCTGGTCACATTCTTCACTTGAAACAATTTGTTTTTAGATGCACCACTTTACGTGCACCTTACCACTTGCCCCTGAGTCCTTGGGTCTGGGCATTGCCACAGTACAGTAAGATTAGGTCTGTAGTCTTGAAGGTGTCCAGTAAGAGACTTTATTAAACAAAGCTAGATACATGGGATGTTAAGAGGGGACATCTTCTAGAACCCAACAGGCTCAGATTCAGTTCAATTTGTTCTGATGTCACGATGACATTGCTTCTTTCACACATGCTCAGTGACCATATTGTGAGTAAAGTTATAGCTACATATTTACTCCACATCCTGCACAGGGCACTCCTTCTCTCATTTTCTCCACATTCCCCTGTCTCTTCATTACATCCCTTATCCTTTAGCCACAAAGTCTGGCCAATCCGACCACCCTCAACTGCATGCCTTTAAGAGCAGATAAAAATAATGCAGCATTGCAAAAAGAATCTTTTGGAAGTCAGCGATCAGTTATAAAATGGCAAAAATAGGACATAATTTTATATCTCAAAGCTAACCAACAGTTCAAAGGAATAATTAGCAACTGACTCGAAATATACTACTTTTGCGCACAGTTCTGATCTCTATATTTTAAGGAGAGTATTGAGAAGATGTAAAAGGATTTACTATAATTTTATCAGAAGTAGGATGTTGTGTTTATCTGGGAAGACTAAACAGGCTCGGCTCTTTTATTTGGAAAAAGAGAAGACCAGTTGTTACCCCACTCTCCTATCCTGGACATATCCCTCTGCTGATTCTTTGCATCAGCCCCACCCTCCCACGTATTCTTGTATCATCCACAAACTCGGCTGTAATATATTCACTTTCCTCATCCGAATCATTGATGTATGTATGGTCAATAATTGTGGCTCCAGCATTGATCCTTGTGGCTGTCCACCGGTTACAGGTTGCCATTTTGAAAATGCTGTCCTTATCCTCTCTCCAATCTGCTGACCCCATTCTACATTTGGATACTGGCAAATTTAGTCTCAATGAATTATGATTTCTCATTAGGCATGACTCAATTTCTTTTAATCTTTGTCAAAATTTCTTGTTTGCAGCAGTGGGGACAAAGGGAAATCCAGTTGGTCAAACTGGGATTAAAACCAAACCTTCTGTCATCATGGAACAATTTGTTGCCTTCCTAGAGGTACAACATTGATAGCTGCCAAACCACATTTCAGTGAAAACACTCACCATCTGCTGCTAACATAATACGGTGTACCTTTACAAAACAGAGATCATGTCTGAATCTCCTCAAACACAGTCCACCTGCAGCTGATTAAAGATGGCACATGGAAACACCTTCAACATTTCAGATTTAGTCCAGCTTCAGATCATTCATGTTGCTGTATAAGTAAAAGTAAGATTCCCAGAACAAAACTTGTTGTACTGTTTGTTTTGCCATTTGAATGCAGCCCTTGAAAACTGAGACCTATGCAATAAGTAGATAGCTTTTTAATGTTCTGACAGGCTGTAAAATTTTGGACGTGTGTTACAAAAATCACCTGGGTCCATAAATATGCTGGAGAGGGCTATCTCCCATCCTGGCCAGCCAGTCAGAACTTCATCCTGTGTCTAAAGTTTGGCCTAATATGTCTTCATCTTTTGTTCTTCCCGTACTCCTTGCCTTTGACTGGCTTGAAACCTGGTGAAAGGATTGCATTAAATATATGTACATACGTATGTGTGGTAAGTGGATTCTTGATCAGTAGGGAAATCAAGGATTACAGGGAAAACTCAGGAAAGTGGACATGTGGGATTTTGTATAAACCATGATCTTATTGAATCATAGAGTGGGCTCAAAGGGCTGAATGGTCTGCTCCTGTTTCTATTTCTTATAGTCTTAAGATCATGGGCTTGTAACATTAAATTCATTTTCCTCCACAGCCTGATGCACTGACTATTTTCAGGTATTTTAACATTTCTTTGTATTGTGCATTTAAATGAAAAGAAGCTTTTATCTCGCAAGTTGTACTTAAATGCTATACCATAATTTGTATGTTCTTCTTGCACACAAGATTGAAAAATTCAACATTAACAATGGTACACTCCAAATTTCATTTATCGTCCAGGGCCCAGATGTGCCTAAATCTAATTTTTAAAAGTAACATTAAATACATTCCACCATTCTAAATTTGAAAGCAAGTTGTAATGACTGTTGCCTACAATAGAGCTTTTCTAAAAAAAATTATTCAGGGGATGTAGGCTTCACTGGCTACATTTATAACTTATCTCGAATTACGCTTGAAAAGGTGGCAGTGAGCTGCTTTCTTGAACTGTTGCAGTCCATTTGTTGTGGGTGCACCCATGTTGCTGTTAGGGAGAAAGTTCCAGGCATTGCACAGTAATCACTAGTGTTTCATTCATTGTATGAAGTAAGTATTCTTTCTCACATCCAGGAGACATTCATACATTTGACTAGCAATAATGTATTGGCAGGTGGGACTTCTGGTCCATGGGTCTGACATTGGCCAATTAAATATGTGGCCACTTAATCCGATTAGGCATCCTCTTCAAAAGGGCCAGGGTTTTCCCACTGTTTTTTTCCTAGCAGTGAGCTGGACCTGTGTCAATTACATTAAGTTCTGCTCTACATTTCTGTAGTACTTAATTGGCTGTAAGGAGTTTGGAAAAGATATAGAGGAACAAATATGCAAGGAAATTTCAGAGGCTTTTGGGCATTATAGCGTAGGTATAATGGAGATGTTAATTATTCTGATACGAATTAGGATAATAATCATGTAAAGGCTGGGGAAAGGCAAAATTCCCAGAGTGCATCCAGGAGAATTTTTTACATCAGTATGTCACCAGTTCAATGAGGGAGGACATTTTGTAGCATCTTCTCTGAGGAATGATGTTGGTTTCGTTTGAGAGATTCCTAGAACAATATGTTATGTATGCAATTAGCACTCAGCTTATTTTGGATCTCATGATGTGTAATGAGGCAGGCTTAATAAATGACACCAGACTAAAACCCCTCCAGGAAACAGTGACCGTAAAATGGTAGAATTTAGTAGTCAGTTTGAGAAGGAGGAATTTGGGTCAGAAACGATTGTGCTAAGCTTAAATGAGGGTAATTACAAAGGGATGGGGCAGAGAGAACTGGAGTATACTAGGAAAGCAGCTAAGTCACAAATATAATTGTGAAAAATGGCAGATCTTTAAGAAAATAGTTTGTGCCTCACAGCAAAGTTATACCCAGTGAGAAAGGAGGATTATCGGAGGGGACAAACTAACCATGGTTAACCAGAGAAGTTAAGACTGGCATCAAATTGAAAGAGAAATCCTACAATGTGGTAAAGATTAGTGGTAAGCCAGAGATTGGAGCCAGATTGGAAAGTTTTAAAAAACATTCAAAAAATAATCAAAAATAATAAAGCAGAAGTTAAACTTTGAGGGTAAACTTGCAAATGATATTAAGCTGGACAGCTAGGACATCTTTAAATATATACAAAGGAGGAGAGAAGCCTAAGTTAACATTGGCCCCTTAGAGAATGAGGATGGGGAATTACTAATGGATAATGTGGAAATGGCAGAGGAGTTGAATAAATGCTTTGTATTGGTGTTCACAGAAGGAGACACAAATAGCATTCCAAAATTACTAATTAATGAAGAGGAAAAAAGAAAAGATGAAATAAAGGCAATAACAATCTCTCGAGAAATACTGCTAGGAAAACTAATGGTTTTAAGACCAACAAGTGTCCTGGATCTAATGGGATGCATCCTAGGACATTAAAAGAAGTAGCTAAAATATCATAGATGGTCAGGTAGTAATCTTCAAAGAATAACTCAATTCTGGAAATGTCCCAAAGGACTGGAAAACTGACATCATAATATTTTCATCCAAAAAGAGAAGGAAACAAAAACAATAATTATATGCTAGTTAGCTTAATGTCTATTATTCAGAAAATGTTAGAACCTATTATAAAGGATGTGGTATCTGAGCATTTAGCAATATGTAATACACCCAAGTAGAGTCAGCATAACTTCACAAAGGGGAATCATGCCTGACAAATTTATTACAATTCTTTGAAGAAATAACAAGCAGAGTAATTGATGTAATTTTTTTGGATTTTCGGAGAGCATTTGCTTGGATACTACACATTAGGCTGCTTGATAGGATATTACTTCCAACAGAAGTAATATATTAACAAGGATAGATGATTGGATAATTAACTGAACACAGTGAGTTGGTCAAATGTCAAATACTCGAATCTGAGGGGATGGGCTGTCAATGACAATCTAGAAAGAAGATGCCATCAAAGTCATTTTGAAAGAGAATGCATTTGAGACACACAATGTGCTAAAAATTAATAAAGAGGAGGTAATACAAAGGCTGACTGTAATTAAAGTTTATAAGCCACGAAGATTATATATGAGATACATCAAATGATATTAAGGGAAGTAAGGGTGGAAATTCTGAAAGTATTGACCATAATCTTCCAATCCCTTTTAGGATTTAGGTCAAGTGCCAGGGAACTGGAGAATTGCAAATGTCACACCTGTCCTTAAAAAAGGGTGTTAGGATAGGCTCAGAATGTACAGGTTGATCTGTTTAACCTCAGTGGTGAGAAAGCTTTTAGGTATGGGACAAAAAAAAAGTCACTTGGATAACTGTGGATTAATTAAGGGAAAGTAGCAGCATTTGTCCAGGTTAATTTTTTGTTAGACTGATTTGCTTTAAGTTTTTAGTTGAGGTAACTATAGAGTTGATGATGGTTGAGGCGGATTATGTAGACTTTGACAACGCTTTGTTAGAAATTTGGTAAGTTGTCTCACATGTGAACTCGATGTTTATGTCATTGGAATTTCCCAGCCTCACACTCCCTGTAACACTGCAGAAACAACTTTACCCCTCATTATCCACTGAAGTTACAGTTAAAGATTGGAATAAACCCCCCCCCTCAATTTTGAAAATTCTACTCTTAAAAACTACGGTGAATGGACTTCATTTCTGGACATTTACAAAACCTTTGGCAGGGGCTGGCACTACTGTCTTGATTAAATGATATGCTCTCAGCAAATCTGTTCAAATGCTGACCTATAGCTGGTCACTTATTCACTGATATCTCTTGAATTCGTTTTGTGGATCACATAAATTTGTCCTGTTTTGATTGCATATCCATCAAGCTACTGTTATATGCACCTTCCTTTCCACTTAACATAACCTTCTGTGTCTTTCATTACTCCAGAACTCCTCATTTCAGTAACTTCTTTTGCACTGCCTCTGAGCTAACCATTCTGTTAATGACGGTTTGACAAAGGGCAAGTCCATTTGGAAATGGTGTTAACTCTGATTGTACGTTCACGTATTTTCCAAATATATTGATACCTCCATCTCTCAGTAGAATATCCCTTGCTGTTGTCATAATAATATATTTGTCCTGTAACACACTAATGGTGATTAGCATGTCCTAGAAGCATGCTAAGAATGCTAAATGCCTGCATTACTGACCAAAAATTGTTCCTGAAATAAAAATTTACATAAAGCAAAAAGCACTCAATACTGATGACCATGCATGGAGAGTAGAAGTTAATTATTTCCATATTAATTAATTAATTATTAATTCATTTAAAATCATTGATACATTCAGGAAGATAAACTCTGGGACTAGAGAGTAGAAATGATATGCAGCAGAGTGAAGTGGGAGATGGTCGCAAGATCACAATTATGGGATAATTTGTTTCTCCCTATTCATCTCTTTACTCATTATTACATTTATTCATTTAAGGACCATGCACACACTTCTGTGTTATTGCATGATGGAATGATGTCAATGCCAAAAGCTGAGTGCTGTAACTGAAGTGGATCTTGGCCACTGCCAGGGATCCAAGGGAACTGTGTAAAAGGCCCAGAATCTCTTGCAGGGAGGGCCAGACAATTGTATCTGATGACTTCTACCTTCTCTTCAAATAATCAATATTATGTCAGAGAATGCAGCAGAATATAGATAGATTGGAGAGTTGGGCAGAGAAATGGCAGATGGAGTTCAATCCAGGCAAATGCGAAGTGATGCATTTTGGAAGATCCAATTCAAGGGTGAACTATGTGGTAAATGGAAAAGCCCTGGGGAAAATTGATGCACAGAGACATCTGGGTGTTCAGGTCCATTGTACCCTGAAGGTGGCAACGCAGGTCGATCAAGTGGTCAAGAAGGCATACGGCATGTTTTCATTCATCGGACGGGGTATTGAATACCAGAGTCGGCAGGTCATGTTACAGTTGTACAGGACTTTGGTTGACCACATTTGGAATGCTGCGTACAGTTCTGGTCGCCACATTACCAAAAGGATGTGAATGCTTTGAAGAGGGTGCAGAGGAGGTTCACCAGGATGTTGCCTGGTATGGAGGGCGCTAGCTATGAAGAGAGTTTGAGTAGATTAGGATTACTTACATTAGAAAGATGGAGGTTGAGGGGGGACCTGATTGAGGCCTACAAAATCATGAGAGGTATATAAAGGCTGGATAGCAAGAAGCTTTTTCCCAGAGTGAGGGACTCAATTACTAGGGGTCACAATTTCAAGGTGAGAGGGGAAAAGTTTATGGGAGCTATGCGTGGAAAGTTTTTTATGCGGAGGGTGGTTGGTGCCTGGAACGCATTGCCAGCGGAGGTGGCAGAGGCGGGCACGATAGTGTCATTTAAAATGCCTCTTGACAGCTACATGAATGGAGCAGAGGGATGCAGATCCTTGGAAAATAGGCGATAGGTTTAGTTAGAGGATCGTGGTCAGCGCAGGCTTGGAGGGGCAAAGGGCCTGTTCCTGTGCTGTAATTTTCTTTGTTCTTTGTTCTATTATCAAGGTTATCCTTGTCTCTGCTAAACATGCTGTTGTCTCCTGCCGGCTCTCACTATAAAACACTTCATGACTGTCATGCAACCGTGACCATTACATTTAAACCAGGCCCTCACGTGTCCGCACAAGGAGCTTCAGCCAATTGTGAAGTCTGTAAAGGTGAGATATCACTGGATGCTAACAGATTCAGGACCAATAATTTGGTTCAGCCTCGTCCTAGTCCTTTGATACAAACTCAGTTGCAAAGTTCAAGAAATTGTTATTAAATACATGGCACAGATTTTAAATGGCCAGAGAGTCAATACTCCGCCATAGATGGGAATTGCACATGGAAACCTTGTGGAACCCCCATCGTAGCAGATTCTGAAGGAATTACTCAGGAGATTCAAGCTTCTGTTGGACCATTCCTGTATACTTGGAACCCACTGAAAGAGTCCATTTAAATTGGGGTCCTCAAATGGTTCTGATGAAATTAAGTAAAATAATTACTCAGGAATTGTCAGACTAGCCATAAACACACAGCCGAACTCCTGGGTAACTATTTAATGGCCATACCTCACATACCTCCAACTACATCTTCCCAAGAACCCTTACGAATTCCAGACCCTAACCCAACACCCCATCCCCTATCAGGTAGACACGGTGCTAAAGAAGGCATTTGGCAGTCTTGCCTTCAATGGTCAGTGCAGATCTATACATTCTTTGCTTACTGTGATCTGCCTGTATCGCTCGTAAACAAAGTTTTTCTCTGTATTTTGGTACGCATCACAAAAAAATCAATCAATCAGTTAATCAATCAATTGAGTATAGGAGTTGGGACATCATGTTATGGCAGTACAGGACAACGGTAAGGCCGCTTTTAGAGTACCGCGTACAATTCTGCTCACCCTGACAAACCCCCAGGAGCCCAATATCCCTTGGGGACTGGACAATGTCTGGGAATCCAACACACACTCCTCAACATCCAGACTTCACTCTGCATCCAAACAACCTTCAACCCCGATTCCCTCACACACTACCACGACTGTTGGACCCAACTCCCTTTGTTTCTGCCGCTGGTCCCAAATTCCAATGCCCTCCACTACTGCTGTCCGCCCTTACACGAACTGCAAACCTGACACACACTCTCTAGACCACCCTGCTGGGCCTAATTTCTCACATCTACCCCAACAAATCTAAAACCTTTATCACTTATCTGACCTCCTTACTAGTTTGCACCCTGGCACCCAACAACTTTGCACCTTACCCCCTACACAGCTGGCACAGTACACAGCCATCACAGTACTTGGCACCCTACTTTTCCTGGTATCATAGACAAGCACACTCTACCCACCTGGTACCCTTACTGTCGGACATCCTACCCATCTAGCACCCTAACTTCATACTTCCCTTACATACATACCTTTTGACAGAGCTGTCAAAGTCACTTGCTGTTAAATTTTCAGAATATGTCAGCTGACTGCTGTGAAAGGGGAGGTGGTTTGCCTTCCTCTGACAATTCAACATTATGTGACAATTGTCAGAATGGAAGTACAGCTCCACATTTCTGAGGGAGTCCTGAGCTCCCTGAAATCAGGTATCATGTGCATCAGTGCAAATACAGTGTCGTTCTATTGCTGCCATTTTAAACTGAGGATTGTTCCACTGAATTATATGATTGTGATTTAAAATGACCTTTCAGTATATAAAACACTGCTACTTTACACTTCCCATGAGGCTCTTACAAGACACATTCTAGGTTTGAAAACCATAATTTAGTACAAAATGTTACAATGTTTTTATGATAATAATTGAAATGGTCTTAAGGTCTCATAGAATATAGTTTGATAAACTTTTAGACAGGATGGTTTTTAAGATTGTTATCCCTCCAAATTGCTTTCATCATACAACCTGCTCAAATATTGCTAGTGATACTCTGACAGCTATGAAAGAACAATTTATTCAAATATCTATTCAACTTATTCAATTCAGACTGTGACAAAAATGAAACAGTTCCATTTGGTTTAGTCTAATAACAGATTCTTTAAATCAATTGTAATGTAATGAGTATTAATGTAGGCTACACTGTCCTGAACTGTATTAATGCAACTGTAATATTTGTGAGATTGTTTTCAAGTCCATTTGTTTGCGATTGAAATTAACCAAAATATATAAAGTACACACATTAAACTAACATATGTCCTGAAACTTCTGTCCTCAAACAAAACTTGCTGTAATGATTTTCAACACAGAAATTACAAAATAAATCGGAGCTCAAGTTTTTACTTATTGGTGTCCATTGTATTCCTAACATTCGGATTGTTGGCATTTACAGACAGTGGAAATCACAGATGCAATGGACAGTTCAACCTTTCTTTTTCTGTCCTGAGTGAGAGAATTTTTAGGCTCAGGACCCTAATCATCTGAACCAGACAGTGAGTGGCCAATGGTGTGGAATGAGACCCATGAAGATTGTTCAAAAAATGAACAATTGTTTATTTTTATGCTGCCACTACTGTCCCCAGCCTTTCCCGCTCAGGTTGTATCATTTCTGTGCATTGTCTAGCCTCTTTCCTTTACACATGCCTGGCTGACTCATTTGCCTAATTGTCAGCCAGCCTGCCTGCGAGCCTTATTCCCTACATTAATTTTCCATGGGCTGGGAGCTTAGACAAAATAGGAAGCAAAGTCTATGTTAGCAAACTCAGTGCAGCTTGCCTCTGGCCTATAGCCATGAGTACATCTGCCCCACAGGTGTGCTCAGCCCAAATTTTACCAGGATCACCAGAATATCTTCTTTTATTTCTAATATGTTTGATTGATTGACAGTGGAAATTCTTCAAAGAAAAGTTTCTTCAGTAAACTGTTTTTACCATTTCAATAATTTGCCAATTGAAGATACACTTTCACAGCTGATTGTGTCATCCACAAATCTTTAACTCCGACTCCTGGTGACCGAAGCATCAACTTTAGTGGGACTGTTTGGGCTGCAGAATTAACACTATGGGATTCATTTTAATGCTTTATGATAGGCTAAAGCAGGTGATACTGAATTTTCAGTCCAAACATTTTACATCTGTCCTCATTGTCATTGACTTCAATTGAAATTAAAACAAGAAGAGATGTAATTAAAGGAAATGGCTTGTTCACATTAGTTTTAAAATAATGCTCAAAATCAGATTCACCCCATAATGTAAATATGAGCTTTGACTCACTTTTCAGGTAGCTATCTCAGGTATCTCCATTATTTTTGGAAGCATGGGTAGACTTTTGGAGACCAAGAAATCAGGAACACCAGAAATTAATCCTATCGGCCTCCGCACCTGATGTTCTGATACGCTCCCATTACTGAAATTTCTCACGGAAGTAGACTTCTGAGTAGTTACCTCCTAAAGCAAATGGATTATATAAATAAACATTGAGTAAGGAAGGAGAACAGCTGGAGTTTTGAACAATGCTTGAGAAGGATGGCTGCTCCAAATGGAGAAACTCAACTCAAGTTCTGAGCCCTGAGGTGAAAAGTCTAAAATCCTTGAGGTTCAGGGCACATACGGCAGAAAGAGCAACTGAGCTGTAAAATTGCTAGCAACTACAATTAACAGAGGCAATCAAACAAGAAAGAAAATATCTGCATTCCAACAGTCCAAAACACCAAGCAAAACTCCCTAACAGCTTTTACTTATCTAAATCTACTTAACTACAGAAAGGATTGCCTCAGAAAAGGTTGCTAGTGGATTCTCTCTCTTAAAAATTCTTAAGATTTTTTTAAGATGTCAAGATTCAAATCTTTCTTTATATTATAGAAAGAATCTTAGTGCCAGAAGCTGTAGGAGGGAAGATAAATGATATTTGGGTCAATAGTATGTTCCATCCTAAGTCAAAGTTAGCTACTGGGAAATGTAGAATGAAACAAAATCTCTTTGAAAATATAAAAGTTAGGTGTTATTGTCAGTTTCTTATATATTTTGTAATTAAAGTATTTTGTGAGTCCGGATATGTGTGTATGTGTGATGAGTGATGCCATTTGGGGGTCATTTATCTGATTGTCGATTGGACTAGTAGCTAGTGCAAGCTCGCCAGGTAATATTTCCTGCCCATCTGGTGTTCTTATATTTCATTATGAGTAGAAATTATTCACTCACTCCAGTGCGTTCAGTAGCAGTTTAACAGCAATAATAAAATCAAAGACTAGTTTGACACCAGCAGCAGAGCAGAAACATGGACAGCTTTGCTTTCAGATGGTTGCTAGCAGGAGCTAGGAGAGTTGCCGTAGGTTAGAATGGAAGACTGTGTTTTACCTGCAATACAATAGCTGTATTGAAGTGTCCTAGTAACCACCGTTCTTGCCTACATCATTAAAAATGTAGCATTTATTTCTATTCAAAAATATATAGGTACTTGCCAAATAAGTCTTACTCTACACAAACTGCAACCACAATGACCTATTTCACTACTCACAGCATTTCTAGGCTATAATACAGAAACAGCCACTGTCTGCCCCATTCCCTGTTCCTTTTATTGTCTTGAAGCCAAGAAATCTGTGACACCTGCTCACACACCTCAGGCTTTGTCATGTCATTCTTCATAAAATGTTACAGATGGAAAGGTCAAGAATTTAATACTTAAGAAGAGATTTCAAGGAATTTGAAAATAATGAAATGATATCAGATTTCTGAGGTAGGAAGTGGGCCAGATTTGCACATCCCCAATTGGAAGAAGGATCTGAAATAAAAATAGCCACCAAATGGGACAACTAGAATCTCAGGCTCCCTCTCCACCCTCTGCCATTTTCACAAGGGAAAGACCAGAAACCCGCTTTTTCCATAACTGAAGGAACCAATCTTTACTGTTGTATTCAAAATCTCTTGTTAAGGAATAACTTGCCATTCACCTTCTTAATTGCTTACTTTATCCGCATTCTAACATTCAGTGACTCAAGAACAAGGACATCCAAGTCCCTTCTATGTTCAACATTTTCAAGCCTCCAAGAATTTAATAAATGCTTTTTATTTCTGCTTTTTCTCCTACCAAAGTGGATAAACTAATATTTCTCAACATTAATTTCTATCTGCCAATTTTTGCCCACTCACGTAACCTCTCCAAACCCCTTAAAACATCTTTGCATCATGTTGATAATTCACACTTCCACTTTGTTTCGAGTCATTTGAAAACTTGGGAATTTTACTTATACTTCCATGTCCAAATTATTGATATGGATTGTAGATGGATAGTATAAATTTCATGAGAGGGCAGCTGAGGCATTATTAAAAGGTTTCTGATTATCTAAATATATCACATCCATTGGTTTCCCCTTATCTACTTGGCTAGCTTTGCCTTCACATAAAAAGCCCAAAGAGATTGTTAACATGATTCTGTTTTCATAAATTCCCTACCCTACCATTATTTTCCAAGTCCTTTCATCACAATCTTGATTATAGATTCTAGCATTTTACCTATGACGGATATTACAATTCTTTGTTTTCTCTCCCTCCTTTCTTAAACAGTGGGGTTGCATTTGACACCTTACATTCTGCAAGAATCTCTCCAAAGGCAATAGAACTTTGAAAGATAACCAAAAATGCATCCATTATCTCTACAATTACCTCTTTTAACAGTCTAAGACGTAAATCACCAATTATTTCTCAGAGACTTTTATAATTGTCTTCTGTGAAGATAGGCATTAGCATTTTTCTAGCTTCCCTGCTATTTCCTTACTCCCCATTATACGTGCTCCTGAATCAGCTTATAATGGATTCACATCAGTTTTTGTTAATCTTTTCTTTTTCCCATCACTATCGAAGCTGTTATACAGCCCAATGTCTTAGCAGAACACCAACATAGGACCATGAAATCACTTGTTACCTCCGAGGCACATCTATATATTCATTAAACCTTATCTCTACGTATCCCATCTCTTGACTGTTTTGAGACAGAGGCAGCATTGTGACATCATGATTAGTTCGCCCTTTGTTTCCTGCCTCAGATATGAAAATCTGGCCCAAAGCTACAGCATATGGTGAGTGTTCTAATTGGTATTAGGTTTATCTTGGCTGCTTTCAATTAATTAGATAATTTCCACCTTATGCAAACTAGTTGAGAACCTGTATTCTCAATGTACAGTGAAGGAGGGACAACTATCTTGATATTTGTGTTGCAATTTGGTGACCTATATGTTTTGTGCTTCAGAGAAAATCTTGCAAATTTATTCACTGATCTGTTTTGAGTAAACCAAGATAAACCAAACCAATATTTTGTTTTCATTAGGTCAGCTATTTTCTTACCAACAGACTGCCATGAATCAGGCCAATGTCTCCCTTATTAAGAAAAATCACATTTGCTATTAGACAATCAGAAAATGGAGAAAACATCATTTTCAGTTAGTCCTCATTGTGATTTAAGATATGCACATACGACGGCCTTGCATCCTTTCTTATCTATGTCAACAGAAATACAACATAATAACTGAAATGTCTGAACATCTACACATTTTACTGCTCCGGCGTGGGATCTACATTTAGAAGGAATGAGTTAGTCCAGCATCTGTTTGATGTCCATCCCTTTCATTGAGTAAAACTTGATTGTATGCCCAGAGTCATGATTACAATCTGACCATTTCTCAGAGTACTGTACTTTCACACTGTGCATTATTCTATTGCATCATGTCCTTTCTTACCCTCCAAGATATTCAAGAAGTAGGAGTTCTCTTGAGTTCTTTGTAATTATGTTGCAGCACAAATATCACAATGTAGAATTAACGACAAGTAGATTAATTGACCACGCTAATGTTAAATATTCAGGAATTGGAATATATTTATCCTGTTTTAATTGACTTTGGTAGTTTCAATCTTGAGGGATGGTGGTTTGTGCCTTGGTGTTTTACTCTGTGTAAAGATTGTCTCAACACCCTTAGTCTTGTTTGACAGTCTCACTTTTGTTTACTGAAAATAAATTCAGTGGGACTGGGAAGGCATAGGACTTGCTGGAATTTGTTTTCTTTGGGGTCTCTTCTCGGCCTGTCAGCTCTTCCAATGTCTGTGTAGACAGACAGCCTCAGTCAGTCAGTGCCAGTGTTCTGTGTCAGTGTGCAACAATTCATATCTCACATGCAGATCACCCTATAGTTGAATTTTGGATATCCAGCAGGATGTGAGACAGCAGTCAGTACACTGTACAGGAGACCTTTGTGTGTACAGCTGTAACTGCTCTGATGAAAGTGACCAAGCCAATGCAAACATGATTGACTCACAAATGCTTGTATGCTGATGGAATGAGCAAGTTCCAGGATTTCTGAATTGGTGATTTTTGTAACTAAAATAAAAGTACACTTAAAATGCATTTTCAATTATCTGCAGAACATATTTCATCATATGGTGTATCTTTTCACAGGAATAGTTCAGTTGAGACAAAGGAATTTTTGTCAGGATGCAGTTTTGAGGATTCAGTCTATCATTTTAGATCTCAATCAGCCAGAAGTAATAAGATGCATTTTTCATCCCCAATGTCAGTTGTTAAATAGTTCAAGACAGTTCAACAACAAAACGAGAATCAAACATGTTTATGAAGTAGCAACCATTGCTAATATAAATCAGGGTGCTCAATGAACCTTACATTTTGGTTGAGGCTATATGTGCAGCAAGATGGACAGAAAGGAGGAAAATCTTGGAAATATGAAATTGTGATTTTTATAAGCGTTTTTCTTCTTAAATGCAATTAGAATAATCTTCAAATATGAAAAAAATCAAGTTTTCAATTTGATATTTCAAATTAAAATGCTATTATTGTACTCTATGGAGTAACAGATACAGTAATTATCCTGTTTACATATGAAACGTTACATACAGTCTATCATATCTCTCTTCCACTTACCAGCCCAAACCAATGCTTACTTAGAAATAGAAATAGAAATGTTACTGACTTGACTAGTTTGGCATCATTGCATAATGCTACACTCTGTACTAACTGTTATTGCTAGCTAATAATCCTTCTCCAAGCCTCTGACCTGTTCTTGTAGCTATAGTATTCATATGTCTTGTCCAGTCCAAGGTAATCACCAGAATGTTATTAGGTTATGATTCAGTGATGATAATGCCATTGAATGACAAGGGCCAATGTTTGGATTCTCCCTTGATGGATATAGTCATTGCCAGACACTTGTGTGACACAAATGTTACCTGCCACTTGTCAGGCCAAACCTTCATATTGTCCAGGTCTTGTTGCTTTTGGACAAGACTGCTTCAGTATCTGAAGAGTCATGAATGGAGCTGAACATTGTCCTATCATGAGAGAAAGTCCCCATTTCTGACTTTATGATGGAGGAAAGGTCATTGATGAAGTAGCTGAAGGTGGTTGGGCCTAGGACACTCTCCTGAGGAACTCCTGTAGAAATGTCCTGGAGCTGAGATGACTGACCTCCAACAACCAAAGCATCTTCCTATGTGCCTGGTATGAATTCAACCAGCAACGCATTTCCTCCCTGATTCCCATTGTCACCAGGTTTGCTAGGGCTCCTTGATGCCGCATTTGGTCAAATGCAACTTTGATATCAAAGTCAGATACTTTCACCTCGCTACTGAAATTAAATTCTTTTATGTATGTTTAAAATGTGGCTATAATGAAATCAGGAGCTGACTGACCTTAACAAAGCTAAAACAAGTGTCAGTGATATGTTATTGCTGATTAAATGCGCTTTGATAGTGCTGTTAATGACACCTCCATCATTTTACTGATGATTGACAGTAGCAACAGACATTGGGTTTGAACTGCTTTTTGTGTAAAGGGCATTACTGGACAGGTTTCCATTAGTATTAATAAAGACTAGTATTAGTAAGCAGAATAATTATAGCACTTAGCAATTATTAGTATTAATAAAGATATTCTTTGAGGATATGACTTGTACCATACATAAAGTCTGGCATGTGCAATATAAACAGGAAATGCTGGACAGATTCAGTAGGGCTGGCATTTGTGGAGAGAGAAACAAAGTTAACATTTTAAACCTGATATGACTCTCCTCCAGAACTAAAAGGAATTTGAAAATGATTTTTTTTATGCTATTGACAGAGGAGAAGGAGGAGGAGGAGGAGTGAGTAGAGCAGATTTTGAAGGTGTCTAGCGAAAAAGTGAAAAGACCTGCTAATGGTGGTAAGGGAGGTACAGAGATTTAAAATAGATGTGAATGAAGGTGTGTAAAGGAGAAAATGGATCCACTCTGCTGACAGCAATGTCTACAAGGGCATGATCAAGACATGGCCAGGGAGGGTGGACTGATGTAAGAAAGATACAGGACAGATGTCTTGCTCTGAAATTCTGAAACTCGTATTGAGTCCTAGAGCCTACAAAGCACCAAGGTGGAACTTGAGACATTGTTTCTCCAGCAATCACTGAGTTTTGTTAGAATTTTTTCCAGGTTGTAGATTTCCCAGAACAGAAGTATTAGCGTGGGAACTAAATGCTTTAGTTTTACTTGCCATTTCAATGAACCACTTGCTCCAAGGCTAATATTTCTATACATCAGTGAGCAGGTTATTTCTTTGAGAGTGCTTCTTGATAGCTCTGTTGACAATCCCATCCATCAATTGACTACCGATCAAGAGTAGACCAATAGTGCAATAACTGGCCAGATTGGATTTGTCCTACTTTTTGTGTACAGGATATACCTGCCTGGGCAAGTTCCCACATTGTCAGGTAGATGCCATTGTTGCAGCTGTCCTGGAACAGCTTGGTTAGGAGTATGGCATGTTCTGGAGCACAAGCCTTCAGTACTATGCCAGAATGATGACAGGGCTCATAGACTTTGTAGTATCCAATGCCTACAGCTGTTTCTTGATATCAGGTATTGTAAATCAAATAGGCTAAAGACTAGCATCCTTAGTGCTTGGTATCTCTGGGGGAAGCTGAAATGGATCATCCACTTGGTAGTACTAGCTAAAGTTTGTTGTTTCAGCCATTTTTGCATCGATGTGCTAGACTCACCCATTATTGAAGATACAAATGTTTGTGGAGCTTCCTCCTCAAATGAGTTGTTTAATGGCCCATCACCATTCACAACTGGATGTGGCAGGACTGCAGAGCTTAGATCTGATGTATAGGTGTGAGGCTAGAAAAGCACAGCAGGTCAGACAGCATCCGAGGAGTAGGTAAGTCAACGTTTCAGTATGTTCGGATGCTGTCTGGCCTGCTGTGCTTTTCCAGGCTCACACCTATAGACCCTGGCTTCCAGCATCTGCAGTTTGTATTGTCTCTTAGATCTGATCTGCTGTTTATAAGTACTGGAAATGTTTGTATATCAGTTCTTTAAAATTACACCACATTCCTTAGTATAAGCATTCGTAAGTTAAACATTCATAAATCAGGTGCCCTCTAAATAGAACAGATGTAATAATGAGGAAATTGTAGTAGAGAAACAAAAATGCTTCTAATAGATATATCTGTATCTTTTATTCCTGCAGAGATGTGTGATGAAGGGAAATGATATATTGTTATCATTATTGTTATTTGGAAACTTGTATTCTAAAATGGAAGAATTATGAACAATTTTAAGTTTGATATATAGTTCTATATTATGTTCTTAAAAAGGGTCGATATAGCTTTAGTTTTATTTTTGAGTGCTGTGAGAGGCAACGGATTATCTAGAGCTTGTGCCCCTGCATTTGTTCCAAATGGGTATGTGAAACCTTAAGGTGAATAGTTCAGTGCATCAGAAACAAAATAGAATAAAGAAAATAGTGTTCTTGCCTAGCAATTGTAGTCTAGTATTGGTGAAAGACAGAATCATCCAGGTGGTCAGGCAGGGTGTGCAAGTTCAGTGAGACCGAAAAAGTACTTTTAGATTGGTGCTCTCTAAGCAGTCAGGGCTGTGGAAAAAGTATTGTGTTTCTAAAGAGAAGACATCCAGAAGATCAATGAGTCAATGTGGATACGAGACAGTGGGCAGATGATGAATTAAACAACTAACCAGTAAACTACTTAAAGCTGAGCGTCCTGAAAGTCAATGTGTTTATTTTGAAAGGTTTTAGAAGTCTTTAAGAAGAAAGCTCTAGAAACCTATTGTAGACATGCCAACTGAACAAAGAGGTTTACACTGGGAAGCAGGGCAATCCTTCGCTGAGGTTTGAACATCTGTAGAGTTATTACTGAGGGGAAAACGACTGATGCTGATATACGTAATAAGACTACTTCAGATAGATCTTGTATAGTATAATATAGTTTTATTTCACCTTTTGTCTGTAATGAATGCTTGTGTTCTTTTGGTAAAATTGTGTTGACAGCGGCTTGCGAATATGTTCAGAGAGTGATCACCATGGTAAACAAATAGCTACAGCAAAACTTACGGTCGCTATTGCCAGGGTCCACTTTTGGATCTAATTTGTCCAATATTGCAATCAGATGGGATCATAACACTTGGAATAAATGACAACATACTAATGGCCTTCCTAATCACTTGGCATACTTGCATTGTTTTGTGATTCATGTAGCAGGATCCAGATCTGTGTGTACCTCAAGGTTTTCTAATGTACCATGTCCAAGATGCACTGTAGAAATTCACCAAAGACCCTCAGACAGCACCTTCCAAACCTACGACCACGTCCACCTAGAAGGACAAGAGCAGTAGACATATGGGAACACCACCGCCTTCAAGTCCCTCTCCAAGCCACTCACCATCCTGACTTGAAAATATATCACTGTTCCTTCACTTTCACTGGGTCAAAATCTTGAAATTCCCTTCCTAATAGCATTGTTGGTCAATCTACAGCAGGTAGACAACAGCGGTTCAAGAAGGCAGCTCACCACCATCTTCTCAAGGGCAACTAGGGATGGCCAAGAAATGCTGGCCAGCCAGCGACGCCCACATCCCACAAATGAATAGTTAGAACAGAAGTCTCTCCATTCAAAACATACATTTATTTTCTATTTTTCTTGCCAAAGCAGACAAGTTCGCATTTTTCTATATTATACAAGTAGGTCCACAATTTAACTTCCCCAATTAATGTCATTTCATTTTAACATCCGTATTAATGGCCGTGGGCAAATCTGGATGTTAGTGCTTCCTGGAATTGTGGCCCTGGAATTAGAACTCAGACCAAGGACTTTGTCCCATCAAGAACCAAGGGGAACAGCAACTCTCGCTGGTTACTCCCATGGATCCAGCTACTACCAGGCATAAATTAAAGCCGAAAAGAATACAAAACTTCGTCCAGTAAAAGTACAACTTCCTTTTTATTTTGCTCTTCCTTCAGCTGTTGCTGTTGAAGTGGAACTGTAATATTATCAGTTGGGGTTCTGATATGTATAGGGCCATGATTTCAACTTTATTGCATAAGAAATACCACCCATTCTGCATTTTAGATTTGTTGCTTTAGTTAAAGCAGCTGCTGAAAGAGTTACCAGAAATGTGCATTTGAAAACCCACCATATGAATTGCAATGGTTTGTTCAGTTAGTTGGCATTTCTCTATCATTTAGTAAGTTATTTTATCCTGCAAGTTAGCTCAGTTAAAAAATGTAATTCTGTACATGTATGGAACAGGATTTCAGCTTTTAGATTTTTTTTTCCAGCCACAGGATATTCACAGGAACCTAACTTGGCTTCAATATTGGCTTCCTATGGGAAACCATACTCCACTTAAAGTATCAATTTTCGAGAATGAAACCACTATTTTAAGGAGGACACCCTACTCCATCTGCCAAATGTTTGCCTACTCATTTCTCTATATCCTTTTGTTGACTCTTTGGTGCAAATCTTTCAATCTTGAATAATCAGAGATGGGATGACTCATGGAAGTTGTGCATTGGGATCATGAGAAAGTCCTAAAGCAGAAACGATGCAATTACTGTTTGGGAGGTTGAAACACCCAATGTGGTTTCAACAATGGCAAGGATGGTGGGAAAATATGGGGAGAGTAAAAGAAAGTCTGATTCTCAACATCATGAAAACCTTTCCTGATCTTCCCTTCAAGCTTCAACTAACCTTATTTGTATGTTATTTCTAACTCTTCACTCTTCTATAAAGAAACTCGACAGGCAAATTCCTAATACATAATTCATAACAGGTACCTGGCATCTACCACTCACTGAGTGCTTATCCTGAACATTATCCACTTGCTTCTTCAGAACAACGTCCACGCCTGTTCCATGGCCACCATCCCTCTCAAACCATTGTCCACAAAAGTTGCCATCAACAAACCAACAGCCTCACCACATCAATGTGTCCGGTCTCAGCCCAACTCAGATCCACTTCAACCCTTCAACACTTGACTTTGAAGCTCGGGGGCACTTATGACATTCATCCTTCTGCTAGATTGCTTTGTACATAGAAACTTTCATCTTTATTAGGAGGCTACCAATTTCTGCATGGCTCAGAGTGTTTTCTTAGCACACAGGGTTTTTAGTGCTCCCTTACAGGCTGCCCTCTATGGCTTACATTGCTTGTTAAGGCAGAGGGAGCAGTAGGTAGTTTGGAATGTGGAGTCCACTAAAAAATCAGTCAGAGAGATGAGATGAACATGATATGAAAATGTCAGAGGTTTTATCTAACAAGCACTCTTCATATGCTTCAAGTAAATGGCCTTGTGTGAAAGCTAAACGGGTGCAAGTCCTTAGTGAAGTGAAGGGGGAGTTACTGTCAGTCAGGATTACTACTACTGTTACTCAATGGCCACATGGTGAGATACATTTGCAGTGATAGAGTTACAATGAGTGGTTACCCTTTGAGTGTGAGGTCAGAAGTCACATCACGCCAGATTATAGTCCAACAGGTTTATTTGAAATCACAGGCTTTTGGAACACTCTTCCTTCATCAGGTGAAGTTGAGCATGAGATAACAGAGGAAAGGTGATGGCATTACCATGGTGGAGCATAGAAGATCACTGATTTTCTTCCTGTGCTGCTGGACGTCCTGCTTCACTTAGTATGCACCACTGACCTATGATACAGTGTGCTTGCAGTCTGGTCAGGTCCGGTGGGGTGGGCTTTTCTGGCGCTCAGCTAGATTGCTCTCCTCTGCAACATCACATTAAGCAACACTCCCAATCCCTGCCTGTGAAGCAGTGAGTAAATTTTCCTTTCCTCTGGGATATGCATTGAATGTAGAGGCTTAAACGCTCCAGTACGAGGGCCAGTTCCTGGCTTGCAGCATCTGAATGGGGTGTGGCTGGGTTTTAAGTATGGCATAGAGACATGAAAGCCAGAAGGTTCCAACAGTGGTGAGCTCTCGAAGATCTCTGGTTGTGTAACTCTGAGAAAGGCGCCCAAGAGCTTGGTTGCATAATTACAAAAATGAAGAACAGAAATGGCATGAGAAATGTCATCTGAGTCATGATGGGCTGGGTGCCAGGAATCTTACTCAACAAAACATTTTCAGTAAAAACTGGAAAATTCTGTTCTCTAATCCCATCTTTGAAACAAAACCCACTCCATATCTCCAGAATTTCTACTTTTTGGCAAAGGGATAATTTATTCAGGAAGTAGCCTGGGAGACTTTAGTCAATTGAAGATGTTTCTGGTGCTATAGGATAATATATAGTTTTAATTATGAAGTGAAGTTAAAGAGGAAACAAAAATATTATCCTACAATGAATATAAATTCCTAATATCTATGTTTATTATTTTGCATGAATTGTCATACAATTGGGTTATTTAAGCAATAACTCTGAATTAACACTGTAAGCAGTAGCAACTCTGAAGTTTAAATGAAGAAAATGCATAGAAATAAAGAACTGAAAGTAAAACATAAATTGAACAGATCTGACATTGAATGCATAGAAGGGTTTTGCACTGAGTTTTTTATTATTTATATTTTGAACATAAAACTGTAAGTCAAGCTCAATTTTAAAGGATTAATTTTCAATAGTGTGTTACTGCCCCCATGGGGAATGTATAAACCAAAAGAGCCAGCTTTACCAAATATACCAAAGACAAAATTCCCGGCAAGATTTCACTTCTTGCAACTTTTAATGTAACAGAAATTCGCATCAATGTAACAGGTAGATGATACTTCAAGTAAAAGAAATTGATATAACAATACAACCCTAGATGTGTCATTTCCTGCACAAACATGATACTGCATAGTAACACAGGGTCATCATATTATGTTCTTTATTTGTGCACAGAAAGTCAAAATTCCTGTCTGACAACAGCTCTTATCTTTGAATTTCAAGGATATGATTATCATCAGCTTCTGTGATCATTCTTTCCCTCAGACCACAGCAGTCCTGACGGAGTTGCTTTTCAACTCATCAGTTAATAACAACCCAGTTCATAGTTTTGCCACTTACGGGAAAACACACAGGTCTTTATCATCTATGGGCTATTCATACATTTTCCCAGGTGTTAGGCCATTTTTATCAGGTTTGCACAGTACCTGCAAGAGCTCCTGTCTCCTTTCTTGATAAGAAAAGAACTGAATTCTTTTTGACAGTAATTTGATTCCTCTCCTCGTAAGAATTCTGTATTCCTCTCTATTGTTGCCTGCTTTCTGTTCGTGTGTACATCTGTATGCTTATCACGCTCACCTTCCAGTTCCTCTGATTGCAACTGTCCCAATCTGTGGTTCCTAATCATGTCTACTAACTGCATAGCTTCTTGCTGATCTTTTATCCTGTTTGTTCTGCTTCCAGGTCAAGGATTACTAGGATAACAGGACTGGTACTTCTTATCATTCAAGAAAATTATAAGTGATTCCTTTACATCTGGTACAAATTCTTAAAGGTACTTTTAAAAGCGTGTTTAGAACAATTACAAAGTTTCGTCACTACTTTATTTCTTGATCAAAGATCATCAAAAATGGTCATATTGATTTGGTGAAGTACAATCATGATAATTAAAATGCTGTTTGGAATTAACCTTGTGAAGCTTTTCACTTCAGATTTAATCATTGTTAACCTTCAACTTCCCTATTAATTTTCGTTACACATAGTTTCAAGTATGAAATTAACTAGGATAGAAAGAATAATGGGGTGACGCAAACTTTTCAGATTGTGCACACTTTTTGTTCTCTTTAAGCTATGTAAAGAGATCAACAACAACTTTGGTTTTAAATGCTTCAAGGGAAAAAGAAGTACATTTTTGTTCATTTGCTTTTTACTTATTCCATTTTGAGAGCCACTTTCTTTTAAACTATCTGTGAAATAAATAATTTCGTCATCATAGACTCCCTACAGTGTGGAAACAGGCCCTTCAGCCCAACAAGTCCACACCACCCTCAAAACATCCCACCCATACCCACCTAATTTACACATCCCTGAACTCTACGGGTAATTTAGCAAGGCCAATTCACCTAACCTGCACATCTTTGGACTGTGGGAGGAAATTAGGGCACCCAGAGGAAACCCATGTAAACACAGGGAGAATGTGCAAACTCCTCACAGACAGTCACCCGATGGTGGAATCGGACTTGGGTCACTGGAACCGTGAGCCACGGTGCCGTGCCACAATTCCTTGGCTTCCCTAATAGAACAAAACAAAGAGCAAAGAACAATACAGCACAGGAACATAATGTTTAACTTTATTTTTTCCTGTTTTAATTTTGTTCCACTTGCTGATTATCTCCTTTTCTAATTTATTTTGCAGTTTCCATTCTGCTAATAAGCATTTGATCTTACCTTGTTTGTGGCACATTTTCTGAAGGTTAAAGTGAGCATTCACAGCATTGGAAAAATGCAGCACCTTCAAATGTTACACCTCAAGCCAGATATTCCCGTAGGCAACAGTAAACCCATCCCTGCTGCTGATCAGTATCTGCAGTGATTTTCCCTGGGTTAATAGGTGAGGTTTGGGTTTGCCATCAATGAGGCTGCCAGATGGTGCGAGCAGAGCTGAACCAAATATAGACCTGTCTCAGTCACCAGTGTTTTGCGTGAATACTTGTATGCTGGAAAAGGACATTTAGTTAAGAGAAAATGTTGTCCCTTTCTCTCCACTGACTCCCATTTTTAATACACTTTGCAAACTGGCCTTGCATACAAAAGGCAAAAAATAACAACTGATAAAATCTTTGAAGGGTTAATGACTTTTGTGGCTCAAAGACCTTGAGGAAATCAGTCAGGGATGGCCCTTAGATTTTTTTCTGCTTTTTTTTGCCTGTGCACACAGGTTGTAATGTGCAGCTACTGGAGGTGCTGGAATAGTTGGGTAATTGAGCAGATCAGACACTCCGAGGGCACTCTCTCAACATAATAACCTAAAGAGCGTGCAAGAGCAATGTGCTGTGCTGCACTGAATTCCTGACATTTCTTGCAGCATGGCCCAGTCAGTTCAGGATCTGATGTCCATGAAATACGTGAAGGGAGTTGCAGGTCTGTTCCCAGGTCATTGGTGGGACAGAGGTTGCAACAGGGGAACCAGCTGTACACAACGAGGAACCATCCTCATGTCAGCAGTAACATGATCCATGGTGCCGTCTGACCAAAGTTGACAGCAGTGGGGCAGCACCTGGTGGTTTGGTCCACTCCTGCAGAAATGCTAGGAGACCGCTCTCAGGTGAAGTCCAAATGGGTACTACAAGGGTAAGACCAACCACTTAGCAATCATAACCATGAAAGCAGAGGCAGCAAGATGCTGCCCCCATACATCTTAGGGACAACCAAGGGAAAGCAATATCAAAGCTTTCGAGGAGAACACAATGTTGTTCAGAACATGAACTGGGTCCCTCCAGTTGCAGTTGTATATTATTAACAAAGAAATCTCAATCTAGATAAATATACTCTTCATTATCATGGGATCTATAATGTAATAAACTTTGTGCTGAGCAGTAGTAAAAATAGGTATCTGAAACATTGGGTTGAATATTGCATGCCCTGACCATGAGTGTTTTCAATGGTAATAAAGGTTGATTGCTGAGCTCAGTACCATCTCACCCAGCCCCGAGCTTATCCCGATGACACAGAGATACCTGCAACCATGTGGAAATAAATTAGGAAGGGTTGCAGGAGCTTATTGAAATGACCCAATACCGTTACATATTTGGCCTGGGCAGGCAGGGGTTGTAGGAAGCCCGGTTTTTATTTTAAAATTTTTAAGATTGTTGGAAGCAAGCAACAGTACTACCTTCGATTGGTGCCTTCTGCTCATCAGTGGTATGAACCATCTCAGAAGAAAGTGCCACTGTCTTCCTGTCACCCTGCAAGGACTTTCAAACCCAACCCTCCACACTCTCCATTACCTCCTTCTTAAAGTGGCCAAACCCTCTGCCTGCTGCCCATTGCTGCACTGAATCCATTGATTCATCTTCAGTTTGAACTCCCAGCAGTGCCCGTTACCAAGCTCTGGCACTGTGGTGTCACCCGCTGATCAGATTTGCCAATGGAGTGGGGTCCACCCTTTCCAACAATTTTCCCCATCTATGGTATGTGATGGCCTCTGGCAGTCTTTTCCCAGGCCTTTTGGCCAGCCACCAACATTCCTTCCAGAGACTGTGGGAACTCCAGGCAGTGGACAATCTCTCTTTGATGGAGGTATTGCTTCGGTTAGATACAAGGTTGTTTCTCCTATGCCAGCACATGTTGCTGTATTCACTCTGATGTGCTTAGTCCCACAGGCTTCAGGCCTCATCTGGTGAACCTTTGCAGAATCAGATTGCCCCTTGCAATAATAGCTTACTGAAAAGACCTTGTTCTGACACCCAATGCCTGGCTACCTCTGTGGTCAAGCAGACCACCTCGCTCAGTAGGAAGGTTCTGCCTCACTCTGTGTTGCCTGCCCCATCCTCTCCTGCATTACCACTTCATCCAACGATTCCACACCTTCCCTCATTCTTGCCTCCTCAAGGCTCAGTTCCTGTTATTATGCCATGTAATGCAGCAGAATCTAGTCATGTGAGATACTCTGGCAGATGTGCATTATTAGGTGCCAGACCAGACAGTGAAAGCCAAGTCACCGGACTGCTCTATGGGTTTTCTGGTTAGAGACGACCTTCTTTGTAGCAACATTGTCTCTCTGTTCATGGTACTCAAAGAAGGTTGAAGAGATTTCTCCTCAAATGACAGCCCCTGTCCTGCTGAGTCAGTCCATGAATTTGGGACGGGGCAGTGGTGTGGATGAGCTGTGACAGGGCTGCTTGCTGAAGAGTGAAAGCATCATGGCAGCTTCTAGGAAAATGCACAGATACATCCAGGAAGTTCTGTCCAACATCGCAGACCGGATGCACATTCACAGTCTAGAATTTATTTTACTCAATCCATTCAGAGATTGTTATTACAGACCCCTGGATTGGGTGGAACTTGAACCCAGGCCTCCTGACTCAGAAGTAGATACACTTCGTCATTTTGTCAGAAAGCACATGGTACAGATACCAGTTCCCTGGTCTTGCAGGAATGTGTCAAAGGCAGTGAAACACAATGCTCTCAGTGGGGAATCTGTTTGGTGGCCATTCTTTCCCATTGATCAGGTTCCTTGTGTCAGCATCAAGATCCAAGATAATGGAGTCAACTTTCAATACCTTCATTAATAGAGCAATAATAACCTTCAAAAGGACACAGTCCATCTTACTGATAATTTAACATCAGCAACAGGGTGACATTTTTTTGGATTGGAAGCCATCGCGGATGTCCTCAGTGTTTCAGGTGTTAAATCCCTTTAAGATGGATATTGGGACATAATAATGTGAGTGGCCTGATCGCCATTTTCAGTATGATGACAAGAAGCAGGGCTGGGTGACAGAACTGAGAATATCCATCTACAGTAAACATCCAAGATAACAAGCGTGGGGCTGGATGAACACAGCAGGTCAAGCAGCATCATAGGAGCAGGAAAACTTGATGTTTCGGGCCTAGACCCTTCATCAGAAATGGGGGAGGATAAGAGGGTTCTGGAATAAATAGGGAGAGAGGGGGAGGCGGATAGAGGATGGATAGAGGAGAGGATAGGTGGAGAGGAGGCAGACAAGTCGAAGAGGCGGGGATGAAGCCAGTAAAGGTGAGTGTAGGTAGGAGGGTAGGGAGGAGGTAGGTCAGTCCAGGGAGGACGGACAGGTCAAGGGGACGGGATGATGTTAGTAGATAGGAGGTGGGGGTGTGGCTTGAGGTGGGAGGAGGGGATAGGTGAGAGGAAGAACAGGTTAAGGAGGTGGAGATGAGCTAGGCTGGTTTTGGGATGCGGTTGGGGGAGGGGAGATTTTGAAGCTTGTGAAATCCACATTGATGCCATTGGGCTGCAGGGTTCCCAGGCTGAATATGATTTGCTGTTCCTGCAGCTTTCGGGTGGCATCACTGTGGCATTGCAGGAGGCCCAGGATGGACATGTCATCTGATGAATGGGAGGGGGAGTTGAAATGGTTCGCGACTGGGAGGTGCAGTTGTTTGTTGCGAACTGAGCGCAGGTGTTCTGCAAAGCGGTCCCCAAGCCTCCGCTTGGTTTCCCCGATGTAGAGGAAGCCACAACGGGTACAGCGGATGCAGTATACCACATTGACAGATGTGCAGGTGAACATCTGCCTGATGTGGAAAGTCTTCTTGGGGCCTGGGATTGGGGTGAAGGAGGAGGTGTGGGGGCAGGTGTAGCACTTCCTGCGGTTGCGGGGAAAAGTGCAGGGTGTGGTGGGGCTGGAGGGGAGTGTGGAGCGGACAAGGGAGTCATGGAAGGAGTGGTCCCTCCGGAAGGCAGATAAGGGTGGGGAGGGAGAAATGTCTTTGGTGGTGGGGTCTGATTGCAGATGGCGGAAGTGTCGGAGGATGATGCGTTGGATCCGAAGGTTGGTGGGGTGGTATGTGAGGACAAGGGGGATTCTTTTTTGGTTATTATTGCGGGGACGGGGCATGAGGGATGTGTTCCAGGAAATGCAGGAGACACGGTCAAGGGCGTTCTCGACCACTGTGGGGGGGAAGTTGTGGTCCTTGAAGAATGAGGACATTTGAGATGTACGGGAGTGGAATGTCTCATCCTGGGAGCAGATGCGGCAGAGGCGAAGGTATAGGGGATGGCAATTTTGCAGGAAGGTGGGTGGGAGCCCACGCTTGTTATCTCGGATTCTCCAGCATCTGCAGTACCTTTTATCTCTGATACAATAAACATCCAGTTCTCTTTCTTAGCCCCAGGGAGAACAACCTGGGTCCTGCTCCCATGGCACTGGTTTGATTCGTTTTCAGGATCTGTGAAACCCAATTATCATCCTCTCAAATCCATTGTTTATCTTTATTCCTGTGCTGATTTCAAATTCCAAATTTATCCCTCACTGTTCTTCTTTTATCTCCTTCACAATTTTATGCCTTCAGTGCCGTTTGCACTAATCTGCAAAATGGTCGAGTTTTAATTTGCTAATACTGGCTGAATTCTCTTTTCTTGGTCAGGAGAATTTTGGGGTTAGAGTTACCTCATTTAGCAAAATGCAAATGAGATTAATGTAAGGGGAACAAAAACACAAATTGCTGGAAAATCTCAGCAAGTCTGGCAGCATCTGTGGAGAGAAATCAGAGTTAAAATTTCAGGTCAGAGACCCTTACTTCGAACTGTTTCGGATTTACAACATTCACAGTTCTTTCGGTTAATGTAAGGAGACTTGGGCAAAAGAATGGGTTTCATCAAAATCTATAAAATCCACAAATATCATCAAATGGAGAATTACTAACTAAGTTTATGATATGGTCACATAAATAAAAACGGATGGAGATGCAACTTAAATGATTTGTTTTTCACCCTTGATCTTCAAAATAACTGTACATGTGCACAACTGAAGAAGCTTAAAGGAGCTATAAAATGTTTGTAAATATGGAATCAAACAGCACATGGAACAAATAAATGCTCACATTAAGAAGAGTGCTGGAGAACAGTTGTTAAGTCTAAGTGGAGCAGAACTAAAGGATCTTTGGCTGAAGAATTCTTCATGGATAAAATGTTAAGAAGAGTAAAGCATCAGAAATGTGAACTATATTAAAGGGATTTAGTGGTATATGTGTTTTATATTTTGTGGGTCGGGTTAGTTTTAACTTTAATTGTGAGTATAGATGAAACAGTGTAAATAAAAATCATATAACACAAATATTTGTAGATTATTGTATTTGAGTAAGCAACCACCATAAGTTAAATAATGGTTTTACAACTTCAGCATGGTCTCACTGTTGCAATTCCCCACTGTACTTTTATAATAAAGAAATTGAAGACAGGAACATTTAGAATCAGGCAACCAGTCTGTGGAAAATTATCATTGAAGACTTAGGGAATGAATCATTTCACTCATGTCACTGATGTTAAAGGCAGAAGGCTTTGGTCCAAATGAGTCACTAAGGACATGAGGTCTGACTGAAAAGAAATCAGAGACATGAATCACTATGCCAAATAATCAAGGCATCAGAGTAGACATGTGAGCAGGAGTATAGATCACGTCATGTTGGTGAAATTATCTAATCCAATCAGCAGAATTGAATCTAAATTTATAAACCATCCATTTGTGAACTGTTCTCCTATCACTTCAGGAATTCTTCAGAGAGCTGTCCTCTCTTTCCTTTAGTCTCTTGGCCCGCGAGGTTGCTTTCTTAGATTAGTGACATTCACTTACCATTCTAATTATTCATTTCGGAATGGTTTCACCATAACATCAAATGTTGTCAGGTATAAATACAAATATGGTCTTGTGACCACAAAAATCAGCCATGATCTTCCTAAATGTTGGAACAGACTAGAGGAATAAATGACCCATTCCTGCCCCTAATTTGAATGTAAGTACACCAATTTCTCTCTAATGTCCCCTGTGACTGGAACTGATCATTACAACGTTTTTGTTTGTGAGATTCTGTTTGTGCATAGAATCATCGGCCAACATTAGAGCAATGATTACATTTCACAAGTCCTTCATTTGCTGCAAAGCAAAGTTATCCTATAGGATTTGGATGACTGCCAAACCTGTGCATTTGTATTTATATACTTAATCTTTCAGAAAGGTGTTTGAAGTTTTAAACCATTAGCAATCAAGACAGATACATGCAATGTCAGAGCCAGTACAATAATTTCAAAAGGGTGTTTTAATCCAACCGTTCCATAAAGCAGGTCTGCTATGTACATTCTTACAGGGTAATCATATCCTATTATCTGATTCTGACAGAGTAGTTCCGTTTTTTTCAAAAACAGTAAATTTCTTCAAGTGCAAGGTGTTTGTATTTTAGCATTAGTGATATATTCAGAGATTCGGAGAGAGAAAAGCTTCTACATATTGACTGCTGCAAATTGATTCAAATCTTGCTTGTGTTGTATCACTTGTCATTTCTGAACACAGTGACCAGCTATTTAATAGACCTTAGGTTTATCATCAACCTCCTGTAACCTCTCCTCTTACACTAAAAGTGCTGTATTCCTTTCAATTGTTTGTATCAACACATGTTAAGATGAACAAAACACATTTGGATATAACTATGGCAACCCTGGCTTTCCAACTTTCAACCCTTTAACTCTCATTGGCAAGCATGTAGCACTACATTTTGCCAACACATCTCATCTGTTTTGTGAAAGCCACCTTTTACCAGATTAACAAAACCCAATTACTCAGCTAGCATCCCCTGCAGCATTAGATCCCCCAAGAAAATTTTGAGAGCCATCAAACCAGCCAGGCCTAATGCAGAAACAGAGGTGGCAACTTATGCTGGAAGAACACAGCAGGTCAGGAAGCATCAGAGGAACAGAAATGTTGATGTTTCGGGTCGGGACCCTTCTTCAGAAATGTCTTTGACTTTCCATTTTATCCACCTGATGGCACTTCCAACAATGCAGCACCTCCTGTACTTCATGCGTTTAATTCTCTGGAATGTAGCACAATGTTCTGACCCAGAGCTAAGTTACAAGAGTACTGTATGTGTAAAAGGGTAATGGTGGAATGACTCTCATGTAAGGTTTTAATTATGATAATCGCTGAAAAATCTGAAGTCCTCAGCAAATTTGGCAGCAACTGTTGAAAGAGAAACTGAATTAACGTTTCAGGTTGATAAACTTCAATTAGACCTCTGACATTAACTCTGGCTCACTCTGCATAGATGCTGACAGACCTGTTGAATATATCAAACACTCTGTATTTCAACTTCAGGTTTCTACAACACAGTACTTTGCTTTCTTACAATCATATCAGTTATGAGCTGTACTGTCATCACAAAAGAAAAGTATGCAAGAAAGACTTGAATTTATATGGTGCTTTTCACAATAGCCAGATATGAAAATGTGCTTCGGAGCACTCAGAGTCCAATATGTTAGCCCATCATTACAAGTGAGAGTCATGTGGCACATGGATGTGCTGTTATTTTGGAGTTACAGAATGTTGTATTGTACTAATGTTGCAGCAGCAAGTGTGTGTATGGGGGTCACTTGTTAGACTGCTATTTATCAGCTGTCCCTAACTGACCAAAGAAAAACTAGCAATTAGGCAGGAATCACATGCCATTGTGACAGTGGTTATTGACTGGATTTTACTTGTGGCGACTGAAGTCATGCAGTGAGCCCTTCTTCAGTTGATGGGCTAACCGCACAATCATTTAACAGCTAACTGGCCATCAAATGTGTTGAGGCAGGACTTCCTCTCCTCAGCAACAGGAAGTCCTGCCTCAGACAGTGACTGATCAATCAGAGACCAGCAGTTCTTCATTACTGGCAGCACCACTGGGAGTGGTGTCCACTGCTGGTACTACAAGGAGGCCTGCAGAAAGGTGTGCTGCACTGGAGTTAAGACCAGAATTTAGTCTGAGCATCTAGCTGGGGCCATGTTGACAAGCTCCAGGGAGGGATGGCAGGGGGTGGGAGGGACAGAGTTGTCAGTGCAAGAGATGGGTAACAGGATGTTGACCTGGGAAGGGATCTCTGACAGGGCCCATTTGCTCACTAGGGGGCATGCCCACTCCTGCTCATTCAATGCTGCTTGGCCTGGGTTTCTCCTGCTGCTAGTTAAATCCTGACAGTATCAGGACAAAAGCTGTAAATTGTTATTCATTGGCCACCAACAGATATTGGAAAATGAAAAGGAAGAGACAAGGCAATATTTCTGATGGAATTGTTTGAGATTGGCTTATCCAACTGCAGTAACTGTGAATGCAACCCGCATTTCCTGTTAAGCAATGGTCTCACCCATTACCATCTCTCCGTCACTGAGCATCATAACGTCCTCTTGGCTGCAATTCCAAAATAAAAGCTCTAAAAATAATTCCAAACCAATCTTATCAAACAAATATCCAGCATTTCATGGAAAGCACAACTGATCATCCTTGCATATTCTCTTAGTGTCTATCTTCAAGTGTACTTGCTTGATCATTTGTTCTTTTACAGTGCAGAGCCTGTTTGTTGTAGGACACTGCAGATGGCTGTTCAGGATATATATTGCAGAAAATACAGAGGCATGGGATTGAGGGTGATTTAGCAGTTGGATCAGAAATTGGCTAGCTGTAAGAAGACAGAGGGTGGTGGTTGATGGGAAATGCTCATCCTGGAGATTAGTTACTAGTGGTGTACCACAAGGATCTGTTTTGGGACCACTGCTGTTTGTCATTTTTATAAATGACCTGGATGAGGGCGGAGAAGGATGGGTTAGTAAATTTACGGATGACACTAAAGTCGGTGGAGTTGTGGATAGTGCAGAAGGATGTTGCAGGTTACAGAGGGACGTAGATAAGCTGCAGAGCTGGGCTGAGAGGTGGCAAATGGAGTTTAATGCGGAAAAGTGTGAGGTGATTCACTTTTGAAGGAGTAACAGGAATACAGAGTACAGGGCTAATGGTAAGATTCTTGGTAGTGTGGATGAGCAGAGAGATCTCGGTGTTCATGTGCATAGATCCCTGAAAATTGACACCCAGGTTGATAGGGTTGTTTGGAAGGCGTACGGTGTGTTAGGTTTTATTGGTAGAGGGATTGAGTTTCGGAGGCGTGAGGTCATGTTGCAGCTGTACAAATCTCTGGTGCAGCCACACTTGGAGTATTCCATACAGTTCTGGTTGCCGCATTATAGGAAGGATGTGGAAGCATCGGAAAGCGTGCAGAGGAGATTTACCAGGATGTTGCCTGGTATGGAGGGAAGGTCTTATGAGGAAAGGCTGAGGGACTTGAGGCTGTTTTCGTTAGAGAGAAGACGGTTAAGAGGTGACTTAATAGAGACATACAAGATGATCAGAGGATTAGATAGGGGGAAAATTGAACCTTTTTCCTCGGATGGTGATGGCTAGCACAAGGGGTCATAGCTTTAAATTGAGGGGTGATAGATATAGGACAGATGTCAGAGGTAGGTTCTTTACTCAGAGAGTAGTAAAGGCGTGGAATGCCCTGCCTGCAACAGTAGTAGACTCGCCAACTTTAAGGGCATTTAAATGGTCATTGAATAAACATATGGATGATAATGGAATAGTGTAGGTTAGCTGGACTTCAGATTGGTTTCACAGGTTGATGCAACATCGAGGGCCGAAGGACCTGTACTGTGCTGTAATGTCCTATGCTCTATGTTCTTTGTTCTAACCACAAAAGTCTCAACTTTGCCAAGCATCAGCTGTTTATGGTAACTGACTGGTAGGCAACAGCAAGGACAATGACTGAGTGCCAGGATCTCCAAAAGGTTAGTGCTCCATGCAGTCATTGAGACTCTGTTGGAGACACAACTCAGCAATCTTAATAATCGATTGAAGTTGCTGAGGTGCAATGAGATCTGCAATCCGCTTTCAGCACTGGCATCTGCACCATGATGGCAGTAGCCTGAGCCTGACTGGCGGTGAGCTGACCACGCATGCCTTCTGTCCAATCTTCACCTACAGCAGCTGGCTTCTGCTTGTGCTAAGGTGGAGGCTGTGCCATCAGATGCCTCATTGTGGTTACATCTAAAACTTGGAGTTAGTCACCACTTCCAATGTACAAAGGATGAGCTCCAATTTCCACATCAAGTCCTCCACAAGGTTGCAGACAAACTTCTCCATGTTCCTTGGAAGTAACAGCAGGTTTCTGGCAAGCCTGCCAATCCAAATATTTTACTGTGCATACTCATAATCCTTTTGCTGTATATCATCAAAGTCTTAAACTGAATCCTCTGCTGCAAAGGTTGTGTGTAGCTTTGTAGTACTGACAGTTAGATTGGTGCTGCCCTTTCCCTTGTTCCCCAGCACTCATGCTTGGTGCCTCCCTACGTTCAAATCCCACCTCTATACTACTCAATAAAGTATGCACAGTTCCCATGTCACAGCTGGTGACTACAGGTCTTAGAGAGACGGAGTCCCTTCACCAGAAGTCTTTTGTTCCTTAAGTGCTTCATGCTCCAGCCTCACCAGGATCTCATCATTAAACCATCTAAAAGGAGAATGGCACGAGTCTACGTTTGTGGTGAGAGGAGAGGAAGAAAGCAAAAGATGCATGCTACACCGTTTGCAGCTTGTAAATGAGAAGATTGTGGGATGAATGGGAAGGTGAATGTGAGGAGGTGGTTAAGGCATGAGTGTATCACCATCATTGATGGCTTTAGCACAGCTGTTATGCACAGCCTTACTTGTGACTGGTCCAATGTTGGGTGAGCATCATTTTCCCCACAAGGATGAGAATATGCAGCTCTTCCCATCAATTTGATGCTGTTACTTTCAGCTTTACGTCACCTTGTCCTGCAAGCTGAAGAGAGTTATGTCACAGGAGTTAGTACAATGCATTTGGGTGATATGAATATCGTGCTTGTCTAGTTGGACGTATGTATAAGTTATGAGCAGTGCTGATTGTGCAAAACTGAAGTGAAGTGATGAATGTGAGATATATATTTCATATTTCATAAAAATTGCTGGAATGTAGGCAATGAGAATCTGTTAATTGGAGTAATGCATACGGTTAATCTTGCAATTTGTGAAAAATAGCTTTAATGAATAAATCTACAGACCTTGGCCACTCAGGGGAAGTCATGGCTTCATTTCTTATATTGACAATTATGTGTATTTGCTTCCATTGCCTCTGAGAGTTTGTTTGGAGATCTTCCTCTGAATAGAGGACATCTCTCCATCCAACTACCTCTTGTACCCCTGGTGCAACGTATGAGAACTTGGGACCCTGCCTTGCTCCAGTTCCATCATAAACTGCTGTCCCTCCAGTATCATTTTCACCACAAATAGGAAGAAGGCCAATTTCAAGAAGCTCTGCATTGTAGGGTGATAAATTGGCGATTAAAGGTGATTGAAGGACTTCATAATGTGAGTTGTAGAAGTGTGCCTTTTTTCTAAATACTCCAAACAATGGGCAGGCACATACACACAGTACCTTTCTCAAGCAAGAACAAATGACAGTAGCATGTTTAGTGTCAGAAGGGTGGGGTCTGGGTGCTAGGCGGAGAACATGAAAACAGAAACCAAAAACACTCAGGTTTAGCAAAGAGCAAGAAAGTGATATTCTGTGCATTGCAATTGCAGATTTTCCTTGCAGAACTGAAGATAAATATTTTATACAGTGATTGCCTGAGTTTAGTGCAGAGTTGGGCATAAATAATTCATTGAGAAATGGGTTTCAATATGCAGTTTCAGTTATAAATATTTTATAGTTAAATACGTTTCAACAGGGAGCTCAAGACAAAAGGCAACTGACATAAATCTTGAGCAGAGACCTTGAGTGATATGATCATCTGGATGATTGACAGGGATGATTATAAGTCAGCTCTGCTGGAATATATGTCAACTAGGTTTGTACATCTTTCAATCTGTACTTGGCTTGTTTGTGCATCGTGCGGACTTTTTTTTTAAGAGGGTACAATAAGAAGTGAAACTCTGGAAGTGGCTGAAGATGCACTGACAAGGTTACCTGAGCTAAGACAAGGCTAAGTAGCATCATTCATGTACTCAGAAGACTCAGTACCAGACAGATATGGATTGGAAAGCAGCAAGGTCATCAGCGCCAGGAAGCGCTTGAGGACCAACTCAAAGAAACAATGCAGAATTGTGAAAATATATTTTTAAAAGAATTCTGGTTACATGTTGGCACATTTGAAACTGTTATAATCATCTCAATGTAGAATTTTGTGTCAGGTTCAATTATTATAGCCAATAAGCTTTTCATTTATTCCTCTGGCAGGGAATCCAACTTTGCAATGCAGTTCAAATTCTCAACTTTTAGGTCACTAATCCAGCACGTCAATAACCAAGTTTGTGCTCTTGATCTTTAGAGATAGATAATTTGACAATAACTTTTGAACCGGAATGACTAGCAAGATGATTCCAACAACGAACTTTTCATTTCAAATGATAAAAAAATGCAGTTAGAAGCACAGGCAGTTTGTTTACCTTCGTATGTGTGCTTGGTAAAATCATATTTTTAAATAAAATGTAACTTAAAATACCTCAATAAAGATAGATGAAAATCCGAGTAGAGGAGAAAATTAGCAATTAAACATGGGGGCCATAAATTAGGCTCCTTAGTATTTCCTCAGCAAAATAGAAGACATTTGATTTGATTCCAGCTTTTATAATTTTGACCAATGAGATCGAGTGAATGTCCGAGCTAATGACGAGTATGTGTAGGAGGGATTCCCAAACCCCCCACTCCCACCATTAGCTCAATTTAAAGGACCAACCATCCCACCTGCAAGAGATAACAAGCATGGGGCTGGATGAACACAGCAGGTCAAGCAGCATCATAGGAGCAGAAAAACTTGACGTTTCGGGCCTAAACCCTTCATCAGAAAATCTTTTCTGATTTTCTGATGAAG
>JAHRHZ010000125.1:2887087-2923990 GCA_024137785.1 Ginglymostoma cirratum | reverse complement strand
GTGTTCATCCAGCCCCACACCTTGTTATCTCGGATTCTCCAGCATCTGCAGTACCTTTTATCTCTGAAAATTAATTGAGCTGTGTTCTAGTGGCCTGATAGCCCATGAAGACTGTTGATACATTCAAATCTCTGCTTGGGTCTGGTGGAATGTGACAACTCTTTAACTCTGTTTTCTGACTGGTCAGAACAACTCTAGTGCAGTACAGTATTACATCAACGTTTACAAAATAAGACACTTTAATAATGTGGATTATAAAATAATATGCAATGCCATAGAGTAATTAATCGATTCCAAGCATTCAAATGACTAATATAAATCATTTGAGGTATGTATCCTAGTTTCTAACATCAGCCAAACCCTTTGATTAAATTTCAGCTTTGTAATTACTCCAGGTAACCATTAGTTTCTTTATAATTACATGATATAATTCCACCAATTTATTGTCATTAATCCTGTTTCTTGCAAATTACTGCAGGAAATTAAAATTTGCTAGAAGCATCGATGATTTCAGATCCAAATATATTGCAAATAAATGATGTACTGGCTGCGTTTTTAAAAAGAGTTCAATTATTAACTGGAAAACTAATTATATTTACCCATGAGGCTCTAGATTACTGCCTTGCTCTTTCATTATTCCAGTTAATTACAAGGCACATTCTGGACTTTTCCATTCTGAAAGTAATCAAAGCTACCAAGCATCTGTCCCTGTCTTGTACCCTGTCCAAATTGTATGACCTACCAAAACTGTTTCAAGTTTTCTAGTTCTGAAAGTGTCATTTTACTGCATACACAGAGGTATTGAATTTTGAAGACATTGTAGGAAATATCAGGAGATTCTGTAATGACCAATCAACAGGACCTTGTCAAGCAGTTTATCCTAGTTCCTTCTATGTTTCTGCAGTGGTATCTAATTTTGATCAGCAGGCAAGAAGTTTCAATTTTCAAAGACTGAGAACACATCGAAGAATATTTTAAGACTATCTATTGAATTTTCACAACTCAGCCTTTCAATGTGACTTTCTAGGTTAGTGCTCAATCCCACTGCTAAATAGTAAAAAATGATGTGAAACATTACACTTTTCTATAATTCTGTAAACTTCATCTGTTCACCACTGTGGACGGGATAACAACCAAAGAACAAGAATAAGTAAATTATAAATTTCATTCTGGTTGATTGTGGCTGATAATAGAGAACCAGCACAAACCACTTTGTAAAACACAAACAGAAAGTGTTGGAAATCCACATCAAATCCATAAAAATCTACCAAGAGAAATGATGGGCGGATAATTTGTGGGGCTTTTTGACCTTTGATTTCTTTTCTTTCTTCCTTCAGCTGCAGCATCTCAGTGGTTGCCCATTCTATGCTAAGTCACTTTGATTCCACTCTCTATCATCTGCGGATAAAAATTGGATTGTGTTAGAGGAAAATGGAGGTTTAGGTCTTCAACTATGCTTGCTTTTCTTTTGAAGCAAGAATGAGCAGAGCTTTGGATATATTGCCAAAGAACATTTGCAAGGTATCCACATGATGAGCTTTCCATTCTAAATATTCACGTCACGCCCCCACCCCCCGGCAGCTCCAAGGAACAGTGGAATTGGAATGTACCTCATACAAAATGCAGAGCTGCAACTCACCAAGGCTACTTTGACAGTATTTTTTAAATCTGCAACATGTACCACCACTGTTGCATCCTACCCACTGAGTCAAAACCCTGGAATTTAATTCCTAACACACTGTCAGTGGAGATACACCACATGGAATGCAGTTGTTCAAAAGCACAAGCTTCACAAAGGCAATCAGAGATTAGCAACAAATGTCTATGAAGTTCACAAACCACAAAAAATGACAAAAATCTTTACTGCACACTCGCAGAATGTATTGTGCTGTAGCAACAGCGTCCCAAACATAAGGGTCACATACAGCCCTGACTCAGACACATAGTGACAAATGCAAATCTCACTGAATAATAATTTCAATCAGTTTTGTCTCCAATCTGTGTATGAATTTGCAGAGAGGAAATTCTGGATTATGGATCTACTACCCATTATGCATCCTGTTGGACCTCCCTCTCCAGGGCATTCAATGAATAGCGCAATAGGCCCTTGAACATGACACCAGTTGTCCCATCAGTGCTGAAAATGATAATCCATTCTAATGATAGAAAGGAATGGGAATTATTAAGCACTTGCTCAATTTTTACATTACTGCCTTCCTTGAAGAACAGGATTGGAATGTCATTGAGGCCATGTGGCCAGTTTGGACCATTCTAGTGATGAAATTTGTTATATTCTGCTGGAAGGATTCCACAAAATCAAGCATGGAAAAGAGATGGGCAGCAATATTTGGACTATAGTGTAACATACACACACAAACATTGGTACATGCCTGAGAAAGGGTAACATGGGACAGTTCTCCAAGTTTGAATTGGTAAGTAGAGCGTATGCCTTAGTGTGCATGCCACAAACACTCATGTTCACTGTAAGATCATCAAAGAAAGCATCAACATCACCGCTAGATCATTTGCACCAGTACTACCATATCCATTGTGTTGAATATTGATCTTTGCACCGATCACTTAAAAATACATCTTAAAGCAAATTTCACTGGTATGTTTTATCTCAAAACCAGAAAGTCACACGAAGCTGCTTGCTTGCTATTTCGATTTCTGTTAACATGCATGAGATGTTTATCACATCACTGTGGTCTCACTTTATGTTCTACCAAATCTTGAAAATTGAGTTTTGGCTGTAAAGGTGAAGGCTGCATATAGCCAGAGGAAGACAATCAATCCAGGACAAAGCAGCCTGCTTGACGGACACCACATTCACAACCTTCCACTCCCTCTACCATTGATGCTCAGTAGCAGCAGTCTGTACCATCTACAAGATTCACTGCAAAAATTCACCAAGATTCTTAAACAGCACCATCCAAACCCAAAACCATTTCCATCTCTTTGAACCATAGAATTCCCTACACTGTAGAAGCTGGCTATTCTCTCCATTGAATCCACACCAACCCTCCAAAGAGCATCCCACCCAGAACCACCCCCATACCATATCCTTGTAACCCTGCATTTCCCATGGCTAATCCACCTAGCCTGCACAGCCCAGGATACTATGGGCAATTTAGCATGGCCAATCCACCTAACCTCCAGATCTAGAAGGACAAAGGTAGCAGAAACATGGGAACACCAGCTGCAAGTTCCCTCCAAAGAACTGCAAACTGATCCATCAAGAGGATCGACTCCCTCGTATTGTCGATGTCAAGGCCATAGAGTTGATGGGTCAGGTGAATCAGGCTATTTAATAAACTATGTGCCTTTTAAGCATGGAAAACATAACATTTCACTGTACCTAGGTACATGTGACAACAATAAATCAAATCAAATCAAATCAAATAAGTAAGGTGCCCAGACTGAACACAATACTTCAAATGTGTTCTGACCAATAATTTGTAGATGTGTAGCATCACTTTGTTGCTTTTATAATCTTTGACCCTATTTATAAATCCAGGAATCGTATAAACCTTATTAACAACTGTTTCAACTTTACTGGCCACCTTCGGAGAACCATACACATGAACCCCAAATTCCCTCTATTCCTTACTCCCCTCAAAGTTGTACTATTGAGCCTGTGTTGTTTATCTATATTTTTTCTATCAAAATGCATTACCTTACATTTCTCTTTATTGAAATGCATCTGCCAGGTGTCTGACCATTTGGTCAGTTTGTCAATGTCCCTCTGAAGTTGCTCAGCATCATCCCCACAATTCACGATTCTCCCTAGCTTAGTATCATCTGCAAACTTAGAGATTTTGCCATCCACATCCATCTCCAAATTATTTACATAAATCAGAAAAAGCAAGGATTGCAACACCAATCCTTGAAGAACATCACTTTCAACTTATCTCCAGACTGAGAAATGTCCGACTATGCTTACGTTTTGCTTTCTATCTTTTAGCCAACTTCTAATCCATGCTGCCAGGGACCCATAAATCACAAACATTTCTAATTTGCTAACCAAACTGCCATGAGGCACCGCCTTAAATGCTTTTCTGAAAGTCCAAAAATACAACATCTACAGAACAGCCCGCATCCACTGCCTCTGTCACCTCTTCAAATAACTCAAATTTTTCAGACATGATCTGTTTTGACAAAGCCATGGTGACTGTCTAGTATTGACTTATTTTTCTCGAAGTGTATATTTACCTTTTCCCATATTATGACCTCCATCAGTTTTCTCCCCATTGTTATTAAGCTGAGAGGACTGTAATTTCCTGTGTTAGCCTTTATCCCTTTCTTAAACAATAGCATCACATCTGCTATCTTCCAATCCCCCAGGACTAATCTTATGTTCAGAAAGGCTGGAAAATTTGTCAAAATGGTTCAGCGTTTTGCTGCCTTACCTCTCTCAGCAATCCAGGATGCACCTCATCCAGGCCTGATGATTCTCTATCTGGAATGCTGCCACCCTTCTTAGCACCTCTTCTTAATCTACCACTATAAGGCTCAGTTATTCAACACCCACATTTTCAACTGGACTATTGTCACTATTTTCTAATTTGCTGAAGGCAGAAGCAAAATACTCACTTAGTATCTTTGTCATACCCTTTGCTTCAGTGAGCAGCTTACTCTGCTTGTTCCTTATGTGCCCCAATGTATCCTTCATTAACCTATTACTATTCATATGTTTTAAGAACATTTTACTCTTTGTTTTCGTGCTGCCTGTCATCCTTTCCTCAGACTTCCTCTGACCCTTCCTTATTCCAGTTAAGCCTCTCTCCTGTATTTGAGATACGCTTCCTGATTTCTATTGCTATAATTATTCTGAAATACATTGTATGCTTTTTATGCGCATTTTCTAATCAATATGCTCAATATCAAACAAGTTACTCGAGCTCTGGGTTTGCCTATTTATTTTTCTTAGGTATGTACAAGCTTGCACCCTGTTCATTTCTCTTTTGAAAGTTTCCCATTTTGCATACACCCTTTTCTCCACTAAAATCATTTCCAATCAACCTGCTCCAGTTCAACTTTCAGACCTCTAAAATCTGCCTCTTTCCAGTCTTTGATCTTAATCTTTTACTGATATTTATCTTTTCACAACTTAATATTGAACTCTATTCTATTCTGATTGCTATTTCCCTGTGCTCCTCTGTACTGACATTCTCCAATTGACCTATCTAATTTCCTAAGACCTGATCCAGCACAGCTTCCTCTCTAATAGGACTGGAAATATACTGTTCCAGAAACTTCTGCAAACATTTTAGGAATTTCTCCCCTCTGTGCCCCACGCTGTACCTTTTCTCCCAGCGTACCTTTGAGTAATTAAAATTACCAACTGTTACAATGCTCCTTGTCTTGCAGATTTCCATAATTTGCTTTCAAATGCTCTCTTCTACATTTTCCCCCACTGTTTAGAGGTCGATTATATTACCCAAAAAGTTCACAGCTCCTTTCCTTTTTCCCACTTCCAGCCATATAGATTCTAGCTTAGAACTGCATCTTATTCAATGGCTGTGATACTATTGTTGGCCAAGTCTGTTACACCTCCTCCCTTTTATCCACTCTGTTCCCATGAAAACCCTTATAACTCAAGATGTTAGATACCCAGTCCTGCCCTGAGCAACATTTTTGCCAATGCTACTATGTCATATTCCCCACAGCAATTTCTGCTTCCAGTTCCTCAATTTTGTTTACTATATTCTGTGCACTTACATACATACAATTTAATCCTGCCCTACCTCTTTTTTGCCCATTGGAAGGTGACCATTTCTTTGTTACTGTCAAAGCTAAAGCCTTCTCTCACTTCCTTTCCTCCATTCCCCATCTTCTCTCTTTTGTCTTCACTGTAAGTTCCAAAACTAGGTCCACAGATCAACCCTTCACCTTCACCACCCTGCCTTACAAGTTTAAATCCTGTCCCACTACACTATTTACCCTCTCAGCCAGAAGATTAGTTCCATTTCTGCTCTGGTGAAGTGCATCACCCTCCCTTCTACAACATCCTCAAGCCACACATCTACCTCTCTGAACTGTCTTTGTATAAATGGTGAAGCTTGTGACACAGATAGTATTTCTGAGATTACTACCCTGAATGTCCTGCGTTTCACCCTACTCCCTAACTCTGAAACTGATCATGCAAGTCCCCCAAGCTGTCCCTCTCTATGTCATTGGTTCCCAAGTGAACCACAATCCCTTTCAAGAAGGGTATCCAGCCATTATGTCTCAAACTCTTGTACCCAGTAGGTAACAGACCATGCGGGACTTACGATCTCAGCTGCAAACTAGGCTATTTATCTCTCGAACCATTGGGTCACACACCACTACAGTCTTTCTAATCTGCCCATCAGCCTCCCTCTCTTTTCCTACAGTAGCCTCGGGCACCACAGTACTGTGGTTTTCCCTTGAGTCATCCACCTCTAACTCAATCGTGTTGCTCAGTAAATAAGCATCTAAAATTTCATGCATGTTCTACAGGTCTAATGAGTCCTCAGTTTCCTGAACCTGCTGTCTCTTTTCCTTTTGACAAAAGGTCATCCAGTCTCCTTTCATCCCTACATTCCTCCTTGCTACCTATCACGGTGAGGAGTGACCGCTCTCTGGTACAACTGTTGGCCAATTTGATGGCTCTTCCCAAGAAAAGATGATGTGGGACTCTTACATGCTCTCTGTAGTCAATGGATGAGATCCTCTTTGCCTCTGTTAAGTACTACTCTCTGTTTTAATGACATTGGACAAAATGTTGTGGAGGCAACAAGGTCTTAGCTAAAGGCTGGGAGCCTAGTGGGAACCAGACTTTACAAAGACATTACTTGGCTTAGAAGGCTCATCACATTAAATAACATTTAGACACTTAACCAAGCTTTAACTTGGGTCAAAGATCCCCTGGGGATGGGGTAGGGCCAGAAGTCCCATCTACCAAGAGCTGGTGGCCAGTTTAAAGGCAGCAACCTTTTCTTTATTCTATCATGCCACTGGGACCTTAGACCAAGGAGGGGTCCAGGCACAGGTTACTGATGATTTGAGGGTGCTTGCAGAGTGATAGCCAAAGAGGAAGAGAGATGGAAGGGTTGGTGTTGGTTGGAAAAGCAGAAAGGAGCTTGCCCGCAGCTGTCTCCAATTCCCAAAACTGGGTCCCTCAATCAAGCACTGTGTCCTTTAAATGAAGAATGAACCATCCCAGCAACCCGCAAGGAAACACACCAAAGTTTCTTTGTTATACTGCCTGTGGAAGAGCACTCCCCCACCCCTATCTCCCCCTAGGTTTCTGAATGAGACGAAGTGGGCATTAAGTTGTTTTCCTCCCCTGACTGAATTGGAATGTGGGCAGGAAGGTGATGTGGTCTTCATCCACCACTGCCTGGCACAATTAGATATACATCTGACCATACATACCAAACATACACACAGTGGGAGGGTACACATTTTTGTGCATCACAGCTACAATAAGAAGGGATTGATTATTTCAAATGAAATTTTGAGAAGGCTTCCTTAATTTAACCTAATTTTGTTGACAACAATAATCCAGAAAATCTTCAACCTAAACTTATTAAGTTTCATGGACTGACTCTCCAATACAGTTAGTTATCAGATGAGAAGCTTCTTTTGAAAGGCTCTTTGCGTTGCAGGAGCCCTGACATCACTGAGAAATATTTGTTACTGAGGGATTATTTAATCCACATTCAGCTGTCTGCTACAATATTCCTTTGAGTCTGGCTGACTAGGTAACACACGTGTGATAAAGCTGCAAGTGAGGTATGGTCTCTCTAATGAGTGAAAATTTACAAAAAAATCACCTAGCTGTCAATTGTGTCATTTTAGTTTTATGTTATTTTTAACACATTTCATTTATTTTAACATTTTTTGAATGATGAAACCAAAGGATGTGATTGTTAGAATCAGGTTCCTTCTGTTGTGTAGCACAATGTGAAGAGAGTCAGGGAAGGGTGTACGGATCACTGTGTGGACCTGGCTATTGAAAAGGACTTTAAGAGTATCTGCTGCTTGGGAATTAATTCAATGTTGTTGCCGTAATTTCTTTCCCCACTGCTATTATATGTGCTAGTGGTTTTATTTGTTGGTTCTAGTAGATTTTCATTTATTTCATGTTTGAGTATTTAATATAATTGGATGAATTTTATTAAAGCTAATTATTGTTGATATAAATCTCCAGGCAAAGAACTAACAGTTATCTTAACAATTCTGCCTAGAGCCAATGACTAGCAGAGCCATGTAGGGGTCTGTTCTGGTCATCTGCTATTCAAACTATACCTAATTGAGCTGGAGCAGATTATTACTTGGAATATTATAACATTTGTTGACGATACCAAGCAATTTTGCCAGGGGACAAATAGAACAGCATTCAAAAAGATTTGAACTAATTAAACAAATGGACCGGTAAATACATTATTATGTTGATAAAACATAAGGTCATGCAAATTGGAATAAAAGATGTATATTGGCTTCAAGTCAATCATTCGGTAAAAATGGAAAAAGAAAAGGATCTGTATTTGATCATTAATCTGTCACAGAACTTTTGCACCAAAATTGAAGTTAACATCAGGATATAAGAACAGCAGAAACAGGAGCAGGATCAGCTCGTTCAAAATATGAATTAGGAACAAGCATAGTCCACTTGCCCCCATGCTTCTTAAAAGTCCATGGAAAATGCAAGTTTTGAGAGAGCTGCTATGAGGGTTGTGAAGGGTTGGTAAATTTTGGATGCCAGCATCTTTGGGTGAGGGGTGCATATAGCTGGTGCCCATGAATCATGTCCCATCATTGCGCTGAGCAACATGGAGGATCCTCACAGCCAGTCATGAGTTAAAGTCACCACATAGCTGCTCTGTATTCCATATTGAGAATTTCTAATGTCTTGCCTAGATTATTTACTGGATAGAAAGCTGAATATTAATGAGGTAAGTTGTGCTGTTAATAAAGTGTTTAAAAAGCTGTAGTTCTCCTTAAGACCATAAGACCATAAGACATAGGAGTGGAAATAAGGCCATTCGGCCCATCGAGTCCACTCCGCCATTTAATCATGGCTGATGGCCATTTCAACTCCACTTACCCGCACTCTCCCCGTAGCCCTTGATTCCTTGCAAGATCAAGAATTTATCAATCTTTGCCTTGAAGACATTCAATGTCCCGGCCTCCACTGCACTCCGTGGCAATGAATTCCACAGGCCCACCACTCTCTGGCTGAAGAAATGTCTCCTCATTTCCGTTCCAAATTGACCCCCTCTATTCTAAGGCTGTGCCCACGGGTCCTAGTATCCCCATTAATTGGCAACTCATCACTGCATCTTGAAAAACTTGCCTCACCACCCAGAAAATCCATAAAAGATACGAGTTGCCCCTGGTTCTGAGACAGAACTCGCCAACTGTTCACATGATTCTGACACAAATCTTGACATTCCACATGATGGCACTTCCTCAAGACCATATCAAAAACCCAAGTCTAACAAATGGGGATAAAAAGTTTGGAAAATTCTTCTAAGTCCCAAATCCTATATTCAGTACAGTATCTATTGTTTGGGTCTTACTCTTTCTACAATGGAATGTTCCAAGCAGGAATCGGTCTGTTACACTCTTGTAAGTATAAATTAAATCAACACTCAATGTATAAGTTGGCAACTTGTTTCATAAATTTATTATTTTATGTGAAAAAGACATGCTGAACATGTAGTCTATTTCTTCCCTTCTTCAATTTAATTTGATGACCTTGGTTCTTCTATTTAATTGAAATAACTTGGCCATGTATAATATAGTCTAGCGTTATGAATACATAATTTCATGATTCACATGTTTTTGGAGTATGACCTCTGTGTTTTTTAATATAAGATAAATGAAAGCTCCCAAGTCAAGGAGTTGGTAAACAAAGCTTAGAATAATTATAATTTAAAGGCAGGTTTAAGTTAATTTAATAAGAGTAGACCTGGAAGTAGGAAAATACTAGATAATATACTTTCAGTGTGTAAGTAGAGGAAAGATAATTGTTTCCATAAAGGGTACAAATTATTCGTGTGGAACACAGAATCACATAAATATTTTGAAGGGAAAATTAATTGGTCTTTGTCCAGAACATCACACATATGCTATGTTCTTATCGGTTATAGGTAATACAGCGAGCTCCTTTTCGGTTTTGGTTGGTTTTGTGCTATTTTTCATAGAATGGGCAGTTAGCTCAAGAGCAGTTTTGTGATAGGCAGTTGAAGCAGGAAATCAGGGGTATTTCTGAGTTGGATTCAGTAAGCAGTGAGCAGAGATGTTCACAATTGGAGGTACTTAAGGAGAATTGGATGGGTACATTTCGGTCAGAGAATATAAGCTGGACGTAAAAGGAGTGGATTTGAAAGACACAATGTCAGATTTCGTCCTCATTTTCCTGATGAAGTCAATAAGGAAGAAAACTAGGTATTGTGCAAAATAAGCTGCTGACTCCTTATCCTTCATTTTATACAATCACCGAAGACCAATTTCATGAAAAAAGTACTTTACCTAGCTAACAAGTGATCAGGTTTAAACGTTCTAAATTTTCTTTTTATATAATATTCAGAATGACACACCCCATGTGACACACCCCATCCTCCACTTCACCACTGTTTCTTCTCCCTGTCCAATCTTCATTGTTCGGACACATTGCTTGGAGTGCCATTGGCAAGGAATGTTCTGGACATAGATTTTCAACCTACTATCATTCCATAATGCAGAATGTGTTGATTTTTCACCCTCAGCACAGTGCAACATATTTTGACTAAACCAATGAGTTCCTTTGCTGACAAGCCTGTATTTAAGGAAATCATAACAATGGGGGGTGGCAATATTTCATGCTGGGTCATTCCAAATGCTCCATAAACCAACCTACAATATTTGCAGAACCATTTGGACATGCCACAAAAAAAGGCATTTGTGACATTGATTAATCGGGTGTATATCAGTTGGCAAACACAATTTTAGCAAATCTTAACTCTAGCTTGAGAACCCATTTCAAAATGAACTCTGTTCTTTTTCCTCCATGTTGCTTGTCCAGGACCGTCTTTACTCCACATAGTTCAGCTTGGGCTGACAAGTGGCAAGTATATTCCTGCCACACAAATGCAAGGCAATGACCATCTTCAAATAGAGACAGTCTAACGATCACCCCTTGACATTCAATGGTGTTACCATCCCTGAATCTCCCCAGTATCAACCTCCTGGGGTTTCCCATTGACCAGAAACTCAACTGGACTCACCACATGAACACAGTGTACAAGTGCAGGTCAGAGGCTAAGAATGCTGCAGCAAATAGTTCATCTCCTGATTCCCAAAGCCTGTCCACCACCTACAAGGTACAAGTCAGGAGTGTGATGGAATACACCTCACTTGCCTAGACGGATGCAGCTCCAACTACATGCAAGAAGCTTGACACCAGGACAAAGCAACCTACTTGATTGGCACCACATCCACAAGCATCCATGCTCTCCATTATTGACGCTCAGTGGCAGCAGTGTGCACCAACTATAAGATGTAGAAATTCACCAAAGATCTTTAGATTGTACCTTCCAAACCCATGACCACTTCCATCTAGAAGTACAAGGGCAGCAGATACGCGGGATCACTACCAACTAAAAGTTTCTTCCGAGCCACTCCTGATTTGGTAACATATTGCCATTCTTTCAATATCTGGGTCAAAATTCTGGAATTCTCTCCCTTAGAGCATTGTGGGTCTACCTACGGCACACGATGGCAATGATTCAAGAAGGCAGCCCACCTTCTCAAGGGCTACTACGGACAAGCAATAAACGCTGGCCAACCAGCAACACACATGTCCCATGAATGAATTTTAAAAAATCCAAAACCAACCCTGCAGTTACTATTCCCACACCCCATCTTTTGGAAAAAGATTCTGAGCTGTATTGGAATAATTTCCATTCATATTTTATGGTATATCTGGGTGATCTAAATTATCTTATAAAGATTCCTTAGAAGAAATTTGCCTATGAAAGCACAACATGTTATAGGAAATACAAATTATGGACAGGAAACAGGTGCATGTGAGATGTTATCATTTTGCAAACATATCTGTTGTTCTGTGACAGGGAGATTTAATGGCACATATATAATGGGGGTAGATAATCCAATTTTTCCTCCTGTATGCATACTTTATTTGACAGTGAAATTAACCTATTTCAATTTGTAATCTTTTCCAATCCTTCTGCAATTTCTCAATCCTTAAATCTCATTGGTTAAGGAGATATCTGGTAGGTTACTCTGTTCACTCACCTCCCTGACACCCTGTTTCCATTAATGTGCTGTAATCAGTTCACAATCTCTGCAACCTAGCGGGCAAACATTTTCTGAGCAGTTCTAAGGAAGGGTCAATCGACCCAAAACTTTAAGTCTGATTTCTCTCCACAAATGCTGCCAGACCTGCTGAGCTTTTCCAGCAGTTTCCGTTTTTGTCTCTTTATTTTCTGAGCCAATATGTTTAGATAATGGCAGATGTTATAAGATGTTGCCACAGTAAGTTTTGGCCTAATGCATCTGTATATTCCTAGTAACTGGCTTTGTACCTTTCGCTATATTAACATGGAACAGAACTTTGCATTTGGCCATATATCATGTTTCAAATGCAGTGGATGCAGAGCAGGTAGAAGATGCATTACATGCCATGCTTTATGGTATAAAAGTAGATGTCTCGAGATAGATAGATAGGTAGATAAATAGAGAGAGAGAGAGAAAGAGAGAGAGATAGATAGAGAGATAGATAGAGAGATAGATAAGCAGACAGACAGACAGACAGATTTCAATCATCCAAAGGGCCTGTTTCCATGTGATAATTCTTCATGAATTAACATTTAGGTACTGATTGACCTACAGCATATTTCCACCACCAATGGTTTCAGATTCCCATTGCAGGCTTTTATGGCTGTTCTATTAAATTAAGCACGAAATGTACAATTTCCTTTACTGCAGTAAATATGCATCTTTTCAAAATGTCCATGAAAATATATTCTCTGACTAATCCTAATCAGTGAAACAGAAAACTGTTCAGCATTGCATGACTGCTATTTGCCACCAGTTTTCAAATCTAGATGTTCATTTATAAAAGATTGAAACAAAAGGACCAGAAACCTAAAATGAATACACAAAACATTCTGCTAAATGATCCCACCCAGAAGCTGTTTACCCTGCTGTGCATTTCCATTTTTTTTTGTACTACTTTACATGCCCAAGTTGCAATTCTGCTATGTTCATCAGAAAGAACATCAGGGGATGGTCCACATCCAATGCAGCCGGTAGGAAATGGCACTTTCATGAATGCGGATGTAGAAATTGTAAATGTGCAGCCTGTGATTTTCTACCAATGATGGACAGAAGAATCAAAGAATCGGCATCTAAAATTTCCCAGAACGTTCTTCTTATCAGGAACTCCTGCCCACTCCCACTGGGAACACAGGATTGTGCACTCACCTGCATCGTTATTTAAGACCTGGCACTATTTACCAACATGTTGTGAAAACAGTTAAAGTTGCAGCATTAATAAAGTTTCAAAAGACTGCGGTCCAAGCTTTTCAAGATTGCAATTTAGCATCAGAAACAATTGCATTTCCCTAAAATGTAACAAAAGCTTGTTTTTCATTGCTGATTTGTACCAGGACATAAACCCACAGAAATTCAGCCTGCCATGCCTTTCAGTATGAATTAAGAACAGTCCTTAGTAACCCAGCTTGCAGTAACTCCACCTGTAAACAATTTAGTTGTGGCTGAGTAGATCCAAGCAACATGGTGAAGGACAGTGAAAGTACATAGGAGTAGCAATTCATTGGCGTCTGTTCTGGCCACAATAACAGTAATGAAGTTGTGATGGAGCCTGAGCCAGGAAACCTAAGGCTAACTAGAAATTGGACTTAAGGCCTCATCTAAACAATTCTGGTGATCTGTCATGCCTCCACAGTCAGCTCACCCCTTCTAGGCTATCGAATTTTGAGCCATGTGCCTCACCAATGAAATGACTGAACATTCCAGGATGGTGATAACAAAAAAGGTGTGGGTTGCAGCCAGTAGCAGCTATGGACCCTGGAAGAGCTCTTCTTTCATGCTTTCACTTCAGGATGGCAAGAATCGGTCATTTTCAACAACTCAGAGCTTCACCATCTCCTTCAGAAATTTCAAGAGTTTCACCATCCTCAAGACTAGTCTCCTCAACAAATCATCTTTGATCAGAAACTCAACTGGACCAACCCCAAAAAAGTGATGTGGCTATTACAGATCTTCAAAAGCTGTATATTCCATTGCTGCCAACAGAGTTCTTGACTCTTCAAAGCATTTCCCCGCTTAGAAGACACACATGAGGGATATGATGAAATGTCTGCCCTTGCCTGGGTGAATGTAAGTGAAGCAATATTCAAGAACTCACTAATACCCAGGTTAAAACAGGCCACTTGATCCATTAGCCTGAATATTTGCCTTCTCCAACAGAAGCACACCATGTATTCTATGTTTACCATTTGCACTCCAGCACCTTACAAGCACAAAACCCCCCATGCATACCACATAGAAGGATCCAGACAGCATAAAGATGTAATTAACTATCATTCCACGTGCCATTGCAATGTGGGCAGATATCACAGTTCCTTTATGATCTCTGGATCCAAATTCTAGAATTTCCTATCTGAAGTTAACATGGCAAAGCCTTCATAACAGATATTGCAACAGTTCATGAAGACTCGCAATCAACTTTTCCAGGCAATGAAAGATGGGATTTAAATACCAATGCCAAAAGCCTGAGAGTGAATCAAATGTATGACACAAGATGATTGAAACCATTTGCAATGCTTTCAATAAATTTTTCAAAAAGATAACTTTGGCACAAATACTGGACATTACATGATGAAAATATTGAACACCTATTAAACTTGTAGTCATGTTTCTTATACAATCATATCAGGCATACATAGATAGCCTGCAGGTTTATCTGTCAGCAAAAAAAAAAATCCTTGCTAAGGTATCCCCAAAAGCCCAAAGGGCATAGTTAGTGGCACGTATAAGCACTGCCATATAGCAATCTGTTTTGCCTTCCGTACACAATATCCCATGTAGCAACACAACTGAGTAAACAAAATGCTCCAATACTGGTGATTCAAATGACCAGAAATATTTAGCATAGACAATCCCACTTTGACTCCAAATAATCCATTAATTAAAATTGGACATCAGCATCAGTACAGATCCAACAATTTGTGACCTCCAGTGACAGAATTGGGGAAATCTCAACAAATCCACTTGACAGAAGAGCTTCATTTCATCACCATGGTAGCTGCTTCAAGTGTTAACACTGATGATAGTGGCTATATTGCTAATATTGATGTTTCTGATTTTATCAAGGATACTAATAAAAATGGCATTGCTAGCTTGGGTTGGATAAATCACTGAATGTACCAGACTTCCAGAAATTTGACGAGTATGAAAACCAGAATATCTTTTCTACATTATTCCCTGCTCTAAAAACAACAAACAGAAGTAAGACACTGGACCCTAGCCTTGACAATGTCTTCAACAAGCTCAGCTGCCTGCTCCAGTGCAAATTTCTACCTGCCTTGTCTCTGAGTGAAGTGCAGTATATTACTAATGTAAAGGCAGCTTAATATTCTAAGGTAAGAAACAACGTATCACCTTGGCACTAGATTTCACCCACTTATTAACTACAGATGTCTTACTGATTATTTGTGGAAAAATGCATTACAATAGGTGTACAACAGCTTTAAAAGATGCAGCGTGGATATTTTCTTTCCTTTTGAGCATAGACGTTTGCAGATGGTTATCTTTTCATATTAGATTTATGTTTCATTTCATAGTCTTTTGTTGCTCACATGATGTTGCTTGTTCTTTTCCTAAGCTAACAAAGGTTTCAGGTTACAGGTATATAATGGTTTTATTGATTGGGATATTTAGACTGTAAATGTTCTGATGTCATGGAATTACAGCAACAGAGTAGCATGCATGTCAGTATGAATGCTAAATGTGTTTATTCATCAAGGATAGTTGGATGTTTAAACCTAGGGATCGTGCACAATCTGCTCTTAACTCTTCCTGTTCCAGTTTTCCTCCAAATCAAGCTTTATGAATCCAGACTATCAACCATTTGCACTGCATATGTGTCCACAATCACCATCTGATTTTAATATCCACAGTCTCTCACAGACAGCTTTACTTTTAGATTTCAGAAGCAGATCTAAGACATTTGTGGATGCTTTGACTGGTATACTGTCTGCCTCTGTGGCTTCATTAGGAAACATTAAAACCCACTGGCAAATCATTTTCTCTGTTATACACATAAGCCTTCTGAGAAGTATCAGTCTCTTAGAGCTGTATTAAGTACAAGAAAAGCACTTTGTGAATAACAACTGAAGAATCTTTTTCTCAGTTTTAGCTAAAGAGATTTCCTTGCTTCAACTTTCCTTTATACAGCTTGTGACTGATATTATGCTGGTGTCAAAGAGTGCAGAAAACAACTTAGGGCTAAAAATGAATGCTAGAGATCTCAGCATAAGTGGGAGGATGCATCTGCTTGGAATTTCTATTCATATCTTCTGGATCAAGGGGAGTACCTAAATTACCATGGCCAGAGAAATCACTTGGGGCAGTAAGTGACAATGCTCAAGCATTGGGCAAGGAATCACTGCAGAAGTAAAGCTGATGTGGGAGGCATGAGATATGCTGCTTTTATCCCACTCCACCGTTCTTAGAGATAAAGTTTATTAATCCCTCGCTTGCAGCTGAAATAAAATTTTAAAAATTAAAGTCTTTAGGGGCCCACACATGTCCCAGGGAATGTTCCTTTCAGTTCTTTGTCTGAAGAGCTTGCATGAATTATTTAAGAACACAGCCCCTTTAAATCATTTTGTGGGGCCCGCCTTATGCACTAATTTATAGGGGTCGACTTGTCTTCGGCCTGCACAAGGATTTTCCAGTTTTTGCATGGCCACAGAGCCAAAGGGTCACAGAGTTTATGGGAACATTGATCGCTGGCTGGGCCATGGGCACGCTATCTCACAGGCTAGCACACCTCATTTCATTTAGTGCATGATGTTCTTCTACTAGCATCCATTGGAACTGCTAAATTCAAGCTAGTGAGGAAGCCACTGCCTTTGATCTCTGCTGTAAACTCAGTTCACTGGCACTAATTCCATCTTTCTCCCTTCCTGAACCTAAACGACAGTTCACAATCTTAGCGTTGTACTTGACATCAAGAAGTGTTTCTGACCATATCTCTGTTCCATCACCGAGATTACCTATGTTCACTTAATTACTTAACTTGACTTCACTTTTGTCTCAACTCATATGCTATTGAAACCCTCATCGATAGCTTTGCTACCTCTACAATTGGCTAATCCTATTTTTGACTCACTTTCCATCTTTAACTACTCAAAACCTTGATGTCATACAAAACTCTGCTGCCCACGGCGTAACTCACACAACTTCCCATTGTAGGTCTCACCCCTGTGTTTGCTGACCTGCATTAGCTCTGCGGCAACTCCACAATTTTAAAGTTCTCATCTTTATTTCTCATCAATCAATTCATTACGTGAGAAAGATACAACATAAACGTTGGATATTGCAGTCGTTGTTATTGACACCTTGATCACGGCAAGGCAGGGCATCCTTTGAGAGGAGAGTAAAGGAAAGAAAATTTTAAAGTAGAAAGATCACTGGTTTTAATCAAGTAATCAAATTTCCATTTTCAATAGAAGGACTGCATCAATGCTTCTATATCATTAGTATTTAAATAATAATAGTCTCATTTTTCAAACTTGCCAACTCATCTGACAGCTGAGATGAAAAGCCTAAAACTTATTTTCTTCTCTGTTCAGCATGCCTCTGATCTTTTCTGGACACTGGCTTCTACACTGTGGGTGATGGGAAAAATTACAGCAGATGGAGAAGTACATCGTGTAGTTTCATTCTTCATTCAGGACTTGAAGGCTATTTACATGCCAGTTTCACAGTGCAACTCCTGTTGTTTTCCAAACTACAGCCTCATTAGTAGCCTTTCTCATTTATGTACTCAATCCAACTCAGCTTCAAAGTTACCATCTGCCACTCGCTGATGCTTCTTAGCTTGGAATTTTCAAAGACTCTTTTCTTTTGCCTAGCTATTTATAGTTTAAGATATGCAGTAATTGCACCCATGTATAACATAATCTATGTTAGAACCACCTGTGAAACCTATCCTATCATGTTGACTGACTATCAATCCCAACAATTAGTCGAATGATTCAGGCTTGAAGCTTTGTCAGCAGAGACCACCTGCAAAAAATAACCACCTGACATTACTATGATAGTTAATCACTTTGATGCTACTAAAAAAAACAAGTTTATTTATTTCAAAACATTCATATTTGAGGATCTATTTGTTTTTCAAAAGCATTTATATTAGATGATGCTTCAACATGACTGTAAGTAATTGTCGTTTTATCCCACACGCGATGTGCTAATTTACTGAATGACATATGACATTGGAAAAAAAGACACCCACTTGCCTGCTATGTTTCTAATGTGCACAAATTGCAGATATATCATTTGGTTCAGCTGTAGACAAAGTTATAGCATGTCAGTACCACAAGTTGGTGTGTTTGTCAGGAGGTGCAGCACATATGCACTTAAAGAGAAGCTCCAAGATCGCTATTGTAATTAGGAGGAGATAATTACTGCTTCAGACTAGAAGGACTCCCTTACTAATCATGCTGAGAGTGTGTTCTCCTGAGAGAAAAGGAGACACAACATTTGCTGGCGCTGAGGGAGAAGTAGCAGCACATCTGAAATAGCGTACAGACACTGTGGTAGCGACAGCCAGCCCTCCGCTGGTGGTGCCGGCAGTGATCCAAGCAAAAGCAAAGAGCCTGATAGTGTAAGGTCACATCAAAGTGTTATAATCTATACAACAAAGAGTACATCAGCCACATCAACTGCTTCATAGACATAATTCCAATCACAATGGCTGCTAACATGCAAACATAAAGAGGAACGCAGGGGAAACTAATTAGAGAGATTTCTTGAGAAAAAATCATCTCGCTTACAAAGCAGAACACTTATGAAGCAACATGATTAGAACAATACTTATTTGATCAAATGATGTTGACTGGCAGGTAACCAACTAAAATTAAAGCAAGTTAAAGTATCATAGTTGCTGCAAAATGAAAAAAAAAGACGACTTCAATGAACGGTTTAAAAACCGATCCCAAATCGGGATGAGAGCCAAATTTATTGAACTATGTTGTCCCACTTTGCAGCTGTCTGAAGTGTTTGCCACTGTTCTTTCTGGTATGCAGAGCACAGTGCTGGAAACACATATGCCATGTTAGTGCACATTGAGATTTATACCCATCCAGAGTAAACATCACACAGGCAGTGGGAGGACATCAACCCTGTCCATCTGTTTCAGCTAGCCAGAGGTCTGAGCAATCTTTCTGCTCAGGTCTCATTAACAAAAAAAATCAAGCTGCAGTCACAGCCAAACAAGATAGAGGGTCTTTTCTGCACAATATTTTCAAGATGCATTCTCCCCCAAATACTGTGCAACAATCAGGGCAATAACAGCATCTGAATCAATCCCCTATATCTATGCATCAGATTTAAGAGGAATTGAAGGGACCATGGAGCCCAGTTCACCCAAGAATGAGGTTTATTTATCTTATGAGCTCACTGGTTGGAACAGAGTGTCAGATTCATATTCCTAGGTCATGGTTCGTTTCTGAGAGTTGCAGCAGCAACATATGTGATACTGAATCTTGCAGTGTGTAAACCTGCATCCAAGCCATTCCAGTGTGACAGGCACATAGAGACAGCAAAGTTACTGTCGTCTTACTGGACCATAGGGCTACTATCTCATTAGAGAAAAATGACTGATGGTGGTTAAACCTGAGGGTCACCATCCCTTAGGTGAGGTGAGAGATTGAGAAGGAGAGTGCTTCATGGTAACCTCAGCCAGTGCAGGAATTGAACCCATGCTGTTAGCATCACTCTACATTGCAAACAAGCCATCCAGCCAACTGAACTAACCAACTCCCACAATGGTCAAAGTCAGAAGTCACACAACACCAGATTATAGCCCAACAGGTTTATTTGAAATCACAAGCATTTGGGCCACTACTCCTTTCACCTGGTGTCGTGTGATTTCTGACTTTGTCTACCCCAGTCCAACACCGGCACCTCCACATCATTGCTCCCATAGTGGTGCTAGAGGGCTATAATTCAACAATGGCAAACCATAAATTTTCTTCTGACATGCTTGCAGTGCCATACACTTTACTGGAGAAACTTTCTGTTCTTGTACACACACAGTTTAAGTGTGCAAGGGGAAGGATGACAGCAAGAATGAATCACAATTCATGGTGCATTGGACTTTGAGGAACAGTTACTCAGTAAATTTACTCCAAGTCAAGTAACTGATTGATGACTTGCAGAACTCCTTTGCTGTTAATATTAGAGATTTTTAAAAATTCATTACTGGGATGTGGGCATCGCTGGCTGAGCCAGGGTTTATTGCTTATCCCTAGTTACCCTTGGAGAAGGTGGTGGTGAACTATCCTCAATAGCTCAATAGTGTGAAAGGGCCATTATATTCTCGGTAATTACAGGCCACTGTGATACTTGTGGCACAGATAGGATGTAGGTCCTCATGTAAAAAAAACTTATCAGCAACTTCTTTTGACAAGTGGCTCTGCTGGAATATTCCAATATGTGGATACCAGCGGCATCCCACCATTGCTTTCCTTCTTACAAAAGATGAAAATATAGAATGCCCAGTAGACAACTTAATGAAGGTGGGCCTCGCTTGGTTGTGGTGGAATTCAGTTCGGCCTGATACTGTGCCTAGAGCTTAAGATACAGGATTGTGCTAAACTTTGATCCCATTAAGGCAGGCTGCACTCTATCTTGATACTTCCTGTTCATCCACGTGATTGGAGCATGTCTAGCTGCACACTCATCAAGGAATCCAGCAGCATGTACGGCTCACCAGATATATACCAGCCTTGACATCTTAAAAACTGCCTGCCACCCTCTTCAAAAGCTAAAGCACTCAAGTTACGACAGCCATTGATACGGTGGCTGGTAAGTTCTTAAGGAAGGAAGAGAACTGTTAATGGAACAGCAGAGTAGAGAAAGGAAAAACCACAAAACTGGAAGCCTTACTGATGGAGGCTTTTACTCTTGCTACAGAGGACTTAGGAGAAGATGGGGTGGGGGTCAGGAGCACACTGATGCACATAAAAATGCATGGAGTTGTATCATGCCTGTTATAATCTCTCAACAGAAAAAGTCAGGCTTCAACCTGGCACAGGACTTTGAGACTAGAGTCTATCCTTTCCAGTGTAGAGCTAACGGTCCACATCATGTCAGTACATGGGGACCTACTCATGAAACAGCAACTGCTGTCTTTTGTCTTCCATGCGGAGCTGATCCAGTTCAAAATCAGGCCCACAAACTATGGCTGTTTGTGCTCCCTCCTGAAAAGCCATCTACAGACTTGTCAGTGATGGCAAATAGCCTTCTACCAGGTTCTTGCAAAGATTTGTAGCTCAGGTTGTAGCTGAGGTTGTAGCTCAGGTTGTAGCTCAGCTTGTAGCTGAGGTTATAGCTGAGGTTGTAGCTCAGTTTGTACCTGAGGTTGTAGCTCAGGCTGTAGCTCAGGTAGTTGGCTTGTTCGCTGAGCTGGCTGGTCATTATACATTACCAACCATGTACTATAACCAACCAGCTCGGTTAGCATACTAACAAACTCAGCTTTCTACCAGTTATACTGTCACCACTGGGATAACAGTGCCTTGGAGCTATACTGTAATGATTGAGATAACACTGCCTGGGGATAACAACTCCCACCAGAGAATTGATCTCCATTTCCAAGACTGGTCTCATCCTCATGCCCAAGGTAAGCTGGTTCGCCATTATCCTTCCCTATCCCTGCAACTTTTCTCTGAATGGCTGACACCAAAATGGAAGACAAGACATCAGTCAGACGTAGCTTCAAGATGGGAAACTTGTTGGTGATGTCCCACAATGTAAAGTTAATGGCCTGTGCTTTGCAGTGAATCCTCATCTTCCTGATTCCCTGCACTCTATAACTACCCTACTTGCTCTCAGCTGGCCGGTTAAGTTCAAACCCAGACACAATCTCTCCAATTTTCCTCAATCCCAATAAATATATCTTGGCCTCTACATATATTTTTCATCTCCACATTAGCAGAAGCCAGTGGAAGCAGGGAGTAGCAGCAAGGTCGTTAAGTAACAGAGCCTAATGGAGGAACATCTGGGAGCAAAACTGTATGATCATCACTGGGACTAACTCAGCAGATAGACCAAACATACCACATACCCATAGGTTTTTGTCTGAAGGACATCCTTTCAAAGAGATACTGAATTTATTGTGGTCCTTGCGGAGCAGTCTTACGTGTGATTTGTTCCTGCCCCCTTGTCTAGCTATTTTTCTGGAAATGACTCAGGATACCACAAGGCCATGAAGAGCAATGGAAATTCCTCTGATCCATTGCCCTGTTTGCTGGATTTCTGCTCGGGGAGAGAGTTCTGTTTCGATCTACAGATAACCAGAACTTGTATTTCAACACTGCAAATACCAGCACCATTCATGCCGCTCACAGACAGAGTGACATCAGCGGGGTTTGGAAATCTGGTTGAGATTCTTAAAACCTGTGCTTACCTGATAAGGTGAAGATTGACTGCTAACTGACAAGTAAGCTCTGCACTACAGAGACTCGGGTCCAATTTCAGCAAGTAATGTACCTTGTTGTATTGGATGATCTTAATAAAGAAATAAAGACCGGGATAGACATTCTGTTTCCTTTAATGGAAAATGACTGTCATATCGAGTAGGTCAGGAAGCAAGCAGAGAGATGACTGAGCGTGTCTGTGCCAGTGGCATTATTTCAAAGACCTGATTGTGGCTCTGAAGAAATGCAGCAATATATTTTTTGCTACTTCACCTGAGGGTTTGAAGGCAAGTTGTTTTGTAAAATCCAGTATCTGGCTTGCCTGCTGCCCATCCAATCTCTTAACTGGCTAATTAATGGCTACTTAAGTGCCCCAGCCTGCTTCCTCACTGTTTTACCCATGACAGGAGAGACGCAAGTCACTTGCAAAGCCTGGTTGTTTTAGATGTGTGTTTTATGTTGGGCAGGAGGGGGAGGGGGGGCTCTTTTGTGGGCTCCCATCAAGACCAAACACCCTCCTTTACACTCCTACATAGGCTCTCAAACCCATGCCCCAACCTCCTCACAAACCCCAATCTTGTTAGGCCTTGCTGTCCTGACCATGACAAAATAAACCTAGTCACCTACATACTGTAGTGTCTGAATCCAGCAACAGTCTGCACTGGGGACTGCCTGCAATTCCAGCACTGGGCACCATTCCTGTCTTGTACTGCGGGGACCATCTATCTTCCAACCATCTGACAGACCAGCAGCTCTCTGATTTAGGAGGACCTCTGCCTATCGGATGGATATCTCATTTCTAGTCTATTACTGGTGAATTTTACCATTAAAGGACAGCAAAGCAGGCATCCTTTCTTGGCACTGATCTTTCTTGACTCTACACCAATGTTCCAGCTGGGGTTGTGGTTCCATGTAAAATCCAATCCACAATGATCTAAAATAAACTGCTTCTTCTTACATCGATTCCTTTTCCTTTGTCCTTCCTTTCACTCGTACCTTTCACTCATGCAAAAGCATTTATGTTAAATGCTGTTATTGACTCAAGTAGGTTCCATCTCCTTATCACTGCTATGAAAGAAAAACTTGCATTTATATAGCAACTTTCACAACCACCCAGTGTACTCGAAATGTTTTAAAACTGGTGAAGTACTTTGGATCATAGTCACTGTTGTAATGTAGGAAATATTGCTGCTGATTTTTATACAGAAACTAACATAAAAAGCAATGTGCTTATAACTAAATATTGATTGTGGGGAAAAAGTATTAGCCAGGCCACCACAAATAACTCTCCTGTTTTTCAAAGGAGGTAAAGTTAGATATTCATAAGGGAACCCAGTCTCAGTATTCATGTTCCCAGAGTTAATATTACAGCAAGAACACATCAATCAAATTCTGACTGAGGACATATTCGAACTAATATTTAACTCTATTTAGGAATGTCCATTTGTTGATGACATTATGGTTGTCAGCTGAACCCCTTTTTCTTCCATAAAACAGCGTTAGCTAAAAGCAAAGTTGCATAACAAAAGGCAAATTAATGACCTGGTTAGAAGATTAACTAGGGAGTAAGAGGCAGAGAATAGGAACAATGGATATGTACTTGAATTGTGAAGATGTGCTTACTGGTGTTCATAGAATCCCCACAGTGTGGAAGCAGGCCATTCAGACCATCAAGTCCACACCAGCTCTCTAAAGAGCTCCCCATCCAGACTCACCAACCCCGACCCTATTCCTGTACTCTTGCATTTCCCATGGCTAACCTACACATCCCTGGACACTACAGGCAATTTAGCATGGCCAATGCAGCTAACCTACACATCGTTGGACTGTGGGAAGAGACCAGAGCAGCTGGAGGAAACCCACACAGACACAGGGAGAATGTACAAACTTCACACTGACAATTGCCTGAGGCTGGAATTGAAGCCAGGTCCCTGGTGTTGTGAGGCACAGTGCTAACCACTGACCCACCGGTGTGCTACATCAATCTGTGCTGGTGCCTCAGCTGTTCATTATATTTATTAAAAGACTTAGAAAATACAATAGAGAGCTATATATCTAAGTTTGTTGATGACAGGAAGATTGGTACAGATTGAAGCATAGCATTATTTGAAGACATTGATAGATTAAGTGAGTGGGCAAAACTGTAGCAGATGGATTTCACCATTGATAAGCATGAGATCAGACATTTTGGACCAATAAATGGAGAAATCTGAGTATTATTTAAATGGTGAAAAGTTGGATGCAGTGGTAATCCAAAGAGATTTTGATATGCACGTACATAGATCATTAAAATGTATGAATTTAAACAAAATCAAAAAGGTGAATGGAATGTGGGCCTTCATATCTAGAACTTTGATGTGATTTTACAAAGTTCTGATTAAACCACATATTGAGCACTGCGTACAGTTCTAGACAATGCACCTCAACCGGAAGGAGAGCAGCAAAGGTTCAGTATGTTACTCAGTCTCCAGGGGTTAGATACCACAGGAGACAGTGCATAATCTAGCTTTGTATACTTGGAAGGTGGAAAGATTAGAGTGTGGAGCTGGAGGAACACAGTAGGCAGGCAGCATCAGAGGAGCAGGAAAATTGACGTTTCGGGTCGGGACCCTTCTTCAGAAAAGACTAGAGGTGATTGGGTTAAAGCCTTTCGAGGATTTTGAATAGAATTGGTTAGGAAGACAAACATTTGCTGTGATGGGGAAGTCTAAATCAAAGGGACATGACCTTCATATCAGACTCAGGTTGTTCAGGAGAGAAATTGACACATTTTTTCATGCAAAGGATGGCAGATGTTAGGAATTGTCTCCCACACAAGTGAATGGATGCTAGTTCCATCAACAACTTTAAAATTGAAATCAATAGCTTAGTGCGAGCCAAAGGTGAAAGGCACATTGATTCAAAGCAGATTACTAAAGTTAAGATGCAGATAATCCATGACCTTACTGATAGAAAAGGCTTGAATAGCCTCTTGCTTGTCCTATGTTCCTTTGCTAGTGTTTTTGCAACCAATCTATACGCCCTTGGCATCTTGGAAGCACTTTGGTACTCAATTGCATCGCCATGGCATTTAATTAAATCTCAACAAAAAATTGTCAACAAACACACTCCTTAGTCTCTCATATCCAAATACACTCTACCTTCAGTTTCAGACATTGATTGTTAAGTGTAAAGTCAGCTATGACTCCTTTGGAAGTTATATTGCCTCTGAATCACAAGATTTTAGATCTTGAGCAGGAAAATCAAGGCTGACACTCTCTCCGTGCTACATGGTCAGCAGTACTGTTCCACAATTATGTCATGAAGCTCGGGGTCCATCTTCCTCTAGGTGGGTCCCAGCCAATGTTTATCAATATTTATCCTAGATCCAAAATGTTTAAAGAAAGATTGTCTGCGCATTTTCATACTATTGTGTGGGAGTTTGGTGCGCTGAAAATGGCTGGTACATTTCTGATATTACAACAGTTCAAATGTATTTAGTTGGCTGCTTCCACACAGTGAGCCTGCGACAATTTCAGCTGACTATCCGTAATGTCAATATATACCTACAACAATCTAACTGAATCAAGAATTCCGTTATCTCTTGTAAATACTTCCTCAATTCAAACCACACACTTTTCAACTTCCAGTTCCTATTTAACTTGACGTGCAAATTACTTCAATTTACAATAAGTCCAATCAGGACAATCCTGACGATGCAATTACACCAGGGATACTTACAACAAAGTCAACAAGGCCTACTCAAGCCAATTTTCCTTTCCTATCCTGTCTCAATAAAAACATTACAGTGATGTCCTCACTGCATGGATAGTAATATAGCAAGTTAGTTTGCCTCCTTGATATAGAATCTGCCTGAATTTCATTATCTTGAAATAAATGGAATGAAAATCATCTGAGTTTTATGATGGGGGGATAATCTACTCCACCAGTTGCACGGTAAATTTGAGGATTTACCCCATTCTAGCAGTAACATCCTTTGTCAACCTTTATTTGCCAGCAGGTGCAAAAATGTATCCACCATGATGGGAAGTCCTGTTCCTTCCACCAAGAACATGTGAATTAAATATGTGTAAGACATTTGCTAGTTGTTGTGTCCGATGTATCATCTCAACCTACAGCTGGAAGTCTATCACGCAATCTCGACATGTCCATTATGCCCTCTCACAATCACTAGAGGACAAATCTAGAAATGAAAAACTAGTTTGTTGCTTGTGTAAAATACACTGGTCACCGAGAAAGCATGGTGTACCCCACACACAACCATAGAGAGTCCTCGTGTATCCATTTCCAATGACATAACTCACCCTGTGTCCACCTCATTAATGAAGTATCTTAAAGTTCTGTACAAATATGTAGATGTATGCCACCAACATATCCCCCTGTAAATGTCATGCAGAGTTTTAACAAATCAGGAACAATATTTAATGATTGAACACTCCACAGATAATCATTCCACGAAGTAGCATATATTGGAAATTGAGGAGATTTAGGAAATTTAAACAAAGAGAGGATTATGTACAATGATACTTTGCTTGGAGCAGAATTTGGGATAAATACACCTTATATGTTATTTAAATCAGGGCGCAAAATATTTTTCTCTTCAAAGCTTTTTTGTTTATGACTGAGTTGCTAAGTAAAGTCAGCATTTTTGCTTCCATGTGTGACCAGTTTGCAATGATTAGTTTTTTGAAGTAAAGGGATGAGTTCCATCATTTGTGTTGCTTTTCCAAGTTTTCCATGGTTTGTGTGCTAAAGTTGCAACGGATGTATAGGAGTATCCCTGCATACATTTGCCGTCAAAGTGTTTTACAAAACTCTTGAAAGCTGCAGAATATTACAGGCAATATTCATGCTGGCCTCTTGCCACAAGCTGTTCAGGGAATTGTGTGTTCTGATGTATGGTCATTATTCACACGATTTACTCCAACACATTGAAGGTGCAATTCGCAGTTTGCTGGAAAGTACTAAAATGTCAGTCTACTCAAAAGGACAAAAAAAGGGGGCCAGACACTATGTTTGCAACAGTTAATCTGTTGCTATTTCATTAGGATTTAACAATTGGATCCAGAAAATTACTATTATCCTCAGCACACAGTCAAATGCCATGCAGCGTTTGGCTTGGTAAGAAAGGAAATAGTTCAAATCTTTTGAATTACTGTCCAAGATAAGCATTGGAAAGTCTGCTATCTTGACATTTTCTTTCACAGTTTATATCATAAAGTAAAATTGTTCCAAAGGAGGGTAAATTCATAGAGCTCCGATGTCCAGTCCCACCATTAAACTGGAATCAGGTGTTTGAGATGTTTCACCAGACAGATTTTTCTTTCCTATTTGATTGATAGCTACTGCCTAATCATCAAATAATGTAATTTTCCAGCCACAGCCATTGAGTACTGTATGTGAAGGATTCTTTAATGGATTATTCATCCATGCAGCATGTAAGAAGAATGGGGTGCTTTGTCACCTTCTCCCACTATTAATATGTTTGTAATTGTGATAACACAGCAGAAATCTTGGGAGAAGATGAACTTTTTCTCACCCTCTTCTATCCAGATGTGGCAAAAAGAGCTTTTCTGCTAAATAAAATGCAGCTGCCAACTTCATAAAGCATTTTCAGAGACAGTTTGAATCCGTACTGAGGTGTGAATCTAAAGCAGCCTTCAGGGAAAAGTTATTCAGTTAATTTATTTACAACTGCATTATGAAACCTTTTAAATTTGCTTTGGGCATCTGATACAGAGTCAAAGTTATAGATTATGAACAATCTAATACTTCATGAAGGGTGAGGGGAATGATAGTTGACTTAACCTATAGGCATTAGGTCAAAATCCATATAACATAAAGTTAACTGGTAGTTCAACATTAATCTCTGGTAAGGGAAAGCAGAGATCTGCACATCTGGGTAGGCACAAATTTACAAAATGTATCTCTAAGAATCCACTCTCAGTTATATGTGTATCATCGATGAGCTAATCGCAAACTTAATTCAATTGTGAAGTTGTGTTCTGTCCAAATCTAGGATTGTAAGTGTATAATCTAGGCTAATTTCCACTGCAGCATTCAAGGCATTACTCCATTGACTAGGTGGGAACTTCCGGGATTAACTCCCTAAAAATCTTCACTTCTCTACATTTTTCTCCTCCAAATTACTTCGTAAAAGCTATGCATCAGATTTTGAGTTTGTTAATGCTTACTAAGTTGAAAAAAGTCTATGTATAGCATGCATAAATTGAAACGAACAAGAATTTGATGGGGGCATTTGGTTTTGTGCAGTCAACATCCAGCAGAGGTATGCAGGGAATTCAAAGCATAATTTGATTGGAGCAGTGTAATGTTGGAATTCAACACTCCATCCAAACTCCTCTCTTTACAACACACAGCTGAACACATATTCATTTCAAGGAGGTAACAAGCGTGGGGCTGGATGAACACAGCAGGTCAAGCAGCATCATAGGAGCAGGAAAACTTGATGTTTCGGGCCGAGACCCTTCATCAGAAATGGGGGAGGGGAAGAGGGTTCTGAAATAAATAGGGAGAGAGGGGGAGGCGGATAGAGGGTGGATAGAGGAGAGGATAGGTGGAGAGGAGGCAGACAAGTCGAAGAGGCGGGGATGGAGCCAGTAAAGGTGAGTGTAGTTAGGGGGGTAGGGAGGAGATAGGTCAGTCCAGGGAGGACGGACAGGTCAAGGGGGCGGGATGATGTTAGTAGATAGGAGATGGGGGTGTGGCTTGAGGTGAGAGGAAAAACAGGTTAGGGAGGTGGAGATGAGCTGGGCTGGTTTTGGGATGCGGTTGGGGGAGGGGAGATTTTGAAGCTTGTGAAATCCACATTGATGCCATTGGGCTGCAGGGTTCCCAGGCTGAATATGATTTGTTGTTCCTGCAGCCTTCGGGTGGCATCACTGTGGCATTGCAGGAGGCCCAGGATGGACATGTCATCGGAGGAATGGGAGGGGCAGTTGAAATGGTTCATTTCAAGGAGGATCACTTATAAGCTTTATTTAAAAGAATGATCAACAATTTTCAGGTTAGATACTAGTGAATTTTTATTTGGTTGTTGCTATAAATATTTGCTGTTTTGTATAGTTATTTCAAGCTCCACCAATCTACAAAATGTAAGGGTGTGGGAATGTTCTGAAGGACTGGTGTCAAGTCTTCAATGCCGACCAGTTGCTTCTAGAAATGGATGGACAAGTAGGAATTTCCTGTAGGATGGGGTATAACTTGATGAATGAGCACAGGCAATTGCACAAAAGGAAGGGGAGGAGGTGGAGGATTGGGTGAAAACATTTCAGCATGAGCATACTTGCTCAATGTATTCAAGAAGAAGTGCCCTTACCAGAATTGCAACAAGGAATAAGGTGTTGGGCATTCATCTTTGATAAAATCTATCAACTTCTGCAACCACAACTGCAACTGCAAAGGAAAAGAAGGGTGACTTTGTGAAGGTGATCACGAACAAGAACCTTTAAGCATCTGGCTTCTTCCAGGAGTTGGAGATCTTTGTAATGTGTTGCAGTATGCCATTTACTGTTGAAGAAATTAGTTTGTTGTTGTTCTCTGTTCAATGGCAGCTAACTACATGTAAATCTCTGCTTATTGGAGAGAAGCAGCTCTGAACATGGAGCTTTGCTCTGATTATAGACTTCCCCAAGATGCAGAGTGCTAATGGCTGCACTTTGTGAGCAGCATGTCAACTCTTATTTTCTGGAACTGAAAGGGATTCACCTTTCTTGATGTGCAGCTCGGTGTATTACTAAATTTTGGACAAGTAACTATAAGGACAAATGAGAAGATGGAGTACATTTGATTTTTTTTAAGTTGCAATAATTGTTATTCATGAGGTTACTACACAAAATTAGGACTCAGAAAAAAAACACTAGGAATTAACAATGTATTTTCAAATTGACAGGCTATAACAGTGGGGTACTGTAAAGATCAATGGTTGGATGTCAACTATTTACAATTTATATTAATACCTCAGATGAGGAACCTAAGTGTTCTAGGTCCAACCATCTTCAGCAGCTTTACCAATGACTTTTTCCCAATAATGTTGGAAGTGGGGATGTTTGCTAATGATTACACACTGTTCAGCACCATTCACAACTCCTCAGATACTGAACAAATCTATGTTAAAATGCAATGGAATGAAAATAAAACATTGGCCCTTATTTTCAAAGGACGTGGAGTTTAACAGTAGGGAATTCTTACTGCTGGTGAAACCACGTCTGTACCATGTACTATGAACTGTTTTAATACCCATACTTAAGAAAAGATACCATCCCATTGGATGCATTTCAAAGAAGTTTTACTGGAATGATCCCTAGTATGGAGGGACAATCCTTTGAGCAAAGGCTGAACAGGTTGGGACTCTACTCTTTGGAGTTTAAAAGAATGAGAGGTGATCTCTTTGAAACATATAGACTTCTTAAGGCACTTGACAGGGTAAATGCTGAGAGAGCACTTCCCCTCCTGGGAGAATCTAGAACCAGGCAGCATAATCTCAGAATAAAGATTTAAGACTGAAATGATGAAGAATTACTTATCTCAAGAGTGTTGTGAATCTTTGGAACTCCTTGCCACAAACAGCTGTGAGAGCAGAGTCCTCGCATATTTAAGGCTGAGATAGATATAGTCTTCCTCTGTCTGGGAATCAATGATTATGGGGAAAACACAGGAAAATGGAAGTGAGGAATGTTGGGATCAGCCAAAGAATGGCAAATCAAGCTGGAGGGGCCGAACAACCTACTCATGATCCTATTTCTTATAATGGTATGGCAACTAAACCTGGACAATATCCAGAGTTGGACTGACAAGGAGAAAGTAACATTCAGCACCACACCAATACCAGGTAAGGACCATTTCCAATAAGAGAGAATCTAACTACCACCCCTTGACATTTAATGGCATTACCAATTCTGAATCTGCCACTATCAATATTTTGATTTTATTATTGATCTGAACTGAACTAGTCTGGTTATTTAAATACAGTGAATATAGGAGCAGGTCAGAGGCTAGGAATTCTGCTGCAAGTAATTCATCCCCTGACTCCCCAAAACCTGCCCACCGTCTATAAGGCACAATTCAGGATCGTGATGGAATACTCCCATTCTCCCAGAATTAGTGGAACGCAAAAAACACTCGAGAAACTTGACAGCATTCAGAAAAAAGCTACCTGCTTGATTTGCACCATATCCATAAGCATTCAGTCCGTCCACAATCCACACTTAGTAGCAGCATTGTGTACCATTTACAATGAACTGCAGAAAATCACAAAAGCTCCTTAAACAATATCTCCAAAATCCAAATTACCACCAATCTATTAGGACAAGAGCAGCAGATACATGAGATCATCACTATCCAAAAGTTAACCTCCAAACCACTCACCATCCTGACTTGGATATATATAACTATTCCTTCAGTGTCACTGGGGCAAAATCCTGGAATTCCTCCCAAAATGGTATTGTGAGTGCACCTATAGCAAATAGACTGCAGCGGTTCATGAAGGCACCTCGCCACTATGTTCTCAAGGGCAGCTGGAATGGGAAATAATCACTGGATTAGCCAGCGAATGAAGAAATTCCCATGAATGAACTAAACATAATATTACTGAATATACAGTTAGATGAAAAAGTAAGCAGTGAAGATGATGTAGTTTGTGGAGGAACATAGATAGGTTGAGTGAGTGGGAAAGAACTAGTAGGTAGAATACAATGTGATGAAGTCTACAGTTATTCATTTTGAGAGGAGAAAATATTTAAAAAGAACTGTGTACTAAATCTTACCATATTTCCATAAATGGCATTTTCATCAAGTTCATGAAGGGTTTCTCACTGAGAGGCCTAGTTAACTCATTGACTCATTAAGCACCTACTATGCTTGTATAGTTCCCCGCTTATCGATGTTAGTCCGATTTTCCCATGTGCTGCAGTCAGAATTATTTGACAATGTTGGGAAATACCAGTATTCCTGTCTACTAATGCCATGTTTAAATGGCCATCACATGCCTAGTCACCTGATCTAAGTCTGCATGCCCCAGGCATAACAAAGTAAACATGCTAGGCCAGGAAGTTCATTTTCTCACCATGGAAATAAGGGTGCTGATTGATCATTGACAAGCTCCCTCCTCCTACATGACACATATCCCTGTCATGCTCTGTTGCCTCCTCCGCTCCCCCCCCCACAAAGTATCAACCTGCACCTCTTCAACATTGTTATTCTCACCATTTTAACTCCAATCTCCAGTCTCTGCAACTGCCCAATACACTTGAAGAGCTCTCAACTTGTTGGAAAGTGAGAGCCATAAGATGTCTTCGCAAATTGGCCATGGCAGATGGTACAGAAAATGAGTCAAGTGGGGCGAGCAACAAGGAATGTATTGCTAGTGTGGAATTATGTAATGATGGGGATTGACACGGTTGTCTGCAAACAGCAAAAGTCCAGATGACTTCTGCCTGTCTGATTCCAGTTTTTGGGATTTCTGCTCAGCTGTGGACAGTAATTTGCAGTGGGAGAGAAGGTCCCATTATCTGTGGGTAACTGAAGAACTTAAAGAAAGCATCAGACTTGTGGAAATATATAATTGAGCAAAGTTGAGGGAAAGCCCAGATGACTGAACAATGTGCAAATAACAGTGGAGAATGATTAAATGGTGAATCAAGAGTAAGAAATTCGAGTATCAAAGCAAGCTAGCTATAAATGTCAACAGGTCAGATTAGTTTCTATTGCTTGCTGGAAAGGAAAAGAGAAATGAGTGTTAGTCCTCTAGAAAGTGAGAATGGAAAGTTAATAATGGATAATAATGGAATGGTGGACACAAGAAGTAAATATTTTGTTTCTGTCTTCACTGTAGAGTACATAAAATAGAAGTAGTAATATCTGCAGATCAAGAGATTGACAGAACAGAATAACTTGTTAATTGTGAATCACTATGGAAGACATATTTACCAAATTCGTGGAGCTGTAGCTTGGTACGTCTCTGGTTTCTTGGTGGACTTCATCCTATCTCATGTCTGATGAGATAGAGTCATAGAACAGCATGGAAACAGATCTTTCAGCTCAATCAGCGCACACCAACCATGTTCCCAAACTAAACTTGTCTCACATGCCTGTGCTTGGCCCATATCCCTCCAAACCTTTCCTATTCAGGAACGTATCCAAATGTCTTCACAACATTGTAATGATACGTGCATCCACCACTTCCTCTGGAAATTCATTCCACACACGAACCACTCTCTGTGTAAAAACGTTGCCCCTCATGTCCTTTTTAAATATTTACCCTCTCACTTTAAAAATATGCCCTCTAGTTTTGAACTTGCCCGCCCTAGGGAAACGACCCTTGTCATTCACCTTATCTATGCTCCTCATGATTTTATAAACCTCAATATGGTCACCCCTCAGTCTCCTATGCTACAGTGAAAAATGTTGCCACGTTTCCAGTCTATTTTTGTCTCTCAAACTCTCCATTCCTGACAACGTATAGGATGTGCATTTTTCTGAAGAAGGGTCTAGGCCCCAAATGTCAGCTTTCCTGCTCCTCTGATGCTGCTTGGCCTGCTGTATTCATCCAGCTCTACACCTTGTTATCTCTACAACACATAGGATGTGTCGGTGCTACTTTGTGTCACTTATTGGTGTTACTTATTGTATTCGGGAAAGGTTCTATCACAGTGGAAAATAGCAAATATAAAGCCTCCATACAAGAAGGGAGAAAGGCAGAAAACAGAGAACTATTGGCCAGTTAGCTTGATACATGCTAGAGTGTGTTAGAATTGATCATTGAGGTTAAAAGTTAACACTTGGAAAAACTCAAAGCAGTTGAGAAGAGTCAGCATAGTTTTGTGAAAGGGAAATTGTTTTTAACCAACTTATTTGCATTCTTAGATGGAGAAACATGCACTGTGGATAGAAGGGACTATATTGATATACTATACTTGGACTTCCGGAAGGATTTAATGAAGTTCTACATTCTGAATTATTGTGAAAGACAAAACCTTATAATGTAGTGGGTAGCATATTAGCACGGATAGAAGATTGGCTGGATGGTGTGAAAACAGAGCATCCTTAAATGGGTCTTTTCTGATTGGGAGGAGATGTTCAGTGTCTGTGAGTCTGTGCTGAAGCCTCAATATTTTACAATTTATATCAATGACTTAGATGAAGTGAGGGAAGGCATGACAGGTAAATATTCAGATGTCACAAAGGTAGTTCGGAAAGTATGTTGTGCAAAACACATAAGGAGATTGCAGTCTGAGGGCAAAAATCTGGCAAATGGAATGTAATGTGAGAAATTTTGAAGATGCTCATTTTAGTAGGAAGAATCAAGAACAATTACTTGAATGGAGAAAGATTGCAGAATTCCGAGGTGCGAGGAATCTAGGCATTTTCGTACATGAGTCACAAATGTTAGTATGGTAGTATAGTAGGTATGGAAGAATGTTATTGGAATGCTATACTTTATTGCAAAAGGAATTGAACATAAAGGTAAGGATGTTATACATCAGTTATACAGGGCATCGGGGAGACCACATCTCAAATACTGTGTGCAGTTTTGGTTTATTTATTTAGGAAAGGATGTAAAGGATATGTTGGAGGTGGATTGGAAAAAGATTACTGGACTGATATCTGGAATGAGCAGTAGCTGGGACAGGCAGGGCTTATTTCCACTTAGGAAAATTAAGGATGACTTGATTACAATGTGAAAGGTTCTGAACGGCCTTGATAAGGCAGATAGGCAAAGGAAGTTCCCCCTTCTGAGTGAATCCAAAACTAGGGGGCACTGTTTTAAAATTAGGGGTCACCCTTTTAGGTCATATAGGGTTGTACAAGTTTAGAGTTCTGCCTCAGAAGCTGGTGAAAGAAAAATCACCTTTTATAACATTTTTAAGGCAAAGGTAGATATAATCTTGTTAGGCAGGAGACTCAAAGCTTATCTGGGATAGATGGGAATGTGGAATTTGACATACATACAGATCAGCCACATTCTTATTGAGTGGTTGAGAGGGTAAAATGGATCAAATGATTCAATTCTGTTTGTATGTTTGTGCTTTTACTCAGCACTATGGCATTAGATACAACATGGCTGGTGGAAGGCTATTATGATTCAACGTCAGAGCCTACACATGGCCTTGCATGATTACATTGTGTAGCTCTTGTCTACAAGTCCCATCTTTCAAATGCACTATTTCAGAACCTGGGTTACTTTAGAATTCCATAATGAATGTTGCCTTCCTGATATAGGACAACAGGCTCGGACTTGCAATACTGCTGTGTATGTGAGGATGAGGTAAGACAGAGGAGTGCTAGGTATGAATGATGATTGATAGCAATTGTTGCTTGTGAGTGATGGGGGCTGTGGTAGTTACAACAGTGGCTGAAGAAAGTGTTGATATTCATGGAATATGGCATTTAAAAATATATTCATTGATTTTGATCACTTGTGTTAGGACATTGAATGTCTTGCAGTACTACATCCAGGTCTTTGAGGCATTGACCCCATAGCTCACTGCTTACACTACCTTTCTATCTTGTAAGTATGTGACTGGAGTACCAATTCTCCCACATCTCTCCCAACTATGGATAGGGCACACTACCTTCTACACCAAAGCCTCCAGTGCAGTGACCAAAACCTTGAAGCCAGCTGATTCCAAGTTTTTAAATTCTACAATCTCTCACAGGTTAGACCCACTTCCTGCTTGACTGCCAGCATTTGCTTCAGCCACAATGCAGCTTGTCTTTAAAAGGTGCAGCTTAGCATTTAGCAGCACAGGACGGCTTTAACTGTTACTAGCAAGTTACGGTTTTTGCATGTTTAGCACTGGCACATGAAGTCGGCATGCTGCCTGTACTGCACCGAACAAGTACAGGTTAATTGCACATCGCTATCCTCATGATCCTATTTTGGACGGATATCCAAGTTAGCCTTCTACCTCTTTGATGAAGTTTTTAGTCACCTGCCTTTATGTGATGTTTAATTATATTTAATTTTGTCTGCTAACACTCCCATTGGGTGTTTTTCCCTTTGCTAAGGGCTTTTGCTCAATATGAGTCGTATGGTATATGCTGCAGGATTGGAAATGTTGTGACAGCCCTGTTCTAGTGTTCAGTCTTACAGTAAAGACACAAAAACAAAGTTGCTGGAAAAGCTCAGCAGGTCTGGCAGCATCTGTGAAGGAAAAAACAGAGTTAA
>JAHRHZ010000125.1:2853849-2886687 GCA_024137785.1 Ginglymostoma cirratum | reverse complement strand
CATCTGTGAAGGAAAAAACAGAGTTAACTTTTCGGGTCCAGTGACCCGAGTTCTGCGGAAGGGTTACCAGACTTGAAACTTTAACTCTGTTTTTTCCTTCACAGATGCTGCCAGACCTGCTGAGCTTTTCCAGCAACTTTGTTTTGGTTCCTGATTTACAGCATCCACAGTTCTTTACATCTTTATTTATGGTAAAGGCAATTTCTTAGGGCACTGGCCAACATTTCAAAATGAGGTCCACAGCTCATTCAGCTCACTGTTGCTGAGGTATCTTGGTGTTTGTAAAGTCACTTCAGTATAAGAAAGGTGAATGCATTTTAAAGTAATTCAGTGTACGTGAAACTGTACTGAGGGAGCTGGTAATGCACTTCCATTTTTTGACCTAGCATAAGTGAAATAGAGCCTTTAAATTTTTCCAATAATAGTCAAGCTGAGAAAAGAAAAAATCAATGGCACCCAAAGAACCATTGGTCATAGTGTAAAAGTTATGCCATCTTTATAGCTTTTTCACAGCAGAACCAGACACTGGACTCAGACGTAGTGGAAGGGAAAGAAGAAACCTACTGAGGGCGCTTTGGTGGAAGGGGTAAAAACAACTAGTACATGATTATTGCTTTCTGCATAAACGTTCCCGATGCAAATAATGTTTGTGAGTTTCTCTGTGTAGGGATTGAATGCATTTTAGAACAATCCGGCAGTACTTCATGGCTAAAGGTGAGGCTGCATGGATGGAAGTCTGCACTGAGAGCTTATTGGACCATCTGGAAGTAAGGAGAATAATGCACACACATGGCACTGGGTCATGATGACATCTTGTTCAACATCCCAATTGTTTCAATCCCCCTGTGCACAAATGGATAAATGTCAGAGTGTCCAACAGTGGCTTGCCAGGAAGCCACCACACACAGAGAGGGTCAATGCTATAGGATGGCCAGGGAGTAGTCAGTGTGCCTGTGCGCTGTAGAGTGCATGGTCCTCTGACCAATGATTGATTGATTTATTGATTTATTGTCACATGTACCGAAATACAGTGAAAGACCCTGTTTACCAGCAGTACAGGCAAATCATAGTAAGCAAAGGATGTACAGATCAAAAAGACTTACACAGAGGCATTAGGGTAACATTGTACAGGACATGTGCTAGGCAAGACCAACATAAGCAAGATCAGCGTTATTTGGGGCTGCAGAGTCCATTCATCAGTCTGTTAACAGCTGAGAAGGAGCTGTTTCTGAATCTGCTTGTGCACATGTTTAGGTTTCTATAGCTTATGCCTGATGGAAGAGGCTGCACGAGAACATTACCAGGGTGTTATGGGTCTTTGATGATGTTGGCAGCCTTTCTGTGGCAGCGAGCTATGTAAATGGAGTCCATGGATAGAAGGTTAGCTTCTGTGATTGTCTAGGCTGTGCACACCATCTTCTGTAGTTTCTTACAGTCCTGGGCAGAGCAGTTGCCATACCAGGCCATTATGTACCCAGATAGAATGCTTTCAATGGTGCATCCGTAGAAGTTGGTGAGGGTCCGTATGGACATGCCAAATTTCCTCAGCTGCTTTCTTGACTGTCGCTTCCACATCGTAAGTCCAGGACAGGTTGTCGGTTATCATCATTCCAAGGAACTTAATGCTCTTCATTCTCTCAACCTCAGTTCCATTGATGTAGATGAGGGTGTGTTCTCCTCCTTTCTTTCTGAAATCAATGATTAGTTCTTCAGTTTTGCCAATGTTGAAAGAGAGAGTGTTTTCGTTGCATCATGTCATCAAGCCCTCTATCTCCCGTCTGTAGTTTGACTTGCCATTGTTAGATATCAGTCCCACTACGGTAGCGTCGTCAGCAAACTTGTAGATGGCGTTCATTTGGAATTTGGCAACACAGTTGTAGGTGTACAGGGAGTACAATAGGGTGCTGAGGATGCATACTGTCTCCAGTACTGAGTGTTATTGCGGAGGAGGTGCAGTTACCTATCCTCACTGATGGCGGTGTGTGGGTCAGAAAGCTGAGGACCCGGTTTCAAAGGGCAGAGCCAAGACCAAGGTCACAGAGCTTTGAGATCAGTCTGGAGGGGATAACGGTGTTGAAGGTGGAGCTGTAGTCAACGAGCAAGAGTTTGATGTAGGTGTTTTTGATGTCCAGATGTTCCAGGGTGCAAGGCTAGGGATATGGCATCCTCTGTTGACCTGTTATGTCGATAGGCAAATTGTAGGGGATCAAGGCAGGTTGGGAGACTGGAGTTGGTGTGGGCCATAACCAGCTTCTCGAAGCACTTTGTGATTATTGATGTCATAGCTATTGGGCGGTAGTCATTAAGGAACCCTGCATGTGTTTTATTAGGTACGGCGATGATAGTGGTCTTCTTAAAGCAGGTGGGGATTCGGCTTCTAGGAGGGAGAGGTTGAAGATGTCGGTGAATACCTCCACCAGCTGGCCCACACAGGATCTGAGTACTCAGCCGGGTACACCATCCGGGCCCATCGCTTTCCTTGGGTTGACTCCCAGGAAGACCGTTTTGACGTCTGAAGCATTGGCAGAGGGAACATGTGTGTCTGGGGCTGTCCTTTCCCTTTAAAAGCTGTACAATCACTGTTTGCCGCAATGTCGTCCAGCACATTTACTCTGCACACTTCAAGCATGCTCATAGCCACTTCCTTCCCCATTGACCAATAACAATTTCCGGGATGATGTGGAGTTCCGGTGTTGGACTGGGGTGAACTAGGTCAAATATCACATGACACCAGGTTTATTTGAAAACACAACTTTCGGAGTCTCACTCCTTCAGGTGTTAGTGAGAGAGGTGGCATCAGGCACAGAATTTATAAGCAAAAGATCAAAAGGTCATAGAACTGATGCAAATGTATCGAACAAACCTAAGATGGCTGTTAAATCTTTAATCAGTTAGAAAGGAGATGCAGGTTTCAATTGATTAATATGAAAATCCCAGCAATTCTTTCAAGTGACTGCCCAAGATAACTAAAAGTTTTGTCAGTATAGCAGAGGTGACATTTCAGGTCAGGTCAGGTCAGGATGAGGGAAGGAAACAGTGAGTGCTCCTCTACCAGGAGCTTCCAGCTCAGCATAACTTTGTTAGCGAGCCCCTAAATATCCACATCCCCTTCCTGGTAGAGCATCCCATAAACCTCACAGGCTCATACTTCCTCGAGTCATCAACCAACCTTTCTGCATGCACCTACACCTGGCTACCTTTCCCACCCAAACCCTAGAATATGAGGTGACCATGTTGATTGTGGTCATTCACTAGCTCACTTTGAAGCCAAGGTGCCAGCTATAAGTGGATGGGCATCCCACAGACTTTCAATTAGATACTGGAGCCTGCATGTCAATAACATTAAATTAGCTAAAATAGTTTAAACAAAATAACTTGCAACGTCTTCTGACCATGATCTGCCTATTCTGCATACTCCCAGTGGACATTCACCACACATGCATTAGCGTCCTTATCAATGTGTTGTCTGTTATAACTGACATCAGAAGCAGTGACATGTAGAGTGGGTGCATGTTGGATATCAAAGGGGGAATTCTCTCATGTAACAAATTGCCTCAACTTTACTCGTGATGCTAGGGATGATGTGATACAGTTCTGAAGAAGTTTGAAAAGTTAGAACTGTATTAACTACAGCAAGAAATCGTCAAGGGGGCATTCACTACAAATGTTCAAAGTTGTAAAAGTGTAAGTAAATTAAATTAATTAAATTGAGTAAGTAAACAATGCAATTTTTGGCCAGAATTTGCTCTCTAAATGATAATTAGACTGATGCCACTTACAGCTATTTATAGGTAAAAGACGCAGTAACTTCAGGTGAGTAGCAGAAACACAGTTAAACACATGAGCTCTGATGAAGTGTTCCTGGACTTGAAACATTCTCTCCATTTTTCTCTCAACAGCTGCTGCCAGATCCGCTGTGTTTCTTCAGTACACTTTGTTTTTGTTTCATTCATTCATGGGATGAGGGCATCGCTAGCTAGGCCAGTATTTATTTCCCATCCCAGAGAGTAGTTAAGAGCCAACCACATTCCTGTGGATCTAGAATCACATGAAGGTGCTGTAAGGGAAGAAGTTTCTTTCCCTAAAGGGCATTCATGAACCAGATGGGTTTTTTCAACAATTGAAAATTAGACTCTTAATTCCAGATTTTTTAAAATTCAGTACCAATTCTACCATCTCCCATGGCAGGATTTGAACATAGTCCCCAGGCCACTACCTAGGTCTCTGGGGTAAACTGTCCAGCAATAATACCATGAGGCCGTCACTTGCCCGTTTATCCTGACTGTTAACTCCCGCTGTTTTTGTTCCACACTTATATAGAAATTGCTGGCAGCATTACACCTGTCTGCCATGAACTTTGTGAACCATTTCTTTATCTTAGCACTTCTAAAGAGTTTAGAAAGGTGACCATTAACTGTGCATGAAACTGGCAACAAAGTCATGTTTTAAACCTTAGTATCCTTTCAACAATGGGATGTGTTAATTGCCGCTAATCACCGAAAAATAACCATGATAAAACCAAACTCTCATTTGTTAAGGCTTCAAATTTATCAGGGTGATTTGTAAAGTTTAAAATTATTTTTTGCTTGACTACTTATTTTGTATTTTATTGCTCTTTCAATCTAGGGTTTATTTCCCTCCTTGTTTCTCTTTCTGTACCCGATTTGATATTGAATTCCCTCTTCAATTTACTTGTCTTCTCAGTATGTCTTGCGCCATTTCTCAACCCCTAACTTGAATTGTTTAAGAGGATACCTTATTAGTTGTTCTGTTCATATAGCTCCCTGATGCTTTGTCTCGCTCGCTGCTGTGCTATCAAATCACACTGTCAGCAACTTGGTGCAGGAAAAAGATTTTAAGCTAAATGTGAAGGGCTGAGTCTAACTAACAGCAGGCAGGATGAGATCCCCTGCTGTAGCAAAGTCTGGGGCCATTGTCCATTGGCCTATGGATCAGCAAAGAAGGGAAGTGAAATCAGCGTCATTAGAAAGGTTAATGAGGGATGTTAGGAAAACACTTTCATTCAAAGTTCAGTCAAGTATGGAATGTGTGAATGCACGCAGCAAAGTCATTCATGTCATTTAAATGGAAAGCAGATACATATTTGAGAAAGGAAAACATTAAAGGACACAGGTAAAGAGAAGGAAAATGAGATTAGGATAATTTGGATGTAAAACTAGTACCAACGTAGAATTTCAATGGCAGTTTTGACGAAGGCTCACTTGACCTGAAACGTTACCTCTGATTTCGCTCCAAGAGGCTGCCAGACCTGCTGAGCTTTTCCAGCAATTTCTGATTTACAGCATCCACAGTTCTTTCAGTTTTTACCAGCATAGACTATCGAACAAATTAAACAGTCATGAGCAAGTTAGACAAAGGAGAGCCAGTGGACATGATCTGTTTAGATTTTTAGAAGGCCTTTGACCAGGCACTGCACAAGAGGCTGCTAAATAACAAGCATGGGGCTGGATGAACACAGCAGGCCAAGCAGCATCACAGGAGCAGGAAAACTTGACGTTTCGGGCCTAAACCCTTCATCAGAAATCAGACTGGTAGAAGGCAGACAGCAGGGAGAAAGGGATCTTCTTTAAGGATGGCAGCTGGTAACTAGTGGAGTTCCTCAGCAGTCAGTTTTGGGACCACAACTATTAACATAATATATTAACAATCTGGATGAAGGAACTGAGGACATTGTTGTTAAGTTTGTAGATGACACAAAGATACACGAAGGGACAGGTAGTGTTGAGGACATAGGCAAGCTGTAAGGGGACTAGGACAGGCTAGGAGAGTGGGCAAAAAAATGGCAGATGTAATGCAATGTGGGATACTGTAAGGTTATGCACTTTGGTAAGAAGATAAGATGCGTAGACTATTTTCTAAACAGGGAATGTCTTCAGAAATCTGAAGCACAAGAGGAGTCCTGGGAGTCCTAATTCAAGATTCTTTCAAGGTTAACATGCAGGTTCAGTTGAAAGTTAGGAAGGCAACTGCAAAATGTTAGCATTAATTTCGAGGGGGCATATTTCAAGAGTAGAGACGTACTGCTGAGGCTGCGTAAGGCTCTGGTCAGATTGCATGTGAAAAATTGTGAGGAGTTTTGAGCCTCTTATCTGAGGATATGTCTTGGCATTAGAAAGAGTCCAGAGGAGGTTGAGAAGAAGGATCCTAGGGATGAAAGTCCTGTCATATGAGGACTGGTTGAGGACTCTGGGTCTGTACCTGACAGAATTCAGAAAGATGAGGGGAATTTGTATTATAATTTATGGAATACCAAGAGGCCTGGATAGAATGGATATAAAGAAGATGTTTCCACTTCAGAAGAAACTAGGATTTGAGGGCAGAGCCTCAGAATGAAGGGATGATCCCTTACAACTGAGATGAAGAAAGATTTCTTCAGCCTCAGAATGGTGAATCTGTGGAAATCATTGTTCCAGAAGGCTCTGGAGGCCAATCATTGAGTGTACCTGAGACAGAGATAAGTAGGTTCTTGATTAGTAAGGGGATCAAGGGTTATGAGGACAAGGCAGAAGATTGGGGTTGAGAAACACATCAACAATGACCAAACAGTGAAATGGACTTGATGGGCTGAATGGCCTAATTTTACTCCTAAATCTTATGATCTTATAGTCTTTCTGTGCTGAAACTTCAATACCAACAAAAGCATGCAATGGCCAACAACTGCCCTTTCATGCCAGAGTTACTTACCCGATGGTAGTATAATTAATCACAAATGTTTGTGGAAAGTTTAAAGATTGTAAACAGGCTATATATTGATTTATTTGGTCATGTGGTCAGTAATATGAACACTTTTTAGCTCATTAGTGACTTCTCTTGATCGTGGCTCGTTACTGCTCCACTTAACTGTGTGTAAGTTCACATAAACAAATCCAGACCAGGAATATAAAACCATGCCTTTTATGTAATGCCGTCAAATTAAGTTTATGATCTTTCGTGTAGACCTTGGTCTCTATTTATTTACAATCTGACACATGAAATCTACCAAAAACGTGTGCTTTTGAAGGTGTTAGTGAGGCTAATAAATCACCTTTAATGCCTTGGGTTGCTCCCACCTCATGTTCTGAAAATCAAGCTATGCCCAACAACATTAATGCTCTTTAAAGCTAAGTTGGTATAAAATGTTATGGTTGTCTCACTGCCATACATCTTGTCACTCAGGAAGCTGTAATTAGCAGTTAAGATGCCTTATTGTCATGATTTCAATGTTGCAATAACTATCTGATTTCACCAAACAAATAATGGCAGCAGGTGCCTCTTGTCACTGGGTGGTATACATTTCAACAAACCTGCAGTGCACACTTTGTCTTTTGAATGATGAGAGCATACTCTCAGTGACCTCAATTTCCATCCCTCCAAACCTAACTTCCCTCACCCTGCCCCATCAGTATTTAATGTGATTTTGTGAGATTTGAATGGGACATAACGAGAGAGTGCAATATATGCTGTAATATAATTGGCATCGCAGGTTACAGAACATCCCTGAAACATCCAAAAAAACCCCTACGAATGCAGTCTCCAGACCAGTTATATCGCAGCAGGCATTCATATGCTGAAAATTGCCATGATCGGAAGGCCCTGAAACAACACTGTCAATGAGCAGGATGCACTTAATGCATTTAATCAGAATTTCCTTCTCCTCCGTCACAGTAAAATGATTTTAAATAGTCTAACAATTCCATTTTAGACAACCTAGTAGCTGCTGGTAACATATCTGGCAATAGGTCAACAGGGGAATGTTTGGTGTACAGCTCCAGACAGTCTCACTCAGTAATGATCGGAAAGGTTAGAAATGAATTTTGATAGCACTGTTTCGTGCGATGCTGCAGAGCCGTTGTGCTGTTTGCCAGCTGCTGCCTGTATTGTTCACTCCTTCCACTGCATTCTACACAGTGGACCAAACAGATTGCTCCAATCTTATTACAACATCTCACAGCTGGGCCAACCATTGAGTGGCAAGGATTTGAAACCATCATTCTCACAAGTCCTCAAGTTCATATATCATTCACCAAACATACCCTGAAAGATGGCACGTAAACCTATACAAATGAATGGGCCATTCCACATGTTGATGATGAGATGCAGAATTGGTAGGAGCTGTGTGTTGAGATCCTGGAGAGGTATGTGACACTTTGGGAGAGGTGCTGTGGAATCTGAAAACTACCAAACCTGGGTATGGGGCAACTCTTTCATTGCCTTCTCTTGCACAACAGCACCAGCAGGTAGAATAGTGAAGAAAGAGATCAAACTCTGTGAGGAGGGAAATAGGAGGAGGAAGAGAGGGTGGAGGAATGAGAACTGGCATCATGAACCCCACGTAACGCCAGGGATTAAGGGACTCTGCTTCTCTTCTCCAGTACAACACAAGCTCACCAATTACCAAGCTCACATCCATTTCACACTCCCTATCACAACAGCCCGTTTTACCAACAGCGATAAAAGTCACCAACATAACGTTTCATAAAATTTTTCCTATGTAACAACAAACAATGATCTTATCATCCTCAATTAAAATCAATCTTCTTTGTGCCTTTGTCTGTCTTAGTGCTTCAACATTGCTCTTCCTGTTACCTCTCAACAGATAGACCAATTGCTGCCTTGTGGTGAGATGATGAAATGGGCCTTCTAGGCCCAGAGCTGCTATAGATTGTCCTTCAAGGCAATCTCAGGTCCCACTTGAAGGGCTGTAGCTTTCTACCAGCAGTACTCTAGCTAATGGGGAAGCACATCATAGAAAGACTAGGATAGACAAAGGCTCACAAAAGACAGATACAACAGGAACGTACAATGTTGAATCACTTCATTTTGTGTACTTTGGCAAGCTTTCATTTTTAACATTGCATTGACATTTGCATTATCTTGTGGTTTGTATTCTATCATTGTCAGAGTAATGAGGTAAAGGTAAAAAGTGCGGGAATGCTGGTGAATAAGGAGGTTTAGTTGAATCTACTGAAAGTGCACATTGATAATTTGATCATGAAGAACGTGGGCAGAACAGTTCTGTCTTTGTGGCATCTTTCCTTCCACTTCCTCCAATTCTTGGTGCACTTTCTACACATCCCCTGTACTTGTTGTTCCTCTTGCTCCCCAGCTTTTGCCTCTTAGACGCTGGCATAGGCTGTTACCCTACAATGGCCAGTGTACCATGCAGTATATCACAAATCTTTGATGCCAGTTCAGCCAAAAACTGCAGCTTTCCTCCAGAGTAGTCCAGATAGTGAATGCTTGAGGAAACTGATGCAAGCTTCAGAATATTCTTTTTAACAGCACAACTCTTATTATGAAGATTCTGCACATATGTGTAAGGGTCCAGATTAGGCAGGATGTATGTTACAAGTGGATTACTCTTGTCATCCAGTAGCCAGTCTTTGACTTATCAAGATATATCAGAGATAAAAGGTACTGCAGATGCTGGAGAATCCGAGGGTTTAGGCCCGAAACGTCAAGTTTTCCTGCTCCTATGATGCTGCTTGAACTGCTGTGTTCATCCAGCCCCATGCTTGTTATCTTTGACTTATCAAGGTTATCTAATGCAATTAACTCAATGGACTGCTGCAGAATGAGGGTGCTGTGGTGACTGTAAGGTTTATGAGAAATCACCCACATGATTGCACAGTAACTGCATAGAGGAGTGGAATTGCTTTCAGTTGGTTAAAATGACCAGGTTTGAATCAAGAAGAAACAAGGCAATCTGTAGGCTGTCAGTAGCACCCTGAACATAGCGATACTTGCAATCTTTGCAAAACTTCATTCTTGATCCTTGTGCTTATTTCTGTCAAAAGAGAAACACAAGAATATTTTTCTCTGTGTAGCCACAACCTCCACTGCTTTCTTGATGAAGCAATGCTCTGCAAGATGTGATATGTCACTTAACTGGAGGGGCAGCCTGAAAGGAACCTGTCATGTCAAACAATAACGAAACTAGTTATTATACACTACTAAATATGCTAGTCATGGCAAGCATAGGACATACTACTTAATGTCCTTGTTGAGATATAACTGCAAATTTTGGGAGGTTTCAGTCGCAACCTCTTTTTTGAAGTGTTGACTTCTTAATTCTCATTCTCTTTGGTCGTCAATGAAGGTAAGATAATTATTCACTGTCCCCAGGTAACACTTCCTGTTTGGTACACTCCTCGTCATTCTTTTCACAATATGTCCTACTTTGCATGATCCCCCTTCATTTTTTCAGGGGCAGAGTTCCAAAGACCCTCACTCTTTTTCGCCAATTCTCTGCATTAAATGGGTGACTCTAGATGTTTAAACAGTAACCCCTAGTTCTCGAATGTCCCACAAGAGGAAACATCCTCTCCACATCTACCCTGACAAGACTGCTTACCATCATATATGTTTTAATCAATTCGCTTCTTACTCTTCTAAACTCCTAAAGGTACAAGCCGAGGCTGTCCAGCCTTTCCTTACAAGACGATCTATTTCTTCCAGATATTGGCATGCTAAACTTTCTTTGAATTGCTTCAAATGCACTTGGGTGATGAATACTGGAAACAATCCGTCAAATGTGGACTCACTAGCACCTTAAAGTCGCACTGGGTCAGAGGTGAGCTTGCAAGATGGATCAAAAACTGGCTCGGTCATAGAAGACAGAGGGAAGCAGTGGAAGGGTGTGTTTCTGAATGGAGGGCTGTGTACTAGTGGCGTTCCTCAGGGATCAGCGTTGGGACCTTTGCTGTTTGTAATATATATAAATGGTTTGGAGAAGAATGTAACTGGTCTGATTAGTAAGTTTGCCGATGACACAAAGGTTGGTAGAATTGCAGATAGCAATGAGGGCCTTCAAAGAATATAGTTGGATATAGATCGGTTGGTGACTTGGGTAGAAAGGTGGCAGATGGAGATTATTCCGGAAAAATGTGAGGTAATGCATTTTAGAAGGCCTAATCCAGATGGAAAATACACAGTAAATGGCAGAACCCTTAAGAGTACTGATAGGCAGAGGGATCTGGGTGTACAAGTACACAGGTCACTGAAAGTGGCAACGCAGGTGGAGAAGGTAGTCAACAAGGCATACAGAATGCTTGCCTTCATCGGCCAAGGCACTGAGTTTAAAAATTGGCAGATGATGTTGCAGCCTAGTTAGGCCGCATTTGGAATGTTATGTTCAATTCTGTTCGCCACACTACCAGAAGGATGTGATGGCTTTGGAGAGGGTACAGAAAAGATTTACCAGGATGTTGCCTAGTATGGCGGGCATTAGCTATGAGGACAGGTTGGAGAAACTTGTGTTGTTCTCACTGGAATGATGGAGGTTGAGGGCCGACCTGATAGAGGTCTACAAGATTATGAAGGGCATGGAGAGAGTGGACAGTCAGAAGCTTTTTCCCAGGGTGGGGGGGAGTCTGTTACCAAGGGCCATGGGTTTAAGGTGCGAGGGGCAAAGTTTAAAGGTGATGTATGAGGCATGTTTTTTACACAGGGGTTGGTGGGTGCCTGGAACGTGCTGCCAGGGGAGATAGTGGAAGCAGATACTATAGTGACTTTTAAAGAGCATCTTGACAGATATATGAATAGGATGGGAAGAGAGGGATACGGTCTCCGGAAGGATAGGGGGTTTTAGTTGTGATAGGCAACATGTCGGTGCAGGCTTGAAGGGCCAAAGGGCCTATTCCTGTACTGTAATTTTCTTTGGTCTTTGTTCTTTGCATAACTGAAGCATAACCCCCTGTTTTTGTCATTGGTTATTCTAGCAATAAATGATAATATCCTATTCATGCTCCTAATTTCTTGTTGGACCTATATATTAACATTTTATGACTCATGTAGTGGGATATGCAACCAATTTTGCAACTCAGTGCTCTGCAATCTCTCACCACTTGCATAATATGGTTCTTTTATATTCTTCCTGCTAAAATGGGCAATTTCACAGTCAATTTCTTGGGGCCTACCTCTTATCCCTTTTCCATTGTGGTATCATGTCATCAATAGCAGCGCAACATGTGGACTCCTTAGCCCAGGACCCCGAAGCTGGTCTGCTCTCTCTGCTTTTACTTTTCCTTTCTTCTTTCTCTGCTTTTCTCTCTTACTTTAACCTTACTTACGTACCTTCTGCGGACAGCTTGGTGAGCATCAAGGTGTCCAGCATGTCGGAGGCAAGGTTTGTTCCCAGCGGCGGAGAGAGTCGAATTTGTGTTCCCGGCAGTGGCAGAGGGAGGCAAGAGTGTGTTCCCAACAGTCACTGAGGCAGGTAGGTTTGGGCCAATGTCCGGTGTGGAACCTGACAGCTTCAGCAGTGGCTGTATTTCCAAGAATAGCCCAGTGTGAACTCATGGCGGCGATGTCGGTAGAGGCAAGATAGCGCCAAAGAATGGCGATTGTGTTCAGCAGCAATAGTGTTGTGGCGAAGGGACTCAAGGCTGGTTGACTGCTTTGTGATGGGTTTGGTCTCAGCGTTGGGTGGAAGAGCTTGGATCCAGGCCCATAATGAAGAAGGATTGTAAAGTTCAACATTTAACATTATTTCTTTTTTTTTTAATTTATACCTAAGATTTGGTACCTAGGTCCCTTTATAACTAAGATGGCATCGGGAATGACAACTTTGCACACTTTTCACTGTGCTCCTGTATCCCTGTACTTGAGTACACATAACAATAAAATTTAATTCTAATTCTGATTCTAGATAACAACCGTTGGACAATGAAGATGGTGTGGGAAGAGAGAATGACCAAAACGTAGTTTTTACATGACCCTTTTTAATACCATCCCTCCCCCTGCATGTTTTTACATGATTACACTTCCTAATGCCCACTCCACATTCAGGATGCCATAAATTTGAGAACTATTACTGATGTTGTCATAGAATAAATCAGTAGTAGCCAAATGTACATTTTCATGGACTTAACAGGGATTTTGCTTGATTTTTAGTACAATTTATTAATAAAAGTAATGGCAGCCCCTTTAGTAAAAGACCCAAGAATCAGTTTTTTAAATTTTTTAAAATTATTCCATTATTGATGTTGTTAGTGATAGAATTGCTTTTGTTGTAATTCTATCATCGCATCTTTCACTCCTGAAACATTATAGAGCAGCATTACATTTGGGTGTCCAGTTACATATTAAATTCTAAGGATTTTGCAGGTGATTATGCTACAGCTTTAGTTTTATGAAGAAAATACTGAGAGACATTAACTAATTGGGGCATTCTATCACTTTAGCCATGATACACCCGGAGAAAAAAGGAGTATAGATTTTTGCCATTTACAGAACTATTCCTTACTTTTGAACTTTATTTTTTTCTGAAAGGTTTTACTAAAGCTGTTGTGACCCATTTGTTGTGGGGAACTTGAAGATTAATCTTCTCCATTGGCAGCACAACCATTTCAAGGAGTGATATTTCATAATATATTCTGCAAAATATATTAAGAGCTAAATCCATATCAGATCTATAAAACATGTTATCAATGGCCAAAGAAACTTAAAAGTCTTTCAGGTCAAATAATGAAACATTCATACCAAAAATAAATCAAGCTTGTTTTATTTTTCAGATATGGGCAACCAGCAAACTATAAAAGTGCACACCGCGCAAAAAACACCATGTCACCAGCACAGATGTCACCATCATGCTTTGACATAAATTAGAGCTGAAAATGTAGTTCAGACAGTATCTGTGGATTCTGCTGATATACAAACAAGCAGTAACATACAGTGCCATAGCAAACCCTTTGATTTCATTTGACTTGATTTACTTTTATAACAAGTGCCCAAGTACAGTGAAAGGTTTAGTTTTGCATGCAGTAGAGGCAGATCATAACATACAAAGATCACAGGGTGATTGAACAGAGCAAGGAACACAAAGGTATGGCTGCAAAGAAGGTGCACAAAAAGCAGATCAACATTAGATTTGAAATTTGAGATGTCCATTCTACTTTGTCAATAGAACATTATTATAGCAGCATGAGTTTTGCAGCAGTGCTCAGTAAGTTAGTGCTTTCAATCAATAAACTCAGAGTAGATCGAGACCCAATGTGCTGCTACAAAACTAATGATAGTGATCATCCATCTATTTTCTGCTTTCTCTAAAAATTCAAGACCTACTTGTATTTTTTTAAATTCAATTAGCTTTTTCTTCCAAGGTTCAATACAAAAGACTTTTATAGAAGACTCAGCATTCCCCACCCTCCCAAATATTTGTCAGATGAGTCTTTCCAGCTTCCTTATTGCTGATGCAATATTCCAGGCTTGATTCCCTGCCCAGTTTTTGCAGAGCAGTTTGCATTTTCAATTCCAAAATAAAATGGGTGAAAGAAAGCGAATGCTGCTGCTTTTACAACTGTTCATCCGATCACAATACGAAGCAAGAGGCCGAACATTGACTAAAGCAAGGGAATTCAAAAGGTCAACATTCGGGGCTGAATTCTCATGAAAGAGGCAGGCAGCCAGAGTCAAGATAGCTCGAGGTTTGGCTCTAGCTGGGGATTGGGGTGTGCGAATTCAAGCAGGAGATGGGCCCATCACCAACTGAAAGAGGTCGGATACGGCAACCAAAGGGGCTGCCAGGAATGGAGGCAAGCTAACTAAACGGCCCCTACTCAGTGCTCTGAGATTTCATCCCCGTTGCAAAAGCAACAATCAAACAGAAAAGAGGACCATGGTCCCAAATTTCAGGCCTCCTCCACATACTCCCCAAGACTCCTCAGCATTTCTTTGGGCCTCCCTGCTAGGTTTGCAGAACCAATGTCCATTTATGGTTGAACTAACTCCACAGATGCCAGTATCCCATCACCAACTCACCCTTTCTTTACACATAGAGAGTCCTTGACACTGATCCAGCTCCATCAGAGCCAGCTCTCGGATTGAACAGAGCCCCCGATACTCCTGTTTATATCTGTCAGCCAGGGCACCCCTACTTACAGCCACAATCAGGGAACTCATACTCTATGGGGTCCATTTGGCTCACCTCGTTACAATCACTACAATGGTCATTTTAAGCACGGGTTTGAGAGGAAATTTGTGTGTAATTTGATAATGGCAAAATAATGATGATATTGGACTCAGTTTTGAGACAAAATACCTTTCTCAGTCTGCTGACAGAGGATATTCCAGCAATAATGTTATAACAGGAAACAACATCTGGAACAAGGAGCAAAATTAAAACACACTAAAACCTCAAACAAACAATTTCATCCATAAAGAAGGGGTGATGTTCCAAAAAGGGTAAATTCATACATAATAGATTCTCTTCCCAAAGTGTGTATGAAAAGAATTAAAAGCAATAGCCTGTGGATGCTGGAATCTTGAAATAAAAGCAACAAATGCTGGAAATACTCAACAGACCAGACAGCTTCTGTTGGCAGAAAAACAAGGTTAATGGTTTGCCAAAAATGTCATCCAGCTGAAAACTCTGTTTCTTTCTCCACAGACATTTCCTGACCTGCTGAGTATTTTTTAACATTTTTCTGTTGTGAAAGAAATCATATATTATACTTTGAAGTTGGTACAGGGATTTCCATGAGGCAAATATATTAAAAAAGAAAAGCTAGATAAGGTATATTGACTAACAATTGCAATCAGTCTAATTTTGCTTGCCATCATATGATGATCTAATATTACAGAGAGGCCAGAACAGAGCTTTGTTTCACATTTGGCTTGTTTCTTTATTTATTAATTGTGACTCATTACTGGAATCTCTGATGATAAAAGCTGTCATAACACTAATGCTTCACATTGCTGTACCACTAATGACAAACAGTAACGTGGAAACATGTTTTACCAAGATAGCTTAAAGGGGGATATTTTTGTCATGAAGAATTGCTACACCCTGGAAGTAATTGTCACAACTTCTGTGGCGGGACCTTAACACTGTGATGGGAGTAGAATCATAGAATCCTTACAGTGTGGAAGCAGGCCATTCAACCCATCAAATCCATACCAGCCCTCCAATGAGAATCCCACCCCAGATCCAACCTCTACTCTCTCGCTATAACCCTGCATTGCCCATGGGTAATCCACCTGGCCTGCACACTCCTGTAAGCTATTGGCAATTTAGCATGGCCAATCTATCTAACCTGCACATTTTGGTCTGTGGGAGGAAACCTATGCTGACACAGGGAGGATGCCCGAGAATGGAATTGCACTGTGTCCCTTGGTGCAGTGAGGCAGCAGTGCTAACCACTGTGTCACTGAGCCACCATGCTGCCTATAGTTGGATGCCAGTGTTGTACTTCACTTCAACAAAAGTGATCAAATTCATGCATTGCCAGCATAAAATTTTTTTTTTAAAAATTAAAATAAAATTAAAACTACAGCATCCGTAGCTACTAGATCAGAAAAACAGAAATTTTCCTTCACTACCAGTACAGACATTAGCATCTGAGTGAGAAATAACCTGCATTCCCTGCATATGCTGCTCACGTACAAGAACATTTTTTTTTGCTTTTTATTAAATAAAGGTCAGGTAGCATAAGTGCTGTGGGCTTCATGTCTGTTTAACTTTTAGATGCTTTTGTGAAATGGATGCCAGTTTCCATTGCATCTATTCCTAAGTCTTCATTGAAGACAATATTCTAGATAGTCACATACTTTACACAAGATCCTATGCTGAGAAACTAAGGACCCAATGTTGTGAACCCATATAGAGGAAAACAAGTTATGCACTGGAGCAGTTATACATGGAGTACAGAAAATAAAATTACATTGCCCAAATAAAGTGGCCTCAAATTAAAGAAAATTAATGCTTTGTAAATGAATGCAAACATTAGCAATAGATGAAAGTCCAGTTTACCGGTTGATGAAATGTTTCATGATACAAAACAGCATGACTTTAAATTTTAAAGGTGGTGTCAGACAGGGGTTGGATTAGTTGATGTTATACTGTGATTATCAGTAACAGAAGGGATTTCAAAATGGCAACATGCCACAAGACATATTGAGCCCAATCTTTTTTGAATCTTCCATTGTCTGATGATCCCCTTATTTTAGGAACACTAATGCCCTTCTATTGATACTTTCAAAAATAATGTTGTCCTATTAATGTTTCTACAAACCATAACTCCTTCTCAACAGCTAACAATCATGTTCTTTTTTGAAAGTTTTACTTGAGCCTAAAATTAACTTCTCTGGTAGTCTGTTCCATATCAGCATCAACCTGGTACAATGCAACGTGTTTGATAAACATTTCTAGATTTGAACTTTACAATATTGACAAAACAAAACCAAACTTCTGACCCATTGAATTTGGCCAAAATGGCAACCAAAGAATGAGTTAGTGACCAGTTTGATTGCTCAGTTAACTAAATCTTTAACTATTGTATCATAAATGCTAATGAGGGAAGCTAGTTAGAATAAGGGAAAACTGATATGCACTGTATTATTCATTTCATTGTTATTTTCAATAAATCTAGAGATTTTCCTCACTACCTAATCAGGACCCAGATCAAGGTATAGAATTTTAACTCAGACTCATCTGATCTCCACCAAGTAAAAACCAAAAGAACTGCAGATGCTGGAAATCAGGAACAAAAACAAAGTTGCTGGAAAAGCTCAGCAGGTCTGGCAGCATCTGTGAGGAAGAAAACAAAGTTAATGCTTTGGGTCCGATGACCCTTCCTCAGAACTTCTTATAGAACTGTTGAGCTTTCCCAGCAACTTTGTTTTTGTTCTTGATCTCCACTGAGTACTTTCAAGTAATGCAGCTGAAGTACTGTGGTTTGACCCCTGACATCTGGTTAAATACATGTAGATACGGCATGTTAGTTAAACTGGTATAACACTTAAATTTTGCATCTGGACAGTAACCTCAAAGAGCAGAATACCTCCTATATTGGAATTCATCTTGTTTTTAACTCTTTGTTTTCAAATAGAATAAAAATTGTGAAAGATGCTTAATCGGTCAACATACCACCCAAACTGAAAGTTTATAATTAAGTAATCCTAAGTAATTGGCTATTATCAGAGTTTTATGGGCTGGTTACACTCCAGCGTGCACACAGCTGATGGAAATTGATAAAGGGGAACCAATTCTTTGCTAGAGTGAGATATTTGCCTCTCCTTTCACAAAAACAAATCCTTACCATCATAACTCATCAAATATCTAGTGATCCAAACTTTATTTTAAGCATTCACTACTGACATGGCAGGTGCCTATTTGAAGGCGACATTCACATGTGCCATTTCCAACTTTCTTGTGTTAAAGGTGAAGATTTTTCTCGGTACTTCCTTCATCTTTCATCCCAAGCCTTAAAGCATTTTTCTCAACCAACATTGAAGATTTCAAATAGCAGAGGCCCTGAGCTTTCCTGAGGGATTCTTCAAAATTTCCCAGCTGACAGTAGTGGCTTCTCATGATGGATGTTCAAAAATCCCCTGACAGAGCATGGAAACTTCTTAAGACAATCTTAGACCACACATGCAATGCATTTCTACACACACTGTATGGCTGTCATAATGTTCCTGCAGAATTAAGGCAAGGCTTGGTTCCAGTCAGACACAGTAAGGCAAACATTTTCACATCTGCTAGTTCCTTTGACTGGATTCCTGTACAACACTGTATTCTAAAACTCAAGGACTTCGATCTGGGTGTTTTTGATTGAGTGAATCGTTATCAGATAGAAATCTAATATCACCAAGGAGAAGCAGAAAGGATTATAATAGTGTGAACATCCTTTCTCATAAAACATTGCATAAAATAAAATATACCATGACTGAGAACCATTAGATTGAGGTCACCAAGTCAGAGAACAGCTATGCATCAGGAGGCCTGAAACATTTTTATGTCTGCTTTGCTCGAGCTAGATTGCACTTTCCCCTTTATGAGTTGCACACTGAGTTCAAGTGGTGATAGCTTCACAAAATCTTTTATCCAGTCGTGCGATGTGGATATCACTGACAAGCCCAGCATTTTCAGAGGGATTGGGAGTGGGAGTGGGACATTCAACCTTTCGTGCTCACTCCATCATTTAACATGATCATGGTTGATCTTCAGGTCTCAACTTTCCCGCCTACTCCCCATAGACCTTTATCCAGCTGGCCGAACCCTAGTTACCCTTAAGAAGGTGAGCTGTGTTCTTGCGCAGTTGCAGTCCATTTGGTTGTCCCACAAAGCTAAGGGAATTCCAGGATTTTGATCCAATGACATTGAAAGAATGGCAATATATTTCCATGTCAGAATAGTGAGTGGCTTGGAGGAAAACTTGCAGGCAGTGTATCTGCTGCCCTTTCCCTTCTAGCTGGACATAGTCATGGGTTTGGAAGTTGTTTATGGAACGTTGCTGAATTTCTGCAGTGCATCTTGTACACATCTGCTGCTTCTGAGAGTCAGAGATGGAGGAAGTGGATGCTTGTGAATGTGGTGCCAATCAAGTCAGCTATTTGTCCTCAATGATGTCAAGCTTTTTGAGTGTTGTTGAAGCTGCACTCATCCTAGCAAGAGAGGAGAACTCCATCACACTCCTGACTCGTATCTTGTAGATAGTGAATAGGCTTTGGAGTGTCAGGAGGTGAGTTATCTGCTGTAGGATTCCCAGCCTCTGACCTGATTTTGTAGCCACAGTATTTATGTGGTGAAACCAATTCAGTTTGTGGTAAATGCCAAGCCCCCACGATGTAATAGTGTGGGAGCCAGTGAGGATAGCACCATTGAATGTTAGGAGTGATGGTACAATTGTTTCTTATTCAAGATGATTAGTGTCTAGTATTTGTGTAGTGTGAATGTTTCTTGTCACTTGTCAGCCCAAGACTGGATATTGTCCAGATCTTGTTGTGTTTGGGCCCAGACTGCTTCAGTGTCTGAGGAATCATAACTGGTGCTGAGCACTGTGCAATGATTGGCAAACATCCCCATTTCCGATGAAGCAGTTGAAGTTTGGATCTTGGGTACTATCTTGAGGAACACCTGCAGAGATGATATGAATGTATAAATCTTGCTGAGGCATGGTGTCACACCAGATCTCTCTTTTTCAGTATTTATATTAAAAGGCAGGGCAAAGTTTACCATTTTTGAGGGCTGTCGAAACTCTCTCATTGTGACTGAGTTTGGGCAGGGCTCAAGGGTATATCTGACAAGAACATTGCACATAAATGGAAAGGACTTTTGTTTTACTAGACAGAAGGAGGACTTAGGTGAAGATGTCACTAATATGAGTCTGAAGAATGGTTTTTATTGACTGGAAAAATTGCAAAACTGGAATATCTCCTTGTTTCATCTTGTTCATATTTTATCTGTGATTGGGTGACTGCCAGGTGCATCTGACTCATGGATATACATCTGAAGATGGCAACATTATGGCATTCATGGCAGACTGCAATGATCCTTGGAAAACTTGGTAAACCTGTCATCTAAGATAACCTTGATGTTGCTGTCTCAGATTTGGCAGGAATCAGGATTGAAAAGAGAAGAGCAGGTTTTCCCAATATTTATCCTTTCAAACTCTGTTTTATCTCTGTTGAGTAATTCAGACTCCAAGGACTCAGGAGAGCTTTAAGGAAAGTGGGCATTTGCAATCTTGATCTTGTTTTGGTGATGAACAAAGAGGAGCACATTAATACAGCCACAGCTCTTGCTTTCAGTTCATACACAGAATGATATTCTGGGCCCCATTAGGCATCATTGCTAACATCAATTATACCCTGAACAGTCAGGAATCCTACCATCTGCAAACAATTGCACAACCTCTCATTTTGCTGCCAGTTTTACATTGAGGAATACACCTACATGAACACTCTATGCGCTGCAAATTGACCGATATGGCTGATGTACCTGCAACATCGTCAAATGAGTTAGATGTGTAAAATATTAGGGCTAGGCTCACTCACTGGCTCTGTAGCGGAGGTTGCATAAGCATTCTGCTTTATGGGATAACACAATTGCAGCATATAACAGCTGTCTCTCTGTAGTCCACTCAGTTTCTATATTTGTCATAGGCACATTCAAGGTTTTCTATACACCTGACGTGGCTTTAGCTCTAACACAACATTGAATTGGGTGTATTGCTAAGACCTGTGTCTGAATGCAACATTAAGCATTGCTGTTTCCTCTACTCCTGCATGCCATACGGATATGCCCAACTTCTGCAGTAGGCTTTGATTAGAAATGGGGCATTTAGCTTGTCAGTGGCTGTCATGGTAATTTTAACATATGCATTTATGTCTATGAGACTTGGCTGCTCTGTCCTGAATCTCACTGAATTCCTATTGGACCTATCCTGCCAGGTCCCTTGTAATTTGCAGCTATTTATTTCAGCCATTTCGAAGGACATCGCCTTATAGCAGGCCCCCTGTCACATATTTATAATGGCTTTCCTCAACAGCTCTGCACAGATTTTATTATTATTTGGACCTCTGACCAATGTCTCTAAGGTTGATTTGTAAGATTGCACCAGGTCTACAAAGGTGAGGTTCTTCAACTTAAGGATGTAATCTGCAATCATCACAAAAAGCAGGACAAATCAGACCTGGCCAATTACCATCTCACAATTATACTCTTGATTCTCAGCAAAGTGAAAAATGTATCACCAACCGTGTTATCAAGTGACACATAGAAATAACCATCTCACTAATACTCATTGTGCGTTCTACCAGGGCCACTCAGCTCATGACTTTATTGCAGCCTTGGACCAAACATGGACAAAAGAACTGAACTCAAGAGATGAGGTAAAACTGTTTGTCCTTGAAATCAAGGCAGCATTTGACTAGAACACTCTCTCCTTGCCTGGTTGAGTGCAGCTCCGAAATCACTCAAGAAGCTTGACGCCACCCGGGACAAAACAGCCCACTTGATCGACAACTTATCCACCAAATTAATTGTTCACTCACTGCACCATTGATAAACAATACCAGCAGTGTGTACCTTATGTAAGATGCACTTCAACAACTCACCAAGGCTTCTGTGATAGCATCTTTCAAAACTGGGAATTCTGCCATAGGACAAGGTAGACAAGACAGAAGGACAAGGGCAGCACATGCCTTTGAACACCGCTGCCTGTCATCTACCTCCAAGCCGCACACCATTCTGACTTAGAATTGTATTGTCATTCCTCCATTTTCACTGGGTTAAAATCTTACGACACTCTTCCTAGCAACAACATGGTTCTACCTACACCACATGGACTCCAATAGTTTGAGAAGGCAACCCACCATCAACTTTGCAAGTTCAATTCGAGATGGGCAATAAATTATGACCTAGGCAGTGATGGCCACATCCAATAAACAAATAAAAATAAAAATAAAATCTCATTTGGCTTCTGCTTCCTTTGACAGAATACAAATCTCACCGCAATATCATTCTTAGTCATGCCATGTCATGTATTCAAAATCTTACTAATTTCAGTATTTTTCATCAGTAATTGAGTCTGGCAGACAACCTTGGTCAGACTCTATATCAACAGCATCTAGTCCTAACATGGCAAAGACATCTTTAATTTGATCCTCATCTCTTTTATTTATTTTCAGCCAAATGAGTAACCTTAGTTCATAATCACAGCTGTCCTCACTCTTAGGGATAAATTCCCCACAGTCCTCAGATATGTCTTCATTGCAATTTTTTTCAATTCAACTATGACTCATGAAGTATTCATGTACTCACGAGACCATTTTTCAAACCACTCAAACTTCTTCAGCCTTAGAACATCTAGGAAACGTCTCACCACGTTCATTGGGCATTTGTTTGCAAGCAAGTTGTAAAAGAATGGATTCCATTGCAATCTCATTGCCATCTTTCAATTGTGTTGCTACACTGAGGATAGACCTGAAGATCATAAGATACATAGAAGCAAAAGTAGGCCATTCAGCTCATTGAGTATGCTCCGCCATTAAATGACATCATGGCTAACCTGATAATCCTCAACTCTACTTTTCTACCTTTACGCCATAACTGTTGATTCCCTTACTGAATGAAAATCTACCCAACTCAGCATTGGATGTACTTAACCCAACATCTACAGCCTGCTGCGGTAAAGAGTTACACAGATTCACTACCCTCATAGGAGAAATTCCTCCACAACCCTGCCTTAAATCTGCAGCTCTTTATTTCAAGATTATGCCTTCTAGTCCTAGACTGTCCCGCAAAGGAAGTAATCTTTTCACATCCAACCTGTCAATTCCCTAAGAATCTGCATGTAGCCTCAGAACTGGCAACCATTAATTTTATTTACACCTCTACGTAAGTAACAGAGACATAGTTGTAGTAAATTGCAGCTTTGCAGATTCAACCTAATAAAAGCATGTATTGGCAAGTTTACTCTGGCAATTTAAATGTACCTATTGTTGAGCCTAAGACTGGAAATGTACATAGTCACACTAGCCCCATTACTGCATGTCTCAATGAAGTAGAACTATATTTCCAAGTTAACATGATGGTCAATTAAATAACTTATTTACATTGAGCTTTAAATAAGTTTCTTTAATAAATGCAACTATCAGTGTATGATCAAAACAAAACGTATTCAATGAAGATGCAATAACTGGTTAACATACACACGCAGGATCGTGGAAATATATTTGTTTATCTCTCTGAATAATCCAGAACGCACGCACGCTTGCTCGCACAAAAACACACACACACATACAAAATTCTCTCTGCAGCAGTTCACTTTAAAAAAAAACTTTCTAGTTATCAGCATTATTCTTGAATTGAAAAATGATAAGGCACAGAATGTAGTGAGGTCCGTCACTCTAATGTTCTGGTACATAAGGTCAAATCACTAATCATATATGGTTTTCACTGGACTCATGGCAGACACAGCTTGTTCGAGAAGTACAATATTGAGAAGCTCTCTCATACACTCTTTCAGAAGAGCAAATATTTTTACATTGAGCTCAACAAGAGGATTTCTTTTTCAGATATAGGACAGATCATTTGGGCAGGCCTTCCTCACAGGTTTCTTGTTTCTCATCTAATTCCAGCTACCAAAGGACTCTCCATTCAATCATTGTTCAAAATGTGCCAGTGGAGCTCAACAGCATTTATCACCAGTCAGTGATTTCTAGAAAGCCTTCTTTTAGCAAAATCTCCATTTTCCACAGTGATCTTTTAACAGCCTTTTGTAAATAAACTGCTTCAGGTATTTCCACAAAACTTGAAATAAATCCACAATCTTTCAAAAATATAAATATTCCAAGAAATTTTAGTTAAGAAGCAACTTCATAACATGAGCTAGATAGGATGTGATGAGTATTGTTGAGTAAGACCAACAATGAAATCTGAGATGTCATTTATCCCTTCTTTTCTCATGTTCTGAGATCTATAAACAACGGGAAATTCAATGAGTGCCCATTTTAAAAGTTACAACTGATCAAACTGGCAGCCAAACTCTTGAGCATAAAAAGGTGGTTTAAAATGATTAAGTGAACACTCTTTTAAAATAGCACAGAGAAGTGTGTAACAAATTTCTGTAAAGCTTGATATGCAAATATCACTAGAGATCATTTCCAGCCAAGGTAACCTTGTTGATTATGAGTATAGTTACTTTTAGCATCATAAATGTATTATCTGAATTATGGCTTGATAATTTGCTCTCTTAAAATACCTTCTTCATGGTATCTACTTCAACTGACACCAACAATCGGCCAATAAGTACGTATTGAGTACGTATGCTCACTATTGATGTTTTTCATTCTGCACATACTCACACGCAATTAAAAAAGCTGATTAAAATAAAAACATGAACTACGTTGCTTGATATTACTTTACATGCATCGATATATTCTTTCATTCAATTCTTTTTATTAATATGTGTTTGTTAGCTTTTAACTGCTCCTTTTTAAAATGTTTAATGCTTATTGTTGCTAATGCATGTGTTCCTGGGTGTCAGCAGACACAGCCTATTTTTACACATATTTGTCAACTGCTTCTTAGTCCTAAGAATATGCAATAATTTAATCAATGCTGTGTTTTACAGTAAATAAAACACCACATTATTAATTAAAATAGCTATCATATAAAGCAAAGAGAATGTACCAGCAATCTTTTCAAGAAACTTGTTTTAACACACAATTAGCAAGCTTCATATTGATCCAGTGCTTATTAAGCAGTAATGAACTTTTTATCAGAAACAGACATATGGGTTTACATAGGCTTTAGTGTTTTCCCAGGATATAACAAAGAGGAATTAGTTTTTGAACCCCATGAATCATCAAAAAAGAAAACAATACATAACAAAGATGTACAAATTTAGGGTAGACTGTTATAGGGACCTGAACTATAGTGTGAAATATGGCAGTACCACATGAGAAATCCAACAAAGCCTATCTCTGCATTTAGAGCAACTCTGCACTAAATTCCGGGCATCAAGGCAAGATTCCTGTTAGAATTATAGAAAATTATTGCGTGTCAGCAACATTATTAATTGCAGATCTCGTTTCTCTAGTATCAGGATTTCTCTTGGACCGCCTGCCACAAGCAAACTGGATGCCAAGAATTCACAATGTGGAAGTCAGAGCTGGATAACTGGGAATTTCAGCTTTCTACTCCTTCAAGGGTTGCCCATGTTAGACATCAGACACCAAGATATCAGGGCATGCTGTACAGACACCAGCCACATGTATCTCACATCCTTAGATATTTGCATTCGACATGTGCCAGCTTCATGGAGCATCTCTGATTCACTTGCACAATGCTACTGCACTACTATGCTGTATCTTGGGCACAAAAACAACTCTAATTTTAATGCTGCAGCAAGGACACTCATAGACATGCATCAAACTCATGAACTGAGCCAGGCCCCTCTCTAGCCTGTTGATGGCTCTCTTAGTGTTTACACATTTTGCGCCTACCTGGATGCACATAGTATGCCTCCCTTGCCTTGTGTTTTTACACACTGCCTCTCAGCCAGAGATACCAGTCTCACTGTGCTGCTACATTACTGTGCTGTTTAGTGCAGACTCAGTGCCAGGAAGCTTGTCAGGGTTGTCAGCAATCCTTATTCAAGCCAAGGGAGTTAACCTTTGGTCAGAGGTTCCTGGCACAATAAGTCAAGCGCAGCATCCGGTACCAGCCTGGAGGCTTCCACATGGTCATAGCCAACTTGAGGCAGTCAGAGTGAAGATTGTCTCCATGTAATGGGTTAAGAGCTGTATGTCAGGCAGCCTACCACCCATCTTAATGCTTTCTGTCCTATTGTGGACAGTTTTTCACCTAGAATGAGAGACTGGCAGGAATTATGGGAGATGAAAGTGTGTAGGGACAACTATAATTTGTGATGCTACAGAGGTGTCCCAAGCCTGTGGATAGAGGTCATACAGGGTCAGTGGTGTCAGGCGACAGCAAGTGAGGACAGATACTGCAGGCAGTAGTGACAGTGGTAGAGCATGAGTCTTGGTGGGATGTGGGTACAGAGGCAGAGGTTGAGTAGGTGTGAGGTATCAGAATGGAGTTGGTGGCACTTACGTTGGCAAAGTTGAAGAAGATCGTTGACCTTCTTCATGCATTACTGGGCATGCCTCCAGATATTGAGAATGCAATGACATGGGCATGATCTTGAATGACTGCAATGAGCTTGGAGCAAACTGGCATGGTGTGCTTTTGTGGCCTCCACTGTCAGTCCTGGAGGAACCTAATGTCCTGCACCATCTAGACCACCAGTACCTCCAGATCCCTGCCCATAAAACGCGAGGCACCAGTTAGAGATCACAGCCATGATCCCATTGAATGGCGGAGTGGAATTGAGGGCCTGACCAGGTTGCTCCTGTTCCTATTGACTATGGTCTTTTCCCTTGTTTTACCATGCCCAGGGAAAATATTTAGAAACCTGCAGAGCAGGTCCACACTGGCAGTGCTTGTCTAGTTGCATAATAGCCTTTTATGAATGGGACTGGCACCAAAGATATCAGTCCATTCTAGGTCATCCTGGCAATGGTGAGTTGCTTCAATGATGACAAATGGTAAAAATGGGGCTACAATTGCACAAGAGGGACACCACAGGGGTGGGTCAGGTATGGCAAGATGTGGAAAAAAACTCGCTAGATTTCGCAGGCAGAAATACTCTGTAAAACATGTCAAACTGGCATTTAGCCAAACAAATCATAAGATTCAGTCCTTAGAAAATCACCTTCCAGTTGAACATGTAACCTGAGAGATAGTAGGAACTGCAGATGCTGGAGAATCTGAGATAACAAGGTGTAGAGCTGAAATCAGACTTGAAGAAGGGTCTAGGCCCAAAGCATTAGCTTTCCTGCTCCTCTGATGCTGCTTGGCCTTCTGTATTCATCCAGCTCTACACCTTGTTATCTCTGAAAATACAACCTGCTTTTCATCAAAAGTCTCCCAGTCACTTTTAAACCTGTTGCTTGATAATGCCTTCTGATGTTAATTGAAAACTGAGAGCAGAAGCTTTGCTCCATTTGATAAGACATTATAAACCTGCTTAAAATGCCAGATATTGACCACTTGTTAAGCAGAAAAAGACATCTTGCTGTGAAAATTATTTCAGATATTAAAATAAGAATTGCTTTTAAGCGAAGGTCCAATAATGCAGCCCAGTACAAGAATGGGAGATTTAAAATCAAAGTACCACAGTGTGTGAAAGGTTCCAAAAAAATCAATCTCATTATACAATAATGAAAGCAACTGAATGTTTACTGATGAGACCAATTTTTTTTCCCCTCTGGTATTAATTTCCATTTTGCTCTTGGTGACACAATCGCATGGTGATAGCTGGCCTAGTGCCTGAAAGGGAGACAGGGCTCCATCCAGTTAAACACCAGAGGCAAGAAAGACAAACTGATGGTGGCATCAGCTGATGCCATGGCAAATGTTGGCACCATATCTAAAAAACTGCCATCCCTTTTTTCTTGCTGACAGGTTTAAAGGAGATATTTCTGGACTGACCTGAAGATCCTTCTTGCTGGCTGCCTGTTTGACTGAATACAACCCATTCCTGTGCAGCTGAGCTATTGCATGGCAGAAGGAAGATCCCACATGGTGTCATGGCTCAGCAATGCCTTCCTGCTGATTCTTCACCAGCCCACAAAGGCAATGCTGCACATTGTCTTCCCAAGGGACAAGTAGATAAAGGAAACCTGGATGGGGATTTCATGGATGCCATGGATTCACCACCAGAACCTGACTGGAGTGCCAGGGAATGCAAATGGGTTAATGACATCTTTGCTGTGCCAAGGCAAGGTCTCCATGCTACTTTCCCCTTTGCAGGTTGCATGCAGCAACATGGGTTGATGCAGCAGATGGTGAGGAATGATCACCTGGTCATTGGCATGGGTAACAGCCAAAAGCAAATCCTGTTACAAGCATGACTGTGTCTCAGGAAGAGGCGCTTGTCTGTCATTACTGACCACCTCAAGAGTAACCACATGTAGAAGGCATTTGTGAGCCCACACCATGAACCAACAGTAACCACCTACTTAAGGCTTGTGCTAATTTTCTTGCAGGAACTATCAGTGGCCTTACTTGGAGTTGGAGGAGAAACAGGCGCAAAGCAACAGGGAAAGAGCCATTTGGCTATAGAAGCCTCTCCCATTTTCTATGATCTTATGATTGCCTTGTACATGATTTCATTTTTAAGTAGATTTATTTGACAACTGGGTGTACAGCCTACTCAATTTACTCAACTCTTGTACGCCCTTTCAATCAGACAGAGTGTCAAAACATTCTCCCTTCCCTAGCAACCCTGGCCCCATGCATCCCCAGTTCTGTTCACTACCCCATCACTCCCTTGGCCTTGATCAACCCTAACCCTTTAGCAATCCTTGTACTCTAAACCCCTCCCCCCGCTCCCAGTAACCCTGGCCCTGCACATTGACCCCTGACCTCTACCCAGCGCCTACAACCCAATGTTGGAAATGAGCTGGGGGTGTGGGGAATGGGGAGCTGGATTCGCCTATACTGAGGTTCTGGTGAACAGTGCCAGTGCTAATGGGGTGGGAGAGAGCAGAGCAGAGTGTGAAGGTGGATCGGGGTGGGAAGTGATAGACAGGCAAGCCCCAGGATGGGAGAAGCTCAAATTAAAAATAAACCAAAGAAAATAGTTTAAAACCAGTGAGTAAAAAATAGCAAAGGTCTTTTCCCATGGCTAGGGGAGCTCAAAACTAGAAGGCATAGGTTTAAGGTGAGAGGGGAAAGATTCAAACGGGACCTGAGGGGCAGATTTTTTCACACAGAGGGTGCTGCATATGTGGAATGAACTGCCAGAGGAAGCAGTAAATGCAGGTTTGGTTACAACATTTAAAAAACATTTGGACAGGTGCATGAATAGGAAAGGTTTAGAGGGATATGGGCCAAGGTCAGGCAAGTGGGACTAGTTTAGTTTGGGAAAATTGGTCAGCATGAACAAGTTAGACTGAAAAGTCTGCTTCCGCGCTATATGATTCTACACCTTTAATCTTGTTTAAAAACACTTATAAGTCTTAAGCTTATGCTCTTACAAATTTCACCTGACCACTCACCCTTCCATGGAGCCAAAGCTGCAGCCTGGAAAATGTTTCTGTGTAGCCTACAAGAAAGATAAAAACATATTTTCAACTGCAGCTGGTCCCAAATAGCTCGCTTTTGTCACTGACTGCAAGATTTGGACCAGTGATGTTTATTTGCTATCCATCCATCTGTCTATATAATTTGCATTTTCATTTGCATATCTATACGTAATGGGGTGGTGTGGTGATTCAGTAGTTAGCACTGCTACCTCAGAGTACCGGGGGAGCGGGGCAGGGGCGGGGGGGAGGGGCGGGTGGCGGTTGGTGGTGGGGCGGAGGCGGGCGCGGTATTTAAGTTGTTGCTCCCACACAAATAGTCTTGTCACTGAGGCAAAAGCCCCAGCATGTGATCGCAGCCTAGTGGCCTTAGCCAAAAGAACAACACTTGGTCTGAGCCAGATACCTCAGAGTATCAGGGACATGAGTTCAATTCCAGCCTCAGGTGACTGTCTGCGTGGAGTTTGCACATTCTTCCTGTACCTGTGTGGGCTTCGTCCCACAGTCCATATATATGCATGTAGGTGGCTTGGCTATGTTATAGTGTCCAAGGATGTGTGGGTTAAGTGAATTCACCTTGGAAAATATAGGGTAGGGGGCTGAGTCTGGGTGGAATGCTTGTCAGAGTGGACTGAATGGCCTGCTTCCACATTGTAAGGATTCTATGAATTCTAATTTGCACCTCCAGCTTTCTATCTACATTGTCTTTACAATAGTTCCATTCTTTCTTAAATTAATTCTGCAATCTAATTTCTTACATTTTATTCAATTTTAGTGTGATACATTTTTGTGTATCACATTCATTCTAGTGACAAAAACGTCAGTATTACAAACAATTTCCATTTACTAATACATCCGTTGATGCTTTTAATAGTCTGCTGAAACACTTAGCAGTGAATCAACATCGGAGACCTTTGAATATCCATTCTATTCCTGATATCACAAGACTATTTGTACTCTTTCATATGTTGACAGTGTAGTTTTTAATAATTACAATGAATATCCAAAAGGTTAACAGAATTCCTAGAAGGCTAAATAATTTCACATTTCATTGCAGGTGTCATATAGCTCCTGTTTTACTTCCAATTGAAATGAACATTTATTACACTGAGTACAACTCCATTCCGTTGATTATTTAGCAGTTATATGGCTGGGCATTCATGGTAACCCAATTGGTGTCTATTCAGGCCATCATGCTCGTTCTCCTGCTTTTATTTCTGCCATAATGGTGGTTTTTGTTTGTTTCAAATTATCATTTGTGTTTTTGAGACTGCAAAAGCAACACAATTAGGAACCATATAACACTTTTTCTTAACAAAATGAGGTCCTTACCTGTTACTTTATTTTATATTCAAAATAGGCTTTTTCATGATGGTATGAATCTGTATTGTGTTATTGAGTGCAAATACTTTATGTTGCCTTTGCAAATGAATCACAAGAGACACTAAAGTAATACAGAAACATTGTGATCATTACATTGCCAAACTGTTCTTTATATAGTTCAGTTGCTGAAACCTACAAGGCTAGCTCTCCTATAATGATTGTGATCTAATAAGCCATCCCTGCAGTTGCAATATTGCTGAACCTGTTTATTATTTCAGGGACACTAATAACATCATTTGAAACGCACGGCCTTGGAATCACATTATTTGTTATTAAACGTGAAGACATTATGAATTTGTATGAAATTTCTTAGTCTGCTGTATTAACTGAGAGATTGACTCATTAATTTTAAATGTCTGTTTTATTAACACTGCACAGCAAGGCTCATGCTTACAAATGGAAGCAGTCGCCATTCAATGTGTATAATCTTCAATGTGAAAGCATTTTGACTTTGTGTTCTCTTTATTGTGTCACTGCGCTCCATATTATTTCTCAATTGAGAGGTCAAAGAGGCAAGTTTCACCCAGCCCCCAATAACACATTTTTAAAAAAATTAACAGCGAATGAATAAACTACTGGAGCAGTAAACAGCAACATTGCTTTGGCCATTCCAGTGTGACTAAGATGATATGGGGGACCTTATAGCAATTAACATCATCGGAAGGTTTCCAACCACAGTGGTGTCTGAACTATTACATATCAGTTACATAAGGTACATTGGCAGGCGTTGGACGGAAGTCATTGGGAAAAATTGTGTTGAAATTAAGTTCCAGAGGGACACAATGTTAAAGATCAACTTTCAAATTTATGTTTATGACTAAGTCTTAAGAAGATCATTCAAGGGTATGTGGCAAGGCAAATTTCAGAAATATTCACATTAACTTTTGTTGCCAAAGCAATGTTGTCATGTAGCTTAGCGTATTGTCACTGAATTAACCACACGACAAACACTAAGTGGAGAATTGCGAGTCCGTAACATGATGAGAGTTTCATGAAGTTATCGCAATAACTCTTCCCAACTGACATCTCCCTCAATTTACTGCTCCCAAGCTATACTTATCATAAAGCCTTCTGACACTGTTTCTTTTATGTCAAACAGGAATAATCATTTTTTCCTAACAAAAACCACTTTACAAAATTCTAAGAATGACAATGATACAAACTCTTTAAACCCTTAACTATTGTACCTGGGCTATTACCCCAAACCCCCATTCTCCCCCCAGCCAAAGCTAACACTTAAACCTAATAAAAACTGAAAGTACTGCAGACGCTGTAAATCAGGAACAAAAACAGAAGTTGCTGGAAAAGCTCAGCAGGTCTGGCTGCGTCTGTGAAGAGCAATTTACATATCGCGTCCAGTGACCCTTCCTCAGAATTGCCAGACCTGCTGAGCTTTTCCAGCTACTTTTCTTTTTGTCCCTGACACTTAAACCTGACAGTCAACACTCCAGGTTAGTAATGGAGGTTAGATATTGGGTAAAGATAAAGGCTAAGAGGCTGGACTCAGACTATTTGTATATAAGGTTAGCAGGTCCGACCTTTGGATGTGCTAAACTCTTATGAGCAGCACTACATCAGTTTTGGTGAGTAAAGAGCTTAAGCCTTTGAAAGAGTTGCTGACTTTCTTCTTCGGGGCAGTCTCCTCTTTGTACCTGACCAATCAGACACTCATAATATGGCTCCTCACTGAAAATGGTCATCCAGTCAGCCTTTACTACTCCAGTCACAGTTATCTGTTCTTTTCTTCAAACAGTATCCCTGGTTCCCTGACAAGCTGGAACTCACAGTGTGTCTCCTGCCCAGGACAAATCCTCTGTTTGACCTCACTGCTTGAACTCTAGCCGTCGACTGCTTGCACAGAGCTTCTGAGATAACAAGGCGTGGGGCTGGATGATCACAGCAGGCCAAGCAGCATCATTGGAGCAGGAAAGCTTGACGTTTCGGGCCTAGACACTTCATCAGAAATGGGGGAGGGGAAGAGGGTTCTGAAATAAATAGGGAGGGGGAGGCAGATAGAAGATGGATAGAGGAGAGGATAGGTGGAGAGGAGACAGACAAGTCAAGGAGGCGGGG
>JAHRHZ010000125.1:2820537-2853449 GCA_024137785.1 Ginglymostoma cirratum | reverse complement strand
TCTATCCTCCTCCCCCTCTCTCCCTATTTATTTCAGAACCCTCTTCCCCTCCCCCATTTCTGATGAAGGGTCTAGGCCCGAAACATCAAGCTTTCCTGCTCCTATGATGCTGCTTGGCCTGCTGTGATCATCCAGCTCCACACCTTGTTATCTCGGATTCTCCAGCATCTGCAGTACCTATTTTCTTTGCACAGGGCTGCTGCTGGGTTTGGCTTTACAAATCCGGCCCCTCGATTTTCTCTCCAGTTGCAACTTTTGTTCTGTAGCCATTGCGAGATCACCAAATTAAACTCCTTCTTAGCTTTGGTTGGCTTTCTGCAGTATTGTGGGGGGGGGCCATCAGTGACCAGTCCATCATGCAAACCATCCATTAACTCGATCTATACTTCCCACTGCCTTGGGAAAGCAAACAACATAATCAAAGACCTTCCCAGCCTGTGTCTCAGTACATGTGACAACAATAAATCAAATCAAATCAAAAAGTTAATTCCAAATCCGCGCTGATTCCTGCTGTCTCCGAGGTCATTTCCCCAGTGGTTGAGGGGTAAGCACTGGAAGGAATCAGGAAGCTTATACAGAATCCCACTCTTGTCTAAAAAATTCTAAAAGAATGACATAAGTAGTTAGCGAGAGAAGGAAAAGTTAGAAAGAACAGATCAGGTTATAACAAGATCCACATTGGCATGAGGCATCTCAACCTCACAGTCATTAGCTATGGAGTTTGGATTGCTTAACATGAGGATTCCAGGCCTGAAAGGTCAAGACGGCCACCTCTTGGTTTGTTTATTTTAGTTTGGTGGTCATCTTAACTTTCCATAACTGGCTGAATTATTTCATGCTACTAGGGAAATTTATGTTCTTTCTTCGGGTGTTGGAATAGTGGTTTGGGGAGAAAGGAATGGTTGGTGAACATGTTGCACCTGAACATAGATTGGACTTCTGAATTGGTAGCTCTGCCACTTATATGGGGATTAGATCTATCCAGTTCAGGAACCCAAGGCTGTCTCCCAGCTCCATAAGGATGGCACTTCTATTAGCATGGAGGAGTCCGAGTGTCAATTCCACTCAGTCAGCTGATATTGCAGATAAAAGTATCAGATTAAACCTATCAAACACAGAACAATTCATTCATTTACTGGTCTTCAGCAGGTTCATTACACAAACGAGCAGGGAAAAGGGGACTGATAAACTGTCTGCTCCCTGAATGAATAGGCCATAAAAATATCATGTATAATCAAGGTTTCTGATTGATGATTTTTTCAGATCTCTCTGTTTATGTGACTAGTTAATGGAGAGATTTATCTTTGATGCACTATGGCTATGTCAAGTTTCATGAAATTTAGACTGTAATTACATAACGATATTAATGATGGAGTTGACCGTTACTTAAGCAACCGTTTAATAATGTGATTTGAAACCAGGCTCGTTTTTAGATTTGACTTTAAAAATACTCTCAATCACTTTGATGAATATCAGGTCTTATATAACTACATTGAATATCTACCGCTGTGAATACAAGTGGTCATCAGGATACAGACACTTGATTATGCACTATTTATATAATTGTGTCCAATTATTGCTCGGATGTGTTCTACGTGCATTTTTTTCAGATAGTTTTGCTTTTATCGCAGTTATTAATGCAGATAGCATTGTAAGTGAGTGGAGTGGTACACATTTGAAGAATAACATAGTTTCACCTCTGGGACTCGTGTATAAGCGCCCAACAGATGGCATAAGATATTTGCGTCTGTCATCGCCAACACAGAGCTTAAGTGAGTTAGGGTAGTGTTCACCCAGTTCCCAAAGGACATTAGATCATTGCATAAAACTGACCTCAAATCTGGTCGAGTTAACACACAATCAATAGTTTCTGGTGCGGAGGCCATAATAATAAATAGCATAGTACTGCTGCAATAGAATCTGAAGTGTAAACAATCTAGCTGTCCACTTGTTGCAATTCAACAAATTCTATTTTTGGCATAATATTGTTTTCATATTGTGTTCAATTAGCACTCAATTTCTGTACTGAGTTTTGTGTTCACCTTCCATTCCTTCCCCAAAATTGTTCTGTTGCAAAAGACCATTGTGAGTACACCAATCAGAACATAAAACAGCAAACAGTGCTGCAGATCCAAGTTTCCACTCCGAAGCGCAAAGCATATCCTTGAAAACATTAATCAAATCCAAGCTAATCATAGCACGAAGCACCAAAACGAATGGCTATTTGGAATGCTGATACATGCCTGAGGGCTAAATGCTAGTGTAATGGAATTGTTGAATAGTTAGCAAAATGAAAGATACTGAAGAATTCAATGGAATATAGATATCCTTGATTTTAAGAACACAAGAACATAAGAACTAGGAGCAGGAGTAGGCCATCTGGCCCCTCGAGCCTGCCCTGCCATTTAATAAGATCATGGCTGATCTTTGAGACTCAGGTCCACTTACCCGCCCACTCACCATAACCCTTAATTCCTTTACTGTTCAGAAATTTATCTAGCCTTGCCTTAAAAACATTCAGTGAGGTAGCTTCAACCACTTCACTGGGCAGGGAATTCCACAGATTCACAACCTTTTGGGTGAAGAAATTCCTCCTGACCTCAGTCCTACATCTGCTTCCCTTTATTTTGAGGCGATGCCCTCTAGCCCTAGTTTCATCTGCTAGTGGAAACAACCTCCCTGCCTCCACTTTATCTATTCTCTTCATAATCTTATATGTTTCTATAAGATCTCCCCTCATTCTTCTGAATTCCAATGAGTGTAATCCCAGTCTACTCAGTGTCTCCTCATAATTCAACCCTCTCAACTCTGGAATCAACCTAGTGAATCTCCTCTGCACCCCCTCCAGTGCTAGTATATCACTTCTCAAGTAAGGAGACCAAAACTGCACACCGTACTCCAGGTGTGGCCTCACCAGGACCCTATACAGCTGCAACATAGCCTCCCTGTTTTTAAACTCTATCCCTCGAGCAATGGCAGACAAAATTCCATTTGCCTTTTTAATCACCTGCTGTACCTGAAATCCCACCTTCAGCGATTCATGCACAAGGATACCTAAGTCCCTTTGCACAGCAGCATGCTGCAATTTTTTACCATTTAAAACATAGTCCATTTTGCTGTTATTCCTACCAAAATGGATGACCTCACACTTATCAACATTGTACTCCATCTGCCAGACCTTTGCCCACTCACTTAGACTATCTATATCCCTCTGCAGACTTTCAGTGTCTTCTGCACACTTTGCTCTACCACTCACCTTACTGTCATCTGCAAATTTTGGCACACCACACTTAGTCCCCAACTCGAAATCATCTATGTAAATTGTAAACAATTGCAGTCCCAACACTGATCCCTGAGGCACACCACTAGCCACTGACCGCCAACCAGAAAAACACCCATTTATCCCTACACTTTGCTTTCTACTGGTCAACCAATCCTCTATCCATGCCAATACATTACCTGTAATACCATGCAACTTTATCTTATCTAGCAGCCTTTGGTGTGGCACCTTGTCAAATGCCTTCTGGAAATCCAGATACACCACATCCACAGGTTCCCCATTGTCCACCATGCAAATAATGTCCTCAAAGAATTCCACCAAATTAGTTAAACATGACCTACCCTTCATGAACCCATGCTCATTGTTCCCAATGGGACAATTTACATCCAGATGTCTCGTTATTTCTTCCTTAATTATAGATTCAATCGTTTTCCTCACTACCGAAGTTAAGCTCACTGGCCTATAGTTACCTGCTTTTTGTCTACTTCCCTTTTTAAACAGTGGCTTCACATTGGCTGATTTCCAATCTGCAGGAACCACCCCAGAGTCCAGTGAATTTTGGTAAATAATTACCAGTGCATTTGCTATTTCCGCCATCACCTATTTTAGTACCCTGGGATGCATTTCATCAGGGCCAGGAGACTTCTCTACCTTTAGCCCCATTAGCTTGCCCAGCACTGCCTCCTTAGTGATAATGATAGTTTCTAGGTCCTCGCCTGCTGTAACCTTCTTGCTATTAGTTTTTGTCATGTTATTTGTGTCTTCCACTGTGAAGACCGACACAAAATAACTGTTTAATGTCTCATTCCCAGTTATTAAATTGGCCTTCTCATCCTCTAAAGGACCAATGTTTACCTTCGCCACCTTTTAAAGATTTACATATTTTGTTTTCTGGTTCTGATAAATCTGACTGATAAAACTAAACACTCTTCATAGTGTGTAACGAGGTTGTAGAGACTTATTCATAGAGTATGTCAATAATTATAATTGTTTATGCCAGGGGCACCGTAATGATCAAAGTTTTGAACTATGCGAGTTGTTGTCTCAGACCTTGATAGTGAATCTCATGCTGTTAGCCATATATCCTTATATTAATCAATTGACAGGGACACTGAAAAGGAGGTTTATTTGTTTTAGAGTGATCTTTCAGTAAGAGCATTTTAAAATATTTCTTGCTCTGGGTATATTTGATTGCACATACGTTGAACTCTCTACTTATTTGGTAAATCTGGGCCATGCCAGGGCAGAATACATGCAAAGCAGTGTGGAAAATTTCGAGACTCAAGTGCTGCAGTCTGTGGAGACCCATTAAATCATCTCAACATAAATTTTGGCATGGAGTTGCAAGAAACTCTGAGGCCTGAATTCTTAAATTGGCTTCTATGATGTGGATCAATTTTTCTCTTGATCTTTTACCTCAAATATACAATGTACAAACAGGCTATACCTGATCTATTCCAGTATCATCTTGTTAATTAATATTTCAACAAAGTGCAGGTATAATGTTTGAATGGATAATTTCTGAGGCCTTTCCCTGAAAATCAAGATTGACTGCCAAGTGAAGCCTTCAGGAAGTCATCCTTTTCCCTCCTAAAATAAAACCAATCATGATGACGGAACTTACCTATTAATCCCACGAAATGGGTTGCTAATTTAATGTTGCAAATAGAATTGATACTTACGAGGATTCTTCAGATAACAGATGCAGCTCCCAACAACATAGATCAATACTTAAAAAGGGGGGCTATCCAATTCAAAGTCTTAAATTCTAAGGCAAGAAATCACAATCCAAGTAATTCTCTCTAAATGCAACAGAGAATTGAATGACTCCTAAACATATTGAAAAGATGTATACATTCCCCATTTGACTGAGATGATACATATACATGTGAACGTCTTCATGCATGTAAGCATGTAGTATATGGCAGCATCCACACCGAGATGAGCACGCATGTCTAAGTTTGGGTGTGTACTTCGGTATGTTTTTTCAAATCTTTCTACAGTTGAAGGCCACACCAATCTCCATTTAATTTCAGCATTAGAATACACTTATAGAATGCTCAGAAGAGGACAGAATTTATTTCATTGGACACAAAAATGCAAAATTCGTGAATTACTTCCTCGTATTGTGAAGCACTTCTATTCCTGCTTTGAAAAATTTGCCCTAAATAAAAATCAAAGTAACCACATCAGAGGATAGGGAAAGATCAAATTGCTCACTCATTCTTAAAAAACACCTTGATTTGCAGGGGAAAGCCACATAAATTATCCGTCCAACTTCAAACAACTTATTGTGCATAATCGTAGCAACAGGAAGATGCAGACGTTGAAGTAATATAGAGAGGAAGAGGTGGATATTCACAAAAAAGCAGATTACCTGTTTCTTCATTTACCAGGACCGATAATACCACTGAAGGAGTTGGATGGTATTCTGAGGAACGTGGTTAATTTTCTGCATTTGAAATGCTAGCAAGGAGTCTCATCTGCTTCAGCTGCACTTCTCAAAATTCATAACAGTGATAGCATTTTATAATATTATAATAAAGAAGCAATGCACCAGTTGGTCCATGGTACAATGCAGGAAAAAAATCTTCATTTATTGCTCTGCAGGAAGCACAATAACACTGAAATACCTGTAAAATTACAGTACACAGCATTATTAAAGCACAAGTCATCCAGCTACTTATAACAATACCCTGTGGATTGTGAATTGACACAAGTTGTACTATTTACAGCATCATCATTGGCCTTGTGAAAATGCAAAGTCATCCCTAAACTTCCCCTAAATTACATGAAGCTGCCACATTTGCACATCAATTTCTCATTAAACGCATTCCAGAAAGGGGAGACTAATGATTCGAAGCGCTTGTACCCTTTTAACATTCTGATTATTGATTGATTATCTGAATCTGGGCCAGAAATTATAAACATAAAATCGCATTCTTTCATTTAGTAAGTTGTTGTTGGAGATTTTAAAAATAAGACCAATTTATAATTTTCCTTCCTTTTCCTTGATGTCTCTTTTTTCTCCCTTTTAGTCATGTCTTTCCAGCTCTTTATTTGTCTTTCTGCGCATGATGTGACATTGCATTAATTCACTCTAATTCACCCTCCTTCTCAGCTTTCTTCTGCTTGTTGCCCAGTCCTTATTTCTCACTGTTTAAGGTACATAGTTGGTATCATATTTCTCTAAGCTCCCAGATATAACACCATTATCAGTGTGCACTTTCAGCAAATCAAAGTATAAAAGTCATTTTGAGCTGAAAAGTACAGGAAAATGGCTAGGCAGCCCAGGCATGCCTGAGGTGCTCCACTCTCACCGAATTCTGCCCAATTTTTTTTCATGAAATCTGTTGCTGAATCATGCCTCATGCTATATTCCACGATATTCTAATGCACTAGACAGGAAGCACATCATAGTCACTTTGCCCATAACTTCTCATGCATTCAAACTAAATTAGGAGCCTTGGATAAAGGAGCCACTCTTCAGGGTACAGGATTATATACAATTTTTAATTAAAAATACAATGGATTAAGCTGGAACACTACTTTTGTAGCTGTTTATAAAAAAAAATTGACTTGGTTTTTCAAACCACCATGCTTATTTGTTTACAATTTACTCATGTAAAGACAATCCAGTATTCACACCGTATTCACATTTTGATTGAAAGTCCTTCTACTTGATTTTTGAGACACAGCCTCAGGTGAAACCAGGACTATCTTTCACAAGAAAAATGTGTCTGATTTTTAACTTCAAAGAAAACTTGTTTTAAACGTTTTGAAGGCATATGTTTGAACTGAGATAATGTATTTGTACCATAGCCAATTAGTCTACTTCTACTGCATACTGCACACACTCAGAAGTTACGGCTTAACATGATTCAATCCAGTCATTACATCAGTTTGCTATTCATGTACCCAGCTTCTTCCTAGTTTGTATTTTGCCATGTATCACGTGGTACTAGAACACAGATTTGACACCAGATTGATTCCCTGTACATTTTAAAAAAAGCTCTTTGAATGGAGTCAATCGAAAAATAGGCAACCCACAGAGTTTTGGCATATAACATCTCCAAATCTGGCACATGCTTGTGTTCAACATCATTTGTCATGACCTGCTGACAGACTTTATGTACTGCCCTGTAGTTATATGTGGGGTGACTCCAGTTTGATTTAAATGAGAAAGAAAAGTCTACTTAGACAGTAGATGGTTCAGTACTCAATTGAGTTAATTAGAAAATATCCACTATATTTTAAAGCAACTATTAAAAGAACACATTTCCAAATCCGTTTGCTTTAATGATATCAAATTTACATTATTTTAACAATACTATTGGACTGTTTATCATTCATTTCTGCAACTTGTGAAGAGAGCACACTTATGCAGTATTATAATACCTGTAAAGTTATAAAAGATGAAAATGGTGGAAACACCCAGGGAGCCGGACAGGACCCTGTGAGAGAAACAGAATGCATCAGGTCAAAGATGTTTGTTTACAGAATAAGAGTTGAAGGACAGTTGAGAAAAGCCAATCATTTGCTTTTCTTTTATTAAGAACAATGAAACTGTGTGCATTCCCACATTCTACTTGAGCAAGGCAGACATATCTTATGGGAGTAAGAACAGGGATGAAGAGCTTTACACTGATAGACTAGAGAAATCGTGGCTGTCTCCTCAAAAAAGAGAAGATTAAGAGGAGATTTAATAGAGATGTTCAAAATTATTATGGTAAAGGCAATAGGCTTTACAAGCGGCTGCAACCCAGATTTCATGCCCCAGTCAGAGGAGAACAAAGACTCCGCCTCTGATGATGACGATACCGCTGACCCAGGCATGGTTACGCCCTCCATGAGCTCAGCCATAACCATCCAGGTCACAGAGAGGTTAAACTTAGAAACACAGTCACATTCCGATGGCACAGACATGACCCAGCTACTGAAGGAAGCTGAGGTCCCAAACATCTTGCTAGGGATTAGGCCCTCACTGAGCCCCACTGTGATGATGGGCTTCTGGTCATGGCCTCAAGAAGCATGCTTGAAATACAGCAGAGGTTAGATGACACAGTGGTGTAATGGTAATGTCACTGGACTAACAATTCAGAAACCCAACCAAAGATTGGGGAGCCATGGGACCGAATTCCACCATGGCAAATGATATTTGAATTCAATATAAAAACCTGGAATTAAAGAACTGACCTGATGGACATCTTGTACCCACGGTGGATTATACTAAAAACTGTGTAATTACCCTAATGTCCGTTATGGAAGAAAATGGGCCATCCTTTCCCTTTCTGACCTACATGCAACTCTAGATTCCTAACTGACCTGTGAGCAGTTAGGAATGGGCAATAAGTGCTGACTTAATCAGCAACAGTCACATCCAAGAATGAATAAAATCACATTAATAAAATATACTATAATGCATAACTTTCATGAGTTCTGCCACATGTCAGGCATCTAAGTGTATGACTTCCTCCATGGAGAGTTTGACAACTACTTTGGAGAGGCAGGTCAAAGCAATCAATTCCAATGCACATTGACTGTCACTTCACTCATTGGCTCCATTCAGCAGTTGCTATTCAATTAGTGAGACACCTTGACCTCTCTCCATTTACTCCTTCACCCTCAGGGAGATAAGGGGTTAGCCTTACACATGCAGATGGAATAGAAGCATCTCTGATGACTTCCACTGAGGATACCTGCAATGGGTAGTGCTTGTGACCCGAATCTCCCGTAAGTTTGGCCAAGAAGGTGGTCCCCCATTGTGTAATGGACAGCCTGAGTAGGTGAAACCCCCAAGGCTTGGACTTTAGAAGGTGCAAGCTAAAGTCATCACAGGCAATGGAGAAGCACACTCAGTAGCCTGCAAACAATACAGAAAGAACAAAAAAAAATCTATTAAAACATTTGAAGCAGCTGCAAGGGAGACAAAGTTTCATAACTCGGGAGGCTTTTTTAACTGAGATCGCACAGACAGTGAAGACGGAACAAAATTATAGAACAGGTTTGAGTTACCAACTTATGGCCATAAGGAAATGAGTTGAAATTGTTCAATCATATTTCACTCAGAACTCTTTATACATCATCAAGAAAGAGAGGAGACCTTCATCTGGTTTGTGTATGCTGAATATAAACCCATGGTACCCAGGTGAAATAACAGTATTTACATCCAAGTTGTGTTCTGACTAGAAAATGTTTCCTGTGATTTTGAAAGCTTCTGTGTGTTCCTAATTTGTTTGCTAGTTGCCTAAGAAGAATGCATAAGAGATGTTTACAGTGTAATAAAATATGTTATTGCTTACTACTGTTGCTAAGGGTGAAACAGAACAAAGCTACCCAACATAAAGGTAATTGCACATGTGAAGAACAAAGGAGAATTTTGAGCAGATGTGGTTGACTAATACTGGGTGAGACTTCCTGTAGATGAGGGCTGAATTAAGAAGCTTACCATCTCAGTCAACATTCCTGTATTAAGTACTGAAGTTTAGAGAATAGACAAGTTTTGTTTTTAAATCAATGTCTTAAAGTCTATGCTAGCACTAAATAAGACCTGTACACATTTTGGAATGATTCATTAATGCATTTGAGTATTGTGAAGAACTTTGTTTAAAACAGGGATCAGATTTTTAAGTGTATTCAAAGAACTGAAAAAAAGACTACTTAAGATTACCGTTCATACTTAGATATCCACCAAGGAAAGATTGAATTTTTCTGAAATTCACATAAAAGGCTTTATTGAACATCATTTCTGTAGATGACAAAGTTGAAAAGCAGGCTGCTCTCCTGCAGAGTGAAAAAGCCAATTTGAGCTCAAGAGGTTAATTTGATTTGCAAGGTTTGCATATAACTGTGGAGCATTTAATCACTGTTTTAATCATGTCACTTGGCATGTACAGCCATCTAAATAAATGATATTTTGGAAGCAAAATTGTTTAATTAATGAGGCTACATTGAAAATCTTTTTTTGTCAAAAGAGAAAGAAACATTAACTATAGAGGAATTGATTAGGGTACAAAAAATGTTACAAGGTTTATCTTAGTGGGGAAGCTTCAATATTCAATGTTATCTCTATGTTACATTTCAGTAAGCTGCTGAATTATTGAGTTCTCTCTCTGACCTAGAGAGCATGTTTTGAATTGACATTTAATTGGATTTATTGGAGTTACCATTCCTTCGGGAGGTAGTCATAGTGCGAGCAAAACCCCATTTACTACAATCCTTGGGAAAAACATTGGTCTTTGGCAGTAGTAAAGAAAGATATTTTACAGCCTGGCCAATTTTCTTTTCCACAATCTGAAGAAATTTTGGTGGCTGTAGCAGACAATCCATCTTCAGCATCATCTAATGTCAACCAGTTGAGTGTATTCTTTCCCATTTCTTTAATTAAACTTTACTTTAAATATTTGCAACTGTCAGTGGTGAATTAATGATGAACATGCAGCCAGAATTGTTAGTCGCAGTGCTATTTCATGTGCAATGCAGTTGGTTCAGCAGTGATGCTGAAAATGGACACTGAACTAGTGTCCACTGTGTGTGAGAAAGAAAGGCAGCATTGGCTCAAGAATACTGCAGAGTGGGAACAGTGCTGCGCAAACCAGGAATTTGTTTGAGTGATGATTTGTGGTCACAGCAGCAGGCACATTAAAGTGTGAGAGATTACAAACTTAGCATTAAGCAAATCGTATTTATGGGAAGGAATGGCAGCATAGGAAGGGAGAATAATGTACAATTCCTCCAGGATATGGGAGCTGCAAGTGGCAGATGTTAACAGTCACATTTGCAGAAGTGTCTGCTACTATGAAAACAATAGGTCTCTGAGCATAAGACAAGAGATGTAAATAATACTACATATATACACAAGAGATACATTTATGGAACAAGAATTAAAGAGTAATCAGCAAAATTCCCTTCTATTTACTTTTGTTGTACGCAGCTTGCTTGTTACATTGACCAGTCCCTGTAAGATTGCCAGGTGGCAGCACATGCAAAGTTATAAAAGGCAGCATTGTTGAGTTTGTCTCCAGTGTGGGATTTTGCTAATTCTATCCATTTAGCTTGGAGGGAATGTTGGTAGTCATAAGGAGGCTGAGGCCAATGCTGTAAATTCCAGGGCAAGTTGCACTTCAAACATTTTGGTAATCTAGACTAGGAGATCTAGTTGTTTCATTAAATCCTAATTGCCAGAACAAGGCTATGGATGGCAGCCAGAACTGACAGTCAGCATGGAAATAAAAGTTATGGGATAGGACTAGCCCAAAGCCAAGGGCTCCTGACATTGACTTTGAATCTCATGAAGGCTCATGTTATCAGGTGAAATACTGACAAGGTAACTTTCTGCCAATCAATACCTTCTGCTCTTCCTCAAATGCCAAATGAGAATTCCTCCAGTTTAAATATTACTTTGAAGAAGCATTGAGGACACAAATGGTCAACTTCAATGTCCATCGCCAAGAGTGACTCAATAATGCTATTGACCAAGTTGACCAAGTCCTGAAGGACATTTCTGTTAAACTAGGCAGGTGGTAGAAAACCAACAGGAGCAAAAAATATTCTTACCAATCTATCATTCACAATTGCTTTCGTTCACAATAGTATTGATAGGCGTGACCACTGTCAAATCCTTATGGGCATCATGTCCTATCTTCAGACTGTTCCCATTGCATTGTAATAATGTGACATTGCCGCTATCTTAAATGTGATTAATTCTGAACAGACCCAGCAGATCAAAACTGGACATCCTTGATGCACTGTCGGCCACTAGCAGCAGCAGAATTACATTCAACCACAATCTGCAATTTCATGTTCTGGAATGTCCCTCAATTTACCATCACTATCAAGTGAGAAACTCAATGAAGAATGTCGAAGGGCATGCTAGGAACAGCACCCAGCATACATAAAGATGGCATATCAATCTGGTGAATCTAAAATACAGGACAACACACATGCTACACAGCAGTAGCAGCATGGAACACAGAGTGATCTCAACTCAACTATTCAACTATTTTCCTTTGACAGTCAGTAGCATTACTATCGACAAATCCCCACCATTCACAATCTGTGGTCACCATTGATGAGAAGTTTCAAGAACAGGTCAGAAACTGGCTAATTCAGTTCCAGTCTCTCAAAGACCTTTCCACCATCCACATGGAGATAACAAGGTGTAGAGCTGGATGAACACAGCAGGCCAAGCAGCATCAGAGGAGCAGGAAAGCTTGACATTTCGGGCCTAGACCCTTCATCAGAAATGATTTCTTGTTATCTCTGCCATCCTTACCTGGTCTGGCCTACATGTGACTTCAGATCCACAGCGGTGTGGTTGACTCTTAACTGCCCTCTGGGCAATTAGGGATGGGTGATAAATGCTGCCTAACCAGCGACGCCCTTATCCCATGAATGAATAAAGAAAAAATAAATTCAAGCTCATGACATCTGCTATTTAGGACAACTGTAGCAGATGAATGGAGATTTAGCTACCTGCAAGTTTCCCCACAAGTCATATACCATCTTATTTGCCATTTCTGCACTGTTGCTGGATCAAAATCCTGGAACTGCATCCTGAAAATATGAACATACAATATAGAAGCAGAAGGCAATCACTGTGCACCTTAAGCATGCCTCCACCATTCAATAAGATCATGGCTAAACTATTTGTGTTTCAACTGCCATACTCCACCTACCCCCAATAACCTTTGATTCTCTTGCCTGTCAAAAATTTGCCTACTTCTGCTTTAAAAATACTGAACGACAGTGTTCCTAAGTCTCACAACTGTCTGAAATAAAAGAAAAACACTCACCTCATCTTTGCCAAAGGGCAACCGCTAATTTTAAATCAGTGTCCCTATTTCTCAACTTGCTCACAATAGAAAATATTCTCCACATGTCCATTTTGTTGAGACCAATAAGAATCTTACAGGCTTCAATCAAGTAACTCCTCACACTTTTAAACTCAAGTGGAAACAAGCCCAGCCACTCCAATCTACCCTGATCAGACATGCATTCATTCCTGGTATCAATTTAGTTAACCTCCTCTGAACTGCTTCCAATGCAAATTAGATCCATCATTAAATACGGAGAACAAAACTGTGCACAGTATTGGGGATTGTAAGAACTGCCGATACTGGAGTCAGAAACAACACAGTGTGGAGCTGGAGGAACACAGCATGGCAGGCAGCATCAGAGGAGCGGGAAAGCTGACGTTTCGAGTCGGGGCCCTTCTTCAGAAATGGTACTGGGGATGTAGTCTCACCAGTGCCCTGCATGTCTGAAGCATACTTTTATATTCATTAGCAGTATTGGTTACATGCTGTAGCTCCATACTAATGTTCTGTGACTCATACACGAGAACATTTTAATCTTTCTGCAACATGGAATTCCACAGTTGTTCTCTATTTAAGTAATGCACTGCTCTTTTAATCAATTCACCAAAACGAATAACTTCACATTTTCCCGAAATATACTCTCTATGCCGGAGTTTTCCCCACTCATTCATGCGAATTATATTTATCTGCAAATTCTGTGGGTGGAATCATGCAGGCACTTGAATGACATTGGCAATAGTGAGATTTGTGGTAGAATTGTACCACAATTCTCGATATTGGGAGGAAATCGTTGCAACTTTCTGCATTAGTTAAGCAGTGATGCAAGTTTCTCAGTTTGCAGTATCAAATTGCTCATAACGGGGAATTATAGCCTGTTAAAGACCTTAGTAATGACACAACTCGCTTCACTAATATTCAGCTTCTGGTTTTAGCAAACGCAGTGAACAAGCTAGATGTAGTGAATTCTCTACATGGCATCAGTGTGGGTAACCGGTGACTTCAGCTCACTGCTGACTGTGAGGAGCTTCATTGTTGGTCAGCACCAAACAGCATCTCAATTACACACAAGCATGAGGTCAGCAGTTGGCCCTGGGTTTATCAGCCCCCATTCCATTTCCTGGGTATGAGTGAGGCACAGTGTCAACACAGGCTGTGTATGCATATATCTGGGATGCAGTGACCGAACTGTGCCAAATGCTGAGATGGGACCTGAGGGCTGCAGGAATGGGAGGCCATCCTCTCCCAGGGGCTGTGAAGGTAACAGATGCTTTGAACTTTGACACAATTTGCTCTGTGGACATGTGACCTGGGTGGGATTTCTCAGTCTGCACCACAATGTGTCAGGACCATGACCAACATTATTGGTACTGCTCCATTTCATTCTCCCATGATGAGGTCAGTGCTGCTGCCTGGCAGTAGGTTTTGGGAACATAGCTGGGATCCCCCAGGTTCAAGGTTACCATACGCACACAGGGCACTCGTACCACAAAGCTGAGACGTTCATGAATGTTCAGGAGATCTACGATCACTATTACCACTTCCTGGAAGTGTGTGCCCACTACCTTGGCAGCTGCCTGACTCCTACAACCTGGAGCACTTTCTTGTACTTAGTGCATTTGAGCATCCAGGGGCCTTAGCAGGCTGGGTATTGAGAAACAAGGGCTACTTACTATGACCATGGCCTATGACACTATTGAACATTCCCCTGACTGGTTCAGAGTGCAGATACAATACTACGCATGCCTAGACCAGGGATGTGGTGGATCAGACTATGGGGTTGCTGAAGATCCACGGTTCAAACAGTCTTTTTGGGGGCAAGGGGTGTTCCAGTACAGTACAGACAAAATGTGTCACACTATCCTGGCTTGCTGCGCTTTGCACAGTTGAAGCAGAATATGAGATAATGTGATAGATGCTGACGAACTAAGTATTTGTGAGAAGTCATCTAGGGAACAGGACAGGGATACTGGGGAAGAGGAAGCTGTCCTTGACCATGACAGAGCTCAGCTCTATTGGGTGTTACAAGCCAGACAGAATCTCATTGACACCTGGATCCAGTTGGTGAGAGCTGGAGGCCACAGACAATTGCAGCCTGTAACATAGCCATTGGTCATGATGCCAGCATGAGGTTTGCATTGTGGGTTGAACTGCAACTCTATTTGTTTCATTTGTGCTCCCTTTCGCTGGCTATAAATGCAAGCTCCTGTTTGAAATTGTTCAATTGCTTGGCTGTCTGTGGCATTCCCCTATGGACAATGACAAGATGTGGGTCTCCAGTGGGCTTTGGGAACGGACGAGCAGTGACTTGGGGAAATTGCCACATTGCTGATGAAGGGAATTGCTAGCTTACCAATACTTGTCCAGATGCACAACAGCTTTTCAAAGATGGTGTGAGTGCAAAGAATGACAGTCATTTAACAGATATCTGCTGACCGGTGAGTTGTTGAGGAATAACGCGTGGTAAAACACAGATGGAATCAGATGCCGTTGGGGCAGGGGAGGTAGTTAATAAGACAGGTTTGGTAAGATATTGCAAGAGAGATCGATAGGCCTCACAGTGGAAAGCCAAACAAAAATCTCCTTACCATGTCCTTTCTCCCCTCGCCCTACTCCAATGGGACTGTCTGGTCTTTCCAGTCTGACAGGAGACACACCTTTGTTCTGCCATTCTCACATTCTGATTACTTAATCCGAACTATCAACACCCTGTCTCCTCCAGCACTCCACCCCACACTATTGCATAATTTTGCCCCCTCCGCACTTCATGTCAACTCTGACGAAGAGTCATCTAGACTTGAAACGTTAGCTTGCTTTCTCCCCATGGATGTTGCCTGACCTGCTGTGATCTCCAGCATTTCTTGTTTTCAGTGAATTAAAAGTCATCTTTTAACTATTACATAACTGCTATCCTCGAACATTAATTCTGCCCTTCCAGTTTTACATAGCTTCCTGTTCATCTTGAATGTCAGATCTATCTCAATATTCAGGACCCAATCATCATCATCATGCAGTGACATCTCCATAATTGGTATCAGGTCATATTTACAAACTTCAATGTGCACTATCATTTTTTTATACTTTGCTATAAATGCTATACACATTTAAAAAGAGAGCCTTTAATTTTTATTTTCTTTTGCTATCTTTGAAATATCTGTTTTTGATTGTTTATATAGAGTTAGTATCTATTTGCTTTGCCCCTTCCTGCCATTCTCAGATCCTCATCTCCCATATTACTGTTTTCATCTCTTCCCTTCTCTCTTCTCTGTGATACACCACATTTAATCTTTTGCTCCCACTATCTAGTTTAAAGTTCTCTGCACTTCCCAGGTTTGACAAGAAAACCAATCCTGGCACAGTGCAGTGTAGGAAGTCCCAACCACAAAGCCTCCCCTTTTTCCAATACTCATGTCGGTGTCTCATAAACTGGAGGCCAGTTCTCCAATGGGGAGGTGATAGTGCAGTAGTGATGTCTTTGAGCAAGTAAGCCAGACCCCCAAACTAATGGTCTGAGGGTATGTGTTTGAATGTCCACCATTGCAAATTGTGAAATTTGAATTGAGCAAAATCTAGAATTAAAAGCTTGCTTAATGTCAACCACGTAACTATCATTGATTGCCGAAAAACTATTTGCTTCAATAATGACCTTTATGAGAGGAAACAGCCATCCTTACCAGTCTGGCCTACAAATGATTCCAGATACACAGCAACGTGACTGATTTTTAAATGCCTTCTGGGAAACTAGGGATGGACAATAAATGCTGGCCTGGCCAGCAACATCTAAATCCCACAAACCAATTTTTTAAAGCACTGGTCTTTGAGCCTTGTATTTACTTCTAATTTTATGTACTTTATGCCAATTTGCACTTGGCTCAAGAAATAACTTTTAATATTATTTGAATGTGGGCATTGCTGGATGAGCCAGCATTTAATACATATCTGGCCTTTGAGTAGGTAATGGTGAGCTGCCTTCTTGAACTGCTGCAGTCCATTTGGTGTAGGTACACGCACGATGCTATCATTGAGAGATTGCCAGGATTTTGACCTAGAGATGATAAAGGGACTACAATATAAATAGGATCGTGAGTACCTAGGAGGGGAATTTGTAGGTGGCAGTGTTTCCATACACATCCTGCGCTATCCTCCTAGATGGTAGTGATTGTGGGTTTGGAATATGCTGTCCAAGAAGCCTTAGTGAATATCTGCAGTGCATCTTATAGAATCCCTACAGTTTGGAAACAGGTCCTTTGACTCAACAAGTCCACACCAACCCTCAGAGCATCCCACCCAGACCCATCCCCCTATAACCCACCTAATCTACACATCCCTGAACACTACAGGTAATTCAGCATAAAAACAAAGTTGCTGGAAAAGCTCAGCAGGTCTGGCAGCACCTGTGAAGGAGAAAACCGAGTTAACGTTTTGGTCTGGTGACCCTTCCTCAGAACTGATGGTGGCTGGGAAAATGTCAGTTTATATGCAGAAAATAAGGAGGTGGGTGGGGTAGGGATTAAACGATAGGATACAGCCTAAAGAGAGAGAAAGACAGTTGCTCAGACATAGGAGTTGCTAACGATCAGGCTGGGAGGGTGAGTAGTTGTTAATGGGGACTGTTAGTGACTAACAACAGGGGATGTGTAGTGGCAGGCTATGTGGTAACAAGAGCTGGTGTGTGGGGTTGGGGGCTGGGACATGGGAGAGCTTAGGCCCTAAAATTATTGACACATATTCCCCTTCCCTCCCTTGTCTGCCTTCAGCAGGGACTGTTCCCTCCGGGACACCCTGGTCCACACTTCCTTCACCCTCAGCACCACCCCACAGCCCTACAGCACCTTCCCCTGTAACTGGCGAAGGTGCAACACCTGCCCATTTACCTCCTCCCTCCCCAGTATCCAAGGGCCCAAACATACCTTCCAGGTGAAGCAACAGTTCACCTGCACTTCCAAGAATCTAGTCCACTGCATTTGCTGCTCACAATGTGGTCTCCTCTACATTGGGGAAACGAAGGGTAGACTTGGCGACAGCTTCGCAGAACATCTACCTTCTGCTCGCAAAAAAGACCCTGAACTACCTGTTGCCTGCCACTTCAATGCACCACCCTGCTCCCTGGCCAACATCTCTGTCTCTGGCTTGCTGCAGTGGTCCAGTGAAGCCCAATGTAAGCCGCAGGAACAACACCTCATTTTCCACTTGGGGACCCCACAGCACTCCGGACTCGATATTGAGTTCAATAATTTTAGGGCCTAAACCCTCCCATGTCCCAGCCCCCCACCCCACACACCAGGCCTTGTTACCACATAGCCTGCCACTACATACGCCCTGTTGTTAGTCATTAACAGTCCCCATTAACAACTATTCACCCTCCCAGCCTGATCGTTAGCAAATCCTTTGTCTGTCCAACTGTCTTTCTCTCTCTTTGGACTCTATCCTATCGTTTAATCCCTACCCAACTCAACTCCCTATTTTCTGCATATAAACTGACATTTTCCCAGCCACCATCAGTTCTGAGGAAGGGTCACCAACCCGAAACATTAACTCTGTTTTCTCCTTCACAGATGCTGCCAGACCTGCTGAGCTTTTCCAGCAACTTTGTTTTTGTTCTTGATTTACAGCATCCGCAGTTCTTTTGGTTTTTATTAGGTAATTCAGCGTGGTCAATCAACGTAATCTGCACATCTTTGGACTGTGGGAGGAAACCAGAGCACCCAAAGGAGTCCCACACGGACACAGGGAGAATGTGCAAACTGCACACAGACAGTCACCTGAAGGTGGAATCGAACCTGGGTCCCTGGTGCTGTGAGGCAGCAGTGCTAATCAGTGAACCACCGTGCTGCTTGTAGATGATGTTCTCTGAGGGAGTGAAGCTTTGTGGATATGATGCTAAGCAAGTGGGCTCCCTCTATGAGTCTTTTCACTACGGACCTAATCAAGCGAAGGACGGGAAGTTAGTGGGTACCTCACCCACCACTCATCCTCATGGTTAAATACCCCCATCACCAAATCTACCACAGGGAAGGCACAAGATTCTGCCAAAAGTGTCCAGCAGCAGAAAAACAGCAAAGCTGTGCGCTGGCCTCAAACCAGTGAGCTGGAAACACAATCAGAACCTTAGAAATTCTGATGATGGGTCATTAATCTGAAACATATGGCAGAATCTTCCCAGGCACTGAACGATACGGACATTAGTATGAAAGTTGGGAACGTGGCTGGATAATGGATGATCAAATCCTCTCCACAGATGTTGCCCGGCCTGCCAAATATTTCCAGCATTCACAGTTGCTATGAGAGCCACATGATTTTGTTTCATTTTCTGAGCATTATTATTTTGTTTTTAATATTCTGTTACAAAACTCAGACTGTTAACATTGAACCCATGCTGCTTGTATTACTCTGCATTGCAAAACAGCTGTCCAGCCAACTGAGTTAAATGATGCCCTGCCTTTTCCTCTGAGTAGTGTCTTAGATCTAGCCATCTTCAGCTACTTCCTCAATGACCTTCCCTCCATCACAAGATCAGAAGTGGGAATGATTGTACAATGTTCAGCACCGCTCATTACTCCTCAGATACTGAACCTCTCTGTGTTCAAGTGCAATAACATCTGGACAACATCCAGGCTTGAGCTGACAAGTGGAAAGTAACACTCACACCACACAACTGTGGAGCAATGATCTTTTACCAACATTTGAAGATCCAAACGCCAGCCTTTGACAATCTATGGCATCATGTTCATTGAATCCCCTCCTGTCAACATCCTGGGGGTTACTATTAACCAGAAACTGAACTAGAATAGCCACAGGAAAGATGTGGAAGCGTTGGCAAAGGTGCAGAGGAGATTTACCAGGATGTTGCCTGGAATGGAGGGAAGGACTTATGAGAAAAGGTTGAAAGAGCTAGGGCTTTTCTTTTTAGAACGACGAAGGATGAGAGGTGACTTGATAGAGGTGTACAAATGAACAGAAGTATAGATGGAGTGGACAGCCAGAGACTTTTTCCTAGGGTGGAGGTAGCTATTACGAGGGGGCATAGCTTTAAAGTGAGTGGAGGTAGATATAGAGAGACATCAGAGGTAGGTTCTTTACTCAGAGAGTGGTCAGGACATGGAATGCATTGCCAGAGAGGGTAGTGGAGTCGGCCTCATTAGGGGCATTTAAGTGGCTATTAGATAGGCATTTGGATGATAGTATAAGGTAGGGGTGGAGGTTAGATAGACCTTAGGATTAGAGTAAAAGTTCGGCACAACATCGTGGGCCGAAGGGCCCGTATTATGCTGTACTGTTCTATGTTCTATGTTCCATATATAAAACTGTGGCTACAATAACAGGTGAGACGTTAGTAATGTTGTGGCAAGTAACTCAACTCCTGACTCCCAAAAACCCATCCACCATCTGTAAGACACAAATAAGGAGTGTGATAGATACTCCCCACTTGCCTGGATGCTGATACATGGGGACACCACCACATGCACGTTCTCCTCCAAGACTTCCCTGAATCACTTAGAAAATATTGATTTGTCTGACAGCTCTGGCTCAGCTGGAATAATCTTGACTCTGAGTTAGCAGATTGTATGCTCAAATTTCTCTCCATGACTTATCCATAAAACAATTAGGCTGTCACGCCATTGTACTTCCAAGAAAATTCTGCATGGTCAGAGGGAGCTGTCTTCCCAATGCAACTTTAAACTAAGGCTCTGCCTGCCCTTTAAAATGGACATTGGAAATGCCACAGCACACTTCTAAGCGCTATTAGGAAGATGTCCCTGATGTTTGTTTCAATTTTGATTTTTTACGCTGCATTGTAAAAAAAAAACAGGTTATCTGATCCCGAGCATATTGCAGTTTGCGAGACATTGCTTTGTGCAAATTGGCTGCTGTGTTTTCTGCACCACTGTAGGGATGATACTTTTTGTTAAAAAAACTTTTTTTAAAACATCCTGTGATTGCAAAAGATACTATACAAATATATGTATTTTATTGTAAGTTGTGGTCTTCCCACCTGTGTTATTGGACAGTAAATAACTCAGCACGGTTCATGCGATTCCCTCATTTTTATAGGATAAGGACCGAACCTTCAGTCAGGTGGAGTGTGTTATATGCTCTTCTCGTGGAATTCTGTTCTCTGCACAAGAGGTTGGCCCTTGCTGTAACATGGTTCCACTCCAAGCTCTACCAAATATGCACACAAATTAGTGTTTTGCACCACACTGGGAGGCATAATTGGAGCTTTGGTTTTTTTTCCCAATTTAAATATTCCTGTGGTTATGCAGATCTTCCTGTGCCAAGGAGAAATTTATCACATAATCAAAATGTTTCAATTTGTATAGTCTAGCCTTAAAATTCGTGCCAGCTTGGGATTCAGAGGATCCAACCTTCAACTCCTTGAGAGCTAAATATTAATCCAAAGTTAAATTCACGCCACCTCATCCAGTAAATGCATCCTGAATGACACATCAGCTGGTTCATTTATTACATGCTAACAATATATTTATTATAAGTGTTGTCCCACCTGAATTTGATGGTGAATTTTCTCCCTGGGAAACTGACTTAAAACTTAACGCTGATATCTTCCTGCAAAATTGACTGGGCATTACATTTTTTGAAGTGTTATTTTATGACTGGGAGTAAACTGCACCAGTTTTTCTGCTGGGCGTATTGAATGCTAACGTGCTAATGCATATAATTAAATCAGGAGGTAAGATTACCAGAACACTACTGCCCCTGGTACTGACTTGCAAAGTTAAGCCAGCATTTTGCTGGGCTCTGGTTAGGAACTTTCACAGCTATAAATACAGTGAGGCTGATGACAAAATTTGGACTGTTCACTCTCCACTTGGAAAGTATGGCCAGGCAATGCCCTGGTGGTATTATCACTGGACTGTGAATCCAGAGTCCGAGGTAATATTCTGGGTTTGGGATTCTTTTTATCATAGAATCCCTACAGTGTGGAAACAGGCCATTCAGCCCAACAAGACCACGCTGCCCCTCTGAAGAGCATCCCACCCAGACTAATTCTGCTAATTTCCCCATGTCTAACCCACCTGACCTAAACATCCCTGGGCACTATGGGCAATTTAGCATGGCCAATCCACCTACCCTGCGCAGCTTTGGACTGTGGGAGGAAACCAGAGCACCCGGAGGAAACCCACATAAACAAGGGGAGAACGTGCAAACTCCACATAGTCACGCGAGGCTGGAATTAAAGCCGGGTCCCTGGCGCTGTGAGGCAGCAGTGCTAACCACTAAGCCACCGTGCTGCCCTTCTGAGGTAATGTTCTGAGGAAGGGTCAGCCGACCCAAAATGTTACCTCTGATTTCTCTCCACAGAAGCTGCCACACCTGCTGAACTTTTCCAGCAATTTCTATTTTTGTCTCTGATGTTCCGGGCACCTGTGTTTGAATCCAACCATGGCAGATGGTGGATTATGAATTCAATAAAAATCTGGAATTAAGAGTCTAATGATAGCCATGAATCTGTAGTTGATTGTCAGGAAAGAAAAAAACCCATCTGGATCACATGTATCCTTCAGTGACCATCCTCAACTGGTCTGGCCATTTATGACTCCAGCAATGTGATTGACTCTTAATTGCCTCTGGGCAATTAGGGATGGCCAATAAATGCTAAACCAGCCAACAATACCCTTGTCCTGTGAATGAATTAAGAAAAAACTATGTTGGCTGGAGAAAAGCAGAACAATTCATGTCGATGGGGAGATTGCAACTAGTATCCATCAATAAGTTTTACTGTGCTGTGGAGTCACCACACTAACTCATTCCTCTTCTCCACATGTTGTTATCAATCCCCTCCAATCCCCTCATGCAGGCACTAACGGTACCCAGGAAACTCCCAGAGATCAGCATTGGACACACTCAACTCCAGCCCCACTTCTGAACGAGAAGCCATTCAACCAGCAAAGGATCCATGGGGCGAGGCTTTTACCTGCACCTTTCACCAGCTCAGGCTTTTCCCTCAGTGTGTTCTCTTTCTGGATTAGACTCAGACGCATAATCTTGTAAGCAAGTAGCTTTGCAAGATGCATTCGGTAAGATAGAATTCAGGATGCTGGAGCCCACCAGTGTTCTCAGCGTTACGTTGGTTTCTGGCTGCCTCCATGGAAAGATTGGCCACTATCTTGGAGAGCCAGATCCAGCAGAATGTGCCATGTCTGCTGGGTGGCAGCGTGGGTTTCCTCTGGGTGCTCCGGTTTCCTCTCAGAGTCCAAATATATGTAGGCTAGGTGGATTGGTCATGCTAAATTGCCCATCGTGTCCGGGGATGTAGAAATGCTGAGTTACAGGGATGGGATGGGTTTGGGTTTTATGCTCTTTGGAGGATAGGTGTGGACTTCATTGGGCCAAATGGCTTGTTTTCACACTGTAGGGATTCCGTGATATGCATGTAGACCTGCATTCTGTTGCTTTAGCCATTAGTGATTAGTATCAATTGCACGGTGAGATGGGATGACAGATCTTGGCCTCACTGTGGGTCGCCTTCCGCTTAGAGCACCCACAGTAGGAAGCAGCGACACACCCAGGGCAGCTCCAGAAGCTTCTTCTCAGGACAGTCTAGAAGTAACCTGACTCTCCACCTCCTCCTTACCTGTCATCCCAAAGCCTGCAGCAATATAAGCTGAGAAGTATGAGTCTGCATTGGGGGAACAGCCTCTCAAGAAGCCTGGTCCCATATGGCCCCAAAGGCAACACAATACAGCAGGTGAAGGCTCTTAAATTGTCCAAGGCTAGCCACGTAGTGGGCCCTCTCCACCTCGACTGCTGAAATCAATCCTGCACCTAGATATAGCTGAAGAGAGCGTAAGAAGGAAACATGTTGAGGACACATGGGCTATTTACAAAAATGCAGCACCTATCACTTTTATTAATGTCTTTTACAATGCACTTTTACCATGTCTGCACCGAGTCTGCACGGTGGCATGGTGGCTCAGTGGTTAGCACTGCTTCCTCACAGCAACACTTTTTTGCACTTTTACCATGTCTGCTGTAATGTAATTTACATTGTCAGACTTGGTGAAGTCACCCATGTAAGAGATGAGACGCCTCTTCAGGTTGAAAGAAATTGCAAAGGCCAAGCATAGCTCACCTCTCACAAGCTACTGACTCCTGAACTACAGATAGCCTCAGACATCAGGGATCCTTAAACAACAATATTCATGACTTCTGCCAAGGCATTGCATGTTAATGTGAACAACAGTGAGGCTACAAGCAGCGCACAGGGACAGTGTTAGGGCATGTCCTGAACACATCATTCCACGCTTGTACTCACCTTGTGAGCAAGAGTAAGGAACCAGTGATGATTTCACACACCTCTGCAGGGAATGGCTCATTCTCTGTATCAGGTTGTCAAGAGAGGATAATGATATTCAAGGTTGGGATGTGTTCACATATCCACTGTCCTTTATAACGCAGTAAACTGGCAAGAAAAGCTGCAAAAGCTTTGTGTCTTACAGGTTTAACACTGTCATAGAGGATGCTTAAGCATTTCAAGGAAAGTTTACATTTTACACTCATTCTGAAATATTGAAGGGTTACCAGCATGGGGGGAGCAAAAGGTAATTCTTCAGGATTCTGTCAAACTGACGGCTATCATAAGGGTCTACATTATGCACCACTTGAATGTTTTATCCAGACAAATGCCTTAAGAACTATTTAATGTTACACCACAAAATGTTAGCACACTGTCTAATTGCTATTTTTCCCCTCATGGTGATTAGGTTATGTGTAGACATTTCTGATTGGAAATCAAATAGATAGTGAGATTTTTTTCAGCAATGTGAAAGGTCAAAGACTGCAAAAATAAAAAAAGGTCTATATGACTTTTCCTCTAAGCAGGGGCAGTTAATCACAAACAATTGAACAAATCCAAATTTGGATCATTAATTCTGGAAGAAGTTGGTCATAAGGTTGTGGCTTCTCAGATTCTGTAATGCACTGTCCTGTCATTCTCTTTTGGACAGTCTTTCTGGTTAGTGACCTGAGCATCAACCTTACCTTCATCCTCAGAAAACATCAACTCCCTATTTTGTCTGCATTCAGGAAGTGTGATGTGAGTAGGACAGGTTTGGGTGTTAATGATATGCAAATACCTGGAAATAAGTCAGTTGCCACTCGAAGAAGAGTCCATTTGAGGTGTGAAGGGAGAATCCTGCAAGCTTTTCTTCACTTTAAAAATCCAATATTTTTTTCCACTGTCTCCCTATTCAGTCACCTCACTCATCATTACTCTGACTACAGCAGGGAGGGGAAAATTCCACTCCTGATATTATCCCACTATTTACAACTTAATTACTAAACTTTGTGCAAGAGAACAGGGTCAGCGGTGAAAGCTTGATTGTTAATTATTGTTTGGAGTGCGGACGTTTTTTTATTCCTCAGAATGGAGGAATAACATATCAGCATTTTAACAGCTCCTACTATGCTGAATGCTATTGATATCATGATGATGTATGAATGAGCCAAAAAACTTTTTGCATAGTTGAGTTTATTTCATAAGACAAACATAAACTAATTTTGGAGATAGAATATTGAAGTTGAGAACTCACTATGTTAACCTTTAAGCCCTCTTTAAAACAAAGATGAGACAAAATTTGTCAGTCATAATATTTGGATTTCAGGATTGGTGCAGTGAGCTAATTTCATTTGCATATATGATGAACAGTTAACTCTACTAGATCTTCAAGGGTCAACTTATGTATATATGTTCAACAAGTTTGGACTTTACCCTGAGAGCAAGGTGCAGGTGATAAGGGTGCTCAGTGAAAAGTTTTAAATTTCAATAGATAATCAAAGTATGCAAGTTACAAAAGGCGGAATCTTACAGGAATCTAAGCAACGAAGGCTCTTTCAGAGCTTTACAAAGTTAAGTACAAAGCTACAGTTCATATTTTACCTTCCAATTAAAACTAACTGCATAATGATAAATCATTTAAGATGATTTCCAGAGCAAGGAGCTTAGGTGACAGAGGTCACAACAGGGATAATAGGTGCTGGAGAATCCGAGATAACAAGGCGTGGAGCTGGATGAACACGGCAGGCCAAGCAGCATCAGAGGAGCAGGAAAGCTTGACGTTTCGGGCCTAGACCCTTCATCAGAAAATTTTGCATTGTTATTAAACAAGATGATTAACAATTGAAAAACCCGATCCGCTGAACATTATACGAATTGAGAAACTTTAGCTAAACAAGTAACAATTCTGTTGCTTTCTGAGTGTGTGTGTCTAAACAAAAAATATTAGAATGCAAACAACCTTCACAGGAGGATGAAGTCTGGTCAGTTCAGATGCTGTTCAGAGTGTAAGGAGTAGTACTGGTATTTACAATGCCGGGATTTGGGGGCTTGGGCTATAGAGTGAAGATGCATAAGCTGGGTCATCTTCTCCCTGAAACATTGGGTGTTGAAGGGTGACTGTATAGAGGTTTATAAAATTATGAGGGGCATGTAAAAGATGAATAGCCAAGATCTTCTTTCCAGGGTAGGGGAGTCCAAAGCTGGAGGGAACGGGTTTAAGGTGAGAGGGAGAAGATTTAAAGGGACCTGAGGGGCATCCTTTTCAAGCAGAGAGTGTTGCATGTATGGATAGAGCTGCCAAAAGTAGTGGTGGAGGCAAGTACAACTACAACATCTAAAAGGCATCTGGATGGGCTCATGAATTGGAAGCGTTTGGAGGGACGTAGGCCAAATGCTGGCTAGTTTAGGATATCTGATCAGATCAGTTTCGGGTATCCGCTTGGCATGGACAGGTTGGACTGAAGGGTCTGTTTCCATGCTGTATAACTCTATAACTGTCGACTGTATGTCATTATAGAGGGCAAATTACATCAATCCTACTGGTGTTTACGTTCGATTTTATTTAACTATATTAAATTCATACAAAAGTTTCTGACTGAGAACTGAACTCTTCATTTGCTTTTCCTCCTTACCCCCTTCATTGCACAGATGTTTCTCTAAAATTAAATATCTAATGCTTACCGTATGTTTACCATTTTGACATGAAGCGGTCCAACTGCTGGGCAGTAACTACTACCATACAAAAAAACACAATCAACTACAAACAATTTATCTAAAATTAAGAAAAGACTTATGTTATTTCAAGGCTTATTTGCAATGCCAGTACCTCCCAGGATCGTAATTCATTCTTGGTTTCTTAAAGGCTGCTCTGAGCGGTGACCTTTGATTACAAGCAATTAGCAACATTTACCAGTTGGAGAAGGGCAAGCCATTGAAAGGAAGGGCACAGAAGGCAAAATCCTGTAAATGGAAGCACAACCTGCCCAACAGGTGGTGAAGTATCACAGATCCTCACTGTCAAAAAGGGGGATTGTTACCACCTGGTGAGACAGTACTGTTCTATTCTCATAGTTTCTCATCTGCAGAAGGAGTTGAAGTTTTTTTAAAAACTTATTTTTGCAGTAATTTGTGATTAATTCTTTCTTGTATTAATATTAACAATACCTTATCGTTGACAAGTCGTTTCATTCAGTTAAGTTAGAGACCTGATGGTGTTTGCATGCATGTCTTTCGATATGCAATGGTAACATTCTCTGCATTGTATTTATTATTCAAATCGAAAGTTCCTACAATCAAATGTGTTAATGCTTTATATAAAGTGTAGTTATTTTATCGATGTAGAATTTTATCCTGTCTTCAATTGTGGTATACTGGTGCTTCTTTCGGGTGGAGTTTGCAATTGATGTAACAGTATTAATCATACTAACGATTAATGTATCACTGGAAAGTGGAGAAATCAAAATTATACTTTTATTCCTTCCCAAAATATAGGGAAGAAGGTTTACATGTGAATAGTCGCTTATTTAAGACCCTTTATTATGCATCATTAATCGACATAATTAATTTATAAATGTACATAATGTAACAATTAGCCATTTGGGAGCATTTTTACCACCAATTAAATGCTATAACTTGACTGTTCAGTTGACGAAACCTCTGCCTCCACACCGAAATGCTCCTTATACCAGATGTATGTTGTGGTTCCAGTAGAACACACTACAACAATTATACCTTTACATTGCTTTCTCAATGCAGTCACATAGAAATCATTAAAATACTTTGACAGATTGCATTGTTAAACTTGTCTACTCTGACTACAAGCCATGGTGCTAAAATCTCTAACAAAACCTTAAATTGCTGGAAAAACTCTACAGCCCTGGCAGCATCTGTGGAGAGAAAGCAAGAGATAACGTTTCGGGTCCAGTGACCCTTCCTCAGAACTAAAGAAGGACTCTGGACCTGAAACATTAATTCTGCTTTCTCTCCACAGATGCTGCCAGGCCTGTTGAATTTTTGCAGCAATTTAAGATTTTGTTTCTGACTTCCAGCATCTGCAGTTCTTTTTTTTGCTAAAATCTCTTCTGCTTGTTGACGAAGTAGCATTAGCCCCTCATATGACTCAGGGCCAGCATGTGATACACAAGGCTTATTGCTAGAGGGATATCACTGGTCCATTTTGGGATAGGAGTAGGTTAATGTTATTGATTCAGATGATAGTTTTCAACATAAGGAAGTTGAGCAAAGGATTTGGCATGTGATCAGGAAGCCATTGTATTCAGGGAATGAGGAGGGAAGGTGGGATTTATAAGACTAAGGATTTATTAATAGGAGCCAGTGATGTAACCCTTGACTCAGGAGACATTAAAGTTAAATTTGCCTGGACAACTTCCACCAACCCAGCTTGCTGCTAGCTTCCATTGGCCACTTTGTCACAGGGCACAACTATCACGTCAGTGAATACAATAATGCCCAGGCCCAAATGATACTGCCAAGCTTCAATATTTAAATGTTGATACTTGGTCACCTTCTCCATGCCTGAAATCAACAGCATCAAAGGGACAGTGGGCACATCCACATTGGAAATTCAGGAGGATTTACTCGGCTGCCATTTTAACCACTTGCCTGACATTGTTTCCATCGGGCAGACAGAGCTAATATTGGGCCTGATCATTTGTACTTGCCTTTATTTTACATTGCATTAACTTTCCTTCCTAGAGGCCTAATTAACTGTATTCAACAGACATAAATTCAAGTTATAAATAACAAACAAATAAATGAAATGTCAAGAGGAGACTTAAAACTTAATTTTGAATTATATATAACGTGTATTACAGCAAGTTAGAGGATTTGAATTAAAAAGGATAGGTGGAATGCTATAAGGCCTTCAACAATATGGGCTATATTGAGAAATCTGGGAGAAACAGGTGGGAAGTCTAATGTAGCCTTTCTCAACATCCGGAACAACAAGTTGTATTTTCCAACAGAGTTCTGGATATCGACGTGCGAAAGTCATGAGGGAACAGTGAGCTGTCTATTAATGAGGATTATTGATTGATTTCACCCTCATAAACATCAAATCTCACTTCATTAATATATAGGTTCCTAACTTACCCAGTGCCAGATAAAAACAAGAAGCCAGAAATTCCCAAAATGAAAGTCTGAGTGGGCACCTGGTGACTCCAGCTCACCACCTTCCCCTACAAACCCCATCTCGAACACCCAGTACCAACATCTCCATGGGCAGAGACACTGCACATCCCACTTCCACAGACATTGGCATCAAACATATGCCAGGCTCTCCACCCCATTCCATTCCACTATGGCTCATCTCTGATACTTTGACACTGCCATGCAGTACTTCAGCGCACATTGACTCCTCTTATTGAAATGGACGGGCCCCCAGCTCACAGACTGAACCCGGCTATATTTCAGGGCAGTTCCCTCACCCAGCGCCTTCTTGGATGTTCACAGCATCTTTGCCATTCCCTGCCTTATCCTGCGCTGCGCAGATACAAGGTTGGGCAGCTTGTTGCCAGTCACCAGTCAAGGAACAGCCCATCACTGTGCCAGGTCAGTGTTATACCTGTGCCAGCAGCTGATGCAGTAGACACGCCTGCATGTGCTTCAAACAAATGGGCCATGTCTTAAAGTTGGATGGCAGTAGTGCTCATTCACATCAAGGTGAACACCCTTCAGTCAGGGAATTCTGGCACAGCAAGCCATGGGCAGGCTGTCTGATATCAGTCCAGGGGCTTGGCCGCAAGCAGTTAGAGTCAGGTCCCTCTCATCGTAGGGGATGAGGAGCTGAATGCCAAGTCTATCTTGGGTCTTTCTGTCCTATTATGACCACTTTCTCCTGGACCGAGACAAAGGAAGGGATTGAGTGAGGTGGAAGTGAGTGTCTCAGCTGGGGCTGTGGAGGAAGGTGGTGAAATGCTGTGAGTAAGCAAATGGGCAGCACTGAAGCCAGGCAGGATTAGCTATGTGGGGAGATTGGGTGGCTGGGAGTGACTGGGGTAGATGTTGTGGGCTACAGTATGAATGGTAAGCAATGAGGTTAGGTGGAAGGTGAGCGCAGTAACAGAGTTAAAGAGAATTAGAATTAGGTTTTATTGCCACATGTATTCAAGTACAGGGATTTGGGAGTACCATGTCAGAGATATTTGGAACAGCAGATGCTGGAGAATCTGAGATAACAAGGTGTAGACCTGAGATCAGAGGAGCAGGAAAACTCTCTTTCTGAAGAAGGGCCTAGGCCTGAAATGTCAGCTTTCCTGCTCCTCTGATGCTGCTTGGCCTGCTGGGTTCATCCTGCTCTACACCTTGTTATCTGGGAGTACAGTGTACCATGTCACCATTCCCAGCGCCACCTTCAGTGCAAACTAGGTACAAAATCTTAGGTACGAAGTAGAAGAATAAAGAAATAAGTTAGATGTTCAATATTACAATTCCTTGTAGTATAATATAGAAAAATAAAGAAATATAATTAAAAGTTCAACACTGCAGTCCTTCTTTAGCCTTGGGTCTTCAGACGCATAGTGCTGGCCTTTCCTCATGAGGGCTTGATCTCTCCTCTGTACTGGGCTCATTCTCTCACAGATGCTGGGCTCGATCTCTGCCTGATTCCCGACCAAACTCACCAGCAGCCTCGCCGCCAACTGCTCCATACCTCGATGATGCCACAAGCCACTGACCACTCGAGTTCCACACGGCTCACCAGCCATCGCATTGCCAAGCACCAAAGTCCCAGTCCGGATCCCCTACCACTGCCTCACGAGAGACTGCCTCCACTGCCCAGTGCTTGGGGATATTGATGGTGCCCCCTCTGCACAACCCCAATAAACCAATAACTCCAATTCCTTGTCTGCAAAGTGGGGCCCAAATTTCTCTTTGTCTGCTGTGTCTGGGGTAAATATCAGGAACCATGCAGGGTCACTCTAGACTGCTTGCATACGTCTGCGTGCACACAGCCTTTTAAATAAAGTGCTGTGTCTGGAATGTCAGTCTATTCTGGGATATTGTAACAATGCCGAGTACTTCCACCTACAGTGAGTGGGAAAATTTGGATAGCAAATTTGGACAAGAGGCCTGCCAGAGGGACATTTAAGTTGTTAATGAGTGAAGTTTGGTGCTAGAGAAGGGAAAACCTGCTAGGCCTCATGTAAAGGAACCCTCCATGACGTTCAATGAAAATGACAATTAGCCAAATTATCGTAAGATTCAGCCCAATATCCTTTAGATTGGAAGTGTTGTTTACTGTACTGTGATATTAACAGACTATGGTCAACAATAGAGTATCAACGCATGATGGAACAGGTTGTCCTTCCAGAGACTGTGGTGTCAGTCCTGACTCAGGGACAGCTACCAATGTCTGCTCTGAATAGGTTGAGTGAGTAGACTGAGGCTTCATTTCCTTCATGAATATCCTATCAACTACACTTACACAGATCACTGGAGTCCTCAGCTACAAGAGAGGTAAATGGAATGGATCGTGGATGGATCATGGAATGGATCTCTGCATCTAACACCTAAATGACCTCTCCTGTACCCTCAGAATGATTCTAAATTTCCCAGTCATTGGGAACATCCTACCTGCATTTATCCTGTCTAACCAATAGGAGTCAACTGCTTGTTTAAAGTTTAAACAAAGCCTGCAGGTAGATGTCAGATGACTGTCAGTCATCATCAACTGCTGCATTCTCCATGGAAATGCATCTACCATTCAGCAATGTGTTCTCGTACAATATGATTGTTTTTTCCCTTTGATACAGCTATTTCTTACAAATTGTCCTGAAGGTTGCAAGATAAACTGCTTTGATAAAATGTATCATTTTTTTCAACAATTCCCAAGTACTCTGCTACCAAACAACGGTAGTATTACTTGCTAGAAATGAAGAGGCAATGAACACCCAACCTGACAAATTGCCACCCCATTGATCATCAATAAACAGAGGCAAGGATGTCACCAACCACGCTACCAAGCATTATCTGCGTAGCAGTAGCCTGCTCACTCTCACTTAGTTTGGGGTCTGCCAGGGCCACCCAGCTCCTGATCTCATTACTGATTCTAGAGATGAGAGTGAAGTGACAGCCCTTAACATCTATGCCAGTTTTAACTGAGTGTGGCATCAAGCAGCCCTGTCAAAACTGGAGTCAATGAGAATTTGAGAAGCTCTCTGCTGGTTGAAGTCATACTTAGGGCAAAGGAGAATGCTTGTGGTGTCAGAAATCAGTCATCACAGCCTTAGGATATCTCTGCAGGGGTTCCTCAGGATAGGGACATAGGCCTATCTATACCTCGTTCAATGGACTTCCCTCCATTATAAGGTCATAAGTAAAGGTGTTCACAGATTATTGCACAATGTTCAGCACTAATCATGACTCCTCAGATATTGATTTAATCCATGTCCAAATACAATAAGATCTGAGATAATAGGAACTGCAGATGCTGGAGAATCCGAGATAACAAGGTATGGAGCTGGATGAACACAGTAGGCCAAGCAGCATCATAGGAGCAGGA
>JAHRHZ010000125.1:2788392-2810537 GCA_024137785.1 Ginglymostoma cirratum | reverse complement strand
AGGTTGATGGGTGTCCTTCACAATGAATTTTTAAAAATTTAGATATTTACAGCGCCATTTAGATACAAGTCACACTTTGCTTTCATATAATCTGTGACTTGTATCTAAATGACACTGTAAATATCTAAATTTTGGAAGCATTGGAAAGGAGTTATAAGATCCAGTTTGGCACTGCTGTTAGGGAAGTTTAAAATTAGGGTTTCTGCATCTACTTCCTAACCAAACTTGAATATCTTTCTTTTGCCAAAAGCCTTTGTGGAAGCCTGGTGTTTGTAACAACATCATCGGAACTTCAGAATTCAACTACAGTTTCATCACATATGTTCTTCTGCTGCATACTGAGAACCATACACAACATATTAAAGACAGAACAACCGAAGGATATTTGTGGATCTTCAATAACAATTTTTTGAGGGCACAGATACAACTATGAAATACCCATAACATTAACACATGTTTCAAAGCTGGGCTTATGAAACTAATTCAATTCTATTAGTTAACAATAAGTTTCTGCCTCAGCACATTTTAACCAATTAATTTTGGATTTCTAAATACTTGAACCATAGTTTTGGTGATAGGGCAAACTTCAAAGAAACTTTATAATCTTACAGTAAATCAGTTGCTAAACAGTATGTGCATCAGATAAATTTGAACTTACAAGGTACTTATCAATGCTGTATGTATACAGCAATCAATAAATAAATTGAAATGACAGTCTGCTGTCTGTGATTTCCGTGGGATTGTATGTCAAAAAATATAGACCGTTATTATTAAAGGGCTAGTTGGAAGCCAGTAGTATTTTGCTCGTCTCCCAGCTGAAAGGAAAGCAAAATAAAATTGGTTTCATCTGGGCATCAGTCTTTAACAACTCAGACGGAGGGGCCATTTTTTTTCTCTGCTTGGAAATAATAGCAAAAAAAGCAGATACGAGTAAAATGGAGCATAAAACTAACAGAAAAAGTTATGAGATTCCCTGTTTGCGCTTATGTGGCATTGTTCAGGGAATCCTTCTTGTTTGATCTAAGTAGCATTAGTTCAAAGTCAGTTTATTAAGATTTTTGTCAAGGCTGGATATCGATAATCATCGCATGCAGGCATCCTCAGGAGCCTGTCCAAAATGAGAGCTAGGTATTTTAAGGTTGGTTTCACTCTCCCACTAGGGAGTGGTGTTCACACTGAGTACACTGTAGGAAATTGTGAACAGACAACCTGTCATTCCTTCATTTATTCAAACAAAGTGTTGCAATAGAAACAGCCTTTTCATTTTGCGTCCGTTTGGGTGCTCCTGAGCTTAAAGAAATTTAAAGCATGGCCATCTCACTGACAGTCATCCCTGAGGCTTTGGTATGATAATAAATCATAGTTCAGGGTTAAAGTACAGGAAACCAAGTATGAAGTCAACTCCCACCCCCTGCCCCATTAGCTTTTATACATTCAGACCAATGAAAAGACAGTAGATGTAAATAAGCAGGGGTCCGATAAAAAAAGCCTTGATTTTAATGTCTCATTAGTGTCTGCCAGAAAGATTCAAACCACCACTAGGTGCTTAACTCTCCATATTTCCATTATCAGCTTTGATCCTTCTGTGTAATTTAAGGTTCCTCTCACATTCAAGTAAGTTTGCAGAATCCACACAATCTTCCCTAACGAAGGAACACTTAGTTAAACATTTACTTTAACATTTTGATACAATTTTGAAATAAGTTAGTATTTAAACAGAAGAAAGAAAATATCCTCCATTTAGTGGATGCAAGACGGGTGCTACAGCGGCAAGTAATATTTTGTGAGAAAAATCCACTTGAGCATAATGAAAGATGCCAAGACGCTTTATAGCAGCATTAAGTAACATAGTTTGAAACCAAACCAGGTTAGGCGATATTCACCCAGGTGGGCAAAAGCTTGATGAAAGTGGTAGCTTTTAAGGATTGGCTTAAAGGAGCAAAATGAGGTAGAGAGGTGGAGAGTTGTAGGAGAAGCATTTCTGAGTTTGGGACCACCACATAAAGGAGATAAAGGAGACCTCACATAAGGGAGTGTCAATGCCTCAGAGAGTAGTGGGATCCAGGAGAGGTTTCTGAGGTAGGGAGGAATAAGAAAATGGAGGATTTTGAAAGCAAGAATGAGAATTTTAGACATTGCTTGTCAGAAAGCCAATTTAGAGCAGCTTTACCATTTCCGGTCTTTCTTTAATAACACATGAAAGTACACAAACATTTACTTTAAGTGGTGATCTTTTTGTCTTTCAGTCAGGAGGCACAGGATTTGAACCCTGTTCCAGCCAGTTCTGGAGAGTGGATACGGCAAAAATGCTTCTGAATTCTTGATGAACTACTTCCACTTTGATGAATATGTTTGTACCTTCCCCCTCAACAACCCCAACCTCATTAAATGGATTGTGAGAACCCACAAACCTTCAAGCCATCGAGGGCTAATCATCCTATTGGTTGTAAAAATAAGATGTTAAGGGAACATTCCCATCGCTGTTTTCCAGGTCATTAATCAGCCTGCAATTCCCCCACTACTTCATGTTATTCACCATGGGATGATGCTCCTATCAATTGTATTCGATGTCCTTAGGAAATAGTGGTTTGAATTACCTTAGCTAACCTGTTAGTTCATTGAAACTCTTTGTGAACTATGTGTTGTTTTCTTTAAATAGCAAAGTTAAAATAAGTGTTTCTGCAGCCTCCTTCAACAGGATCTGAACTATGCCTGATGGGAACTTCCTGTAGTATAGGCCATCCCTGCCCGTATGTGGTATTGGACCACATTGGGCCCGTATGTGGATAGTTGGAGTAGTTCATTGCCAGCAAACCTCCATTGTCTGTACTGAGTCGAGGATCTATCAATGATCAGTGGTAGATGATAGACCACTGGTAAGACAAAACCAGACAAGCACCTGTATTAGTTAACAATTTGGTTTCTTGCTTCATTGCTGTAAGTACCACAACATTACTGGTCAGCATAATTACTAACACTCTCGCCTTCTGATGAATGCTAGTGTAATACTCAAGAGCCTCCATCCATAGACTGTGTGATACCATCAGATAGGGTAGAGCAAATACTCCAACATAAACCCTTTCAGAACCAGTATCTTATCCAATGCTTTCTGTATTCAGTCTTCAAATGTCTTTCCCAATTACCTTGTACTTCAGAAAATGAAATATTAATCATTGTATCTGATGACTGGGGAATCCTTCCGACTGCTAAAACTACCACTGCCCAAGACAACTGCTATCTCAACCATTGGTGGTCCTGTTCTGTAAAAAAAAAGTTCTATTTTAAGAACTGCAGCATTTTAAAGATACTATTTCTATGAAGAGTTAGTGGTAGGTCTTAGTCTGCCTGAAATCATTGGAATTTTAAATTAACTAAGTGCATGGCATTGAGCAACTAAGGTTATCTATGAAAAGTAGTAGAAGAGGCCACATCGGGAGCAACGGATACATTAGACCAGGTTGGAGGGTGTACAGGTGAACCCCTGTCAGATATGAAAAGTTTGTTTTGGGCCTTGAATGGAGGTGAGGGGGGAGGTGTAGGGGCAGGTGTAGCAGGTCCTGCAGTTGCAGGCAAAGGTGCTGGGGGTGGTGGGGTTAGTGGGGAGTGTGGAGTGGACGACGGAGTCATGGAGTGAGCAGTCCCTATGAAAGGCAGATAGAGGTGGGGAGGGAAATATATCTTTGGTTGTGGGATTGGATTGTAGGTGGTGGAAGTGGCGGAGAATGATACATTGGATGCAGAGGTTGGTGGGGTGATACGTGAGGACAAGGGGAATTCTGTCTTTGTCATTGCAGGGAGGGGATGTGAGGGCAGAGGTGCAGAAAATGCAAGCGATGCATTTGAGAGCATTTTCAACCACCGGAGGGGGGATGTTGCGGGTCCTTGAAATAAGAGGGCATCTGGGATGTGGAATGCCCCATTTTGAGAGCAGATGCGGAGGAAGTGGAGGAATTGGGAGTAGGGGATCGCATTCTTGCAGGAAGGCAGGTGAGAGGAGGTATAGTTTAGGTAGCTGTGGGAGTTGGTGGGCTTGAAATAGATGTCAGTTTTGAGGTGGTCACCTACTCTTCATAGAAATAGTATCCTCCTCCACATCGGTGAGACAAAGCGCAGGCTCGGAGATTGTTTTGTAGAGCACCTGCGCTCTGTTTGTGACAAACGACAATGGCTTCCAGTCACAAAACATTTCAACTCCCCCTCCCACTCCCTGGGTGACATGTCCATCCTGGGCCTTCTCCAGTGTCACAATGATGCCACCCGCAAACTGGAGGACAACACCTCATATTCCACCTCAGAAGCCTACAGCTCAATGGCCTGAACGTGGATTTTACCAGTTTCGAAATCCCCCACCCACGACCAACCCTCCATCTCATCCCTGCCTCCTTGACCTGACACAACTTGTCCACCTTCTCTCCCACCTGTCCGCCCTTCCCACATCACTGACCAATCCCCATCACTCCTTACCTGCACTCAACTATGACCATCCCACCTACTTTCCCCAGCCCCACTCCTCCTCTCTCAATTTATTTCTGAGCTCCCTTCCCCTTCCCCATTTCTGAAGAGGGTCCCAACCTGAAATGTCAACTTTCCTGCTCCTCTGACGCTGCCTGGCCCACTGTGCTCCTCCAGCTCCACACTGTGTTATCTCTGACTCCAGCATCTGCAGTTCCTACTATCTCTGAGAAAGGCTATTAACTGCATGGACCAATCTCTATGATCTCAGATTTCCAGCATTCACATTATTTTGTTTTTAAACCAGTCACTATGGTTAAGCTCCATAATATTATGAGCATTTGAAAAATTCATGACTACATTTGATGTTAATTTAGACAGGATTAAATGAACTCAACAGATTAATAAAGGTTCTTACACGCTGCTAGTGAGACTGCGAAAAACGCAGCGATTTTTATGCAATGCCAATTAGAATACCTCATGAATCTATTTTTTAGATCTATTGCAAGATTCAGTGAGGCATCATTAGACCATGTCTTATCACTATGGTTGCAGAATGTGCTCATCTTCTTGGCGAGTCAATCTACCCACTCGTGCTACACTGATGGGGTTCATCAAGTATCAGTCATAAACATATAACTCTTAAGTGAACTGTTAACATAATTTGAAAAACAAAGTTTGAGGTATAAAGGTGTCTTGATCTTTGATGTGCACAAGAATGCACAAGAATCTCAATTACGCATTAAAAAAAGGTGGAGTGAGAAATTTATCAAGTAAAAAATGAGAATGCAAATCTGCAAGCTACGTCACCATTTCTACATTTCAGAGACACTTTGGATTCAGGTTATGGCATTTTTGGATTCCACCCTCAGAGGGCTATATATGAATCCCTTCGTTGATTGGATTTCAAACAGACTTGGCAATCCTGGGTGAGATGTGACTGTTCTGAATCCGTTGCCGGTCTGGGTGGAACCTTTTGTAGCATGATCCAACAGTAGGAAAGTGGAAGCACAGATGATACATTCAGATCCTTTGTGATCATTGTACAAGCCCAGATTTCTGAATGGCATGGCCTGCGCTACTGTGGCCTAGAATATGCAGACATCATAATTCCAGTCATGTAACAGTAGAAAGCAGCAGCATGTCAGAAGCTGAGTGGGGAGGGGTACTTCAGTGAACCCATGTATTCACAGATTTTTAAGACATTCCTCCTGTCCTAACTATGCTAGTATAAAGAATGAGCTGTAATAAGATGTAAGTTTCTGATGATAGTGTGGGATGAAACCAGCCCATTCACAACTTTGGACACTCATTTGACCCCAGATGAGGTTTTGATTAAATGTTTGCATCATCATTAAAAGTAGTGCTTCTATCTTCATGATATCACCAACTTGGCCCTATTTCAGATCATCTACAGCTGAAATTCTCATTCATTGACTTCACTGCTTCTAAACTTGTCTATTCCACTGCACTTCTGTTTAATCTCCCATGTTCTAGCCTCCATAAATGTTAAATCCTGCAAAAACCTGCTCGCATGTCTTAACTCACACCAAGTTCCATTCAACTATCGCCCAAATGCTTCTGACCTCTATTAATTCCCAGTCAAGCAATGTCCCAATTATAAATGCTCATCCTGTTTTCAGATTCCTCCTCAGTCTCACCTTTCCCTCCTTCTGTAGCTTTTTCCAGCCCTACAACTCTCTCAACTTCACTCTCCTCCTTTTAGATATTCTTCAAAACCTATTTTTTTCACAAGGTTTTTAGTCATCTAACCTACCATCTCCTTCGTGCAGTGTCATGTTTTGTTTTATAATAATCCTGCAAAGTGCCTTGCTATGTTTTATTGCGTTAAAGGCACCATTTAACTATAAGTTGCTGTCATAAAATCGTACCAAAAAAAAGACATTACTCTCTCAGTTAAACTAACAGATGCATTATTGTAATAAAACTAAGCAGTATGAAAAAAGATGAAATAGTTTAGCAATTAAAAATCCAAACTATATACAAATCTATCATACATATGCATTTCAATTGCATATGATAGCTAATGCATGCTTTAAAATGGAAATCAATGGAACAAACGGGTCCCATTGGCTTTAAATCAAAACTTCTCCTTATAGTTCATTCCAGTTAAATTGAACTCCTTGTGATCTCCTAAGGTTTACTCAAAGTGTTGGCTGGAGTCAATTCACGTAGTTAGAGGGAGGTATTCAGTTTCCTGCTCCACTCATGTGTTAACTTTTGATTAATAGCTGGAATATGCACAAAATTTATGTCATGTGATTACATGGGCTTCATGATGATCGACATTTGGACCTAGAAATAAAGTGCAGATTTTGATATGGGATGGAATCTTATTTCTTTTCCCTCGATAGTTAATACATGAGATTCTGGTTTGCAGTGGCTATAAATTCAGTAAATGCAGTAATTTGCAGTTTGGTATAAACAGGATTGTAGCAATTCCACGTGTTGTGATTTATACTGAATCACTGTCTGAAATTGGACCCAGCAAGTACATTTCCAAGCAACACAATTGCCAAGCAATGATGATCACCAACAAGTCGCTAACTCTATCACCTTCATATTCAATGGCACTAGTCTTGCTGAATCTTTCAGTATTAATACTCTAGCGGTCAACATTGACCAGAAACTTAACTGGGCCAGTCACAAAAATACTCTGGTTAGAAGAACAAGTCTGCAATAAGTAACCTCCCAACTCCCTAAACCCACTGAAAGGCAATTGAGGCAGTAGAGTGGGTCAGTGGTTAGCACTGCTGCCTTACAGCGCCAGGGACCTGGGTTTGATTCCACCTGCAACTGAGTGTGTGGAGTTTGTACATTCTTCCCATATCTGCGTGGGTTTCCTCTGGGTGCTCCAGTTTCCTCCCACAGTCCAAAGATGTGCAGGCTCAGTGCATTGGCCATGCTAAATTGCCCGTAGTGTGCAGGCTAGGAGGATTAGCCACGGGAAATGTAGGATTACAGACATAGCATAGAAGGTGGGTCTGGGTGAGTGACTCTTCAGAGGGTCAGTGTGGACTCAACAGGTTGAATGGCCTGCTTCTGCACTGTAGGGATTATATGATTCTATGAATTGAGGAAGGAGCATAAATGCTGGCCTAGTGAGAGGCACCTACATGTCATGAATGAATAATGAAAAGGTAAATCTAGTTGAGCAGGGGTATTATTTCTTGATTGCACTAGTAAAGAACTGGCACAGATTTGGTGTAGTAAATAGCTTCCATCTGTGTTGCAAATTCGTTCTTACTTTTTAAATTTATTCATTCACAGGCTGCGGACATCACAGATAAGGCTAGCATATTTTCCCATCTGAAACTGTCCTTGAGAAGGCAATGTTGAATGTCATTCTTCATTAGCTGCAGTCTGTACAACAAATGTATTCCCACAGTGCTGTCAGGAAGGAAGTTATAGGATTTTCACCTAACAACAGTGAGGGAATGGTGACGTATTTCTAAGTCAGGATGGTGTGTGGCTTGAAGAGAACTTCCAGGTGGCGGCATTATAATGTGTCTGCTGCCCTTGTCCTTCTAGATGGTAGAGCTAATGGGTTTGGGAGGTGGTGTCAAAGAAACCATGGCAAGTTTGTACCAAGTAACCGTAAAAGTGCAGGGAAACTTGATAACAGAACAAACTTAAAGGTTTTGTATCTTAATGAATGAAGCATTCAAAATTAGGTAGACAAACAGATGGTGCAAATTGAAGTCAAAAGAACTTTAAACTATTCAAAGTGGGGGAGGGCTCAGCAAAGATTTTTAAAGCTTCCACAACAAGTAATAGGACAGAGCGTATGAAAAGGATCAAGAATTTAAATATCAGACAGAGCAAATAAGGGGACAATTGTGAGAAGAGGGGCAGTCAATGCAGGACTGAGGGTGTTGTATTTAAATGTGCGTAGTACACGAAAGGTAAATGACCTTTGTAGCACAGATTGAAATTGGCAGATATGATGTTGTGTGTATCACAGAGATGAAGCTGCAAGGGGATCAAGTAAATATCCAAGGATATTATTTCAAAAGGACAGGCAGTTGGACAGAGAGGGCGGCGTTAACTTGTTAGAAAGAAATTAAATTAAATTGATAGCAAGAAGTTATTAATTTATAGCTTGAGTCGGAAGTCGCAATCGAGTCGGAAGTCGTAGAATCTATATGGGCAGAGTTGAGGAACTGCAAAGGATAAATGGCCCTGATGGGAGTTGTGTACAGGCCTCCTAGCGGTAGTCAGGATGTGGGGAAAAAAAATAAATCAAGAGATAAAAAGGCATGTAAGAAAGGCACTATTACAATAGTCATGGGGGACATCAATATGCAGGTGGACTGGAAAGATCAGGTTGATAGCAGATCACAAGAAAATGAATTTGTGGAATGTCTGCAAGATGTTTTTTGGAGCAGTTTTTGGTAGAGCCCACAAGGAACCAGGCAATTCTGGATTTAGTGGTGTGTAATGAGGCAGACTTGCTTCGAGAGCTGAAGGTGAAGGAACCACACAAGGGGCAGTGACCACAATATAACAGAATTCACCTTGCCACGTAAGAAGGAGAAGCTGGAATCAGATGTAACTCTATTCCAATTGAATAAAGGTATCTACAAAGACATGAGGGTGAAGCTGCCCACAGTTGATGGGATGGGGAGCCTCGCAGAGAAATGGTGGAGCAGCAATGGCAGGAATTTCTGGGAGTAATTTGGGAGGCACAGCAGAAAATCCTCCCAAGGAGTCAGAAACAATGAAGGGGAGGATGAGACAACCATGGCTGACAAGAAATCAGGGACAGTGTAAAAGCAAAAGAAAAGACAGCATAAAAGAAAAAGCAATGTGTTGAAGATTAGTAGGAAGTCAGTGCATTGGAAAGCCTTTAAAAACCAGCAGAGAAACACCAAAAAAAAGCATTAAGTGGATGAATATGAAATATGAGAGTAATCTAGCTAGTAACATAAAAGAAGGTTGTAAGAGTGTTTTTAGATATCCAAAAGGTAAGAGAGAAGCAAGAGTGGACACTGGATCACTAGAAATCGAGGCTGGAGAAATAGTAAAGGGGAACAAAGAAATGGTGGAATAACTGAATAGGTATTTTGCAGCAATTTTCACAGTGGAAGACAAGAGAGTGAGGGGCAGAGGTAAGGGTGGTGACCATTACTAAGGAGAAGGTGCTGGGAAGCTGGAAGGTCTGAAGATCGTTAAATCACACAAACCAAATGGATTCTGAAGGAAATAGTTGAGGAGATTCTAGAGGTATGTAACACCTCTGTTTAAGAATGGAGTGAGACAGAAAACAGGAAATTATAGGCTAGTTAACCATGATCTTGGTTGTTGTTAAGATTTTAGAGTCCTTTATTAAGGATGAGATTGTAGAACACTTGGAAGTGCATGGTAAAATAGGGCTGAATCAGCATGGCTTCATCAAGGGGAGGCAGAGAAGGCAGAGTATGGGGTCAAAGTGATCTTTTACAGGATAGCAACTGGTGTCTAGTAGAGTCGGCAGAGGTCAGAGTTGAATCCACAACTATTCATGTTATACATTAATAATCTGGATGAAGGAACTGAGGGCCATTGTTGCTTTGTTTGTAGATGACACAAAGATATGTGGAGGGGCAGGTAGTGTTGAGGAGGTGGAGAAGCTTCAGAAGGTCTTGGACAGGCTCGGAGAATGGGCAAAGAAATGGCAGATGGAATACAATCTGGGAAACTGTGAAGTTATGCACTTTGGTGGGAAGAATTAAGAAGTAGACTATTTTCTAAATGGGGAAAAGCTTCAGAAATCTAAGGCAAAAAGTGACTTAGAAATCCTAGTTTAGAATTCTCTTAAGGTTAACATATAGGTTCAGCTGGTAGTTGGGGAGGTAAATGCAATTTTAGCATTCATTTCAAGAGGGCTGGAATATAAGAGCAGGGATGTGTTGCTGAGACAGTGTGAGGCTCTGGTCAGATTACATTTGAAATATTGTGAGCAGTTTTAGACCCCATATCTAAGGAAGGATGTGCTGGCATTGGATGATATCCAGAGGAGATTTACAAGAATGATCCTGGAGATGAAGGGCTTGCCATATGAGGAGTGGTTAAGAACGCTAGGTCTGCACACTAATCAGTTTAGAAGGTTGGGGGAAATCTGATTGAAACTTACAGAACACTGAGAAGCCATGATAGAGTGAATGTGGAGAGGATGTTTCCACTAGAAGGAAAGGCTTGGACCTGAGGGCATAGCCTCACAGTGAAGGGATGGCTCGTTAGAACTAATATGAAGAGGAATTCCTTCAATGGTAAATTTGTGGCATTCATTGCCACTGACAGCTATGGAGGCCAAGTCATTATGTGTATTTATGACAGAGATAAATTGATCTTGATTAGTAAGAGGATCCAAGGTTATGGGGAGAAGGCAGAAGAATGGAGTTAAGAAAAATATCAGCCATGATTGACTGGCAGAACAGACTCAATGGGCTGAGTGACTGAATTTTGCTCCATTATCTTATGGTCTTGTGGTCCAAGCTTCTACAGTATACTTAGCTAATGTAATCATTTGACTTAAATTTTGTGGAAATTCAGACTATTAATTGTTGAACTTCTGGCATAATTAGATGGTAAAGGATACGCTGAATAGCTAGTTTTCAGCAGTAAGATTTGTTCCATTTAGTATTTGGGTAGTGCAGCACAATACGATGGAGAGTACCCACAGTATAAAGAGGGAACTTCAGTACCATGAGGACTGTGTGATAGTCACACCTACCCTTACTTTCATGGGCCAATGTATCTGAGGCAGGCAGAGTTATGTGGATGACATCAAATAGGATTTCCAATCTGGTCCCTCCTCACACCACCCCTTGTAGGTCCAGTCTGTCTGATCTGGCTTTAATTTTGTGAACTTGCTCAACAGTGGTAGTCAGGCTATCAAGCCATTCAAGGTGTGGCTTTTGTGGTCCCTCACCAGACTGTGTTGTATACCCCCATATTTTCTTCAAAATTATGTTCAGCACATTGAGGTATTGATTCACCAGCCAAGTGAGGGCAATAGGTTATAACTCATTGTTTAGGCCTGATGCAATGAGAATTCATCAAGTCCAGAAACAATTTTAAGAACCAATGTGGTACCTAGGGTGATGCTGGATAGTTTTTCCTGCCTCATTCTTTTTGTGCCTTGTCATGGTAATTGGGTACAACTGAGTGGTTAGCCAGTCTGATTCAGAAGGTAAATAAGAGACAACAACCTTGTTGTGGGTCTGGGGTCATGAGTAGGCCAGACCAGATAAAGACAGCAGATTTCCTTTCCTGAAGGATTTAAGTAAACCTGATGGGTCTTTATGCCTGTCTGACAGCTCAATATCATGATACTGATATGAACATTCTATTTCAGATTAATTTAGTTAACTTTGATTAATGTCACAAGATGCCACAATGGAACTTGAGTTCATGTCTATCGCAACTGTAAGCATGTTCTTTTAAACCATTGCTTCTTACTCCACAATTCACTGAGTCTAACAATAAAATAATACACCTACCACAAATCTTGGCTCAGTTCTACGCTGTCACCCATTTTTTCAGCAATGCATCATTTCCCTATTCGTTGCAGTGTTGAACATGTGTAACCTTTTACTCAATCTACTGGTCCTTCTGTTTAGTATGGAAGTTTCAAACATTAGTAACACATCTAAATCACATTCAGACCATCATTTTACACATGAAGAAAATACAATTTTATTTGGTGCACTTAAGCACAATTTTGTTGCTCTAAATAAAGCCATATGATTGTTTCATGGACCAAACTTCTAGCGTAGTTTTTATGTCACTGCACCTGGGTTATATTTGAACACCAGGAGAAACTAAACTGACTTCATATGGAAAAAATAGAGTTAAGACCGTGAGGATCACGAGTCATTGCATGTATTTTTTAAATCAAAGGACGAAATGCTCCTGTGAAATGTAGGAATGGTAAGGCAGCAGAGGCAGCGTAATTTGTGTTTGGTGCCTAGAATAACACATAAGTGGTTTAATTATTTTGTCTCACCTACTGCATAACGCTTTGTCGAAAATATCTTACAAACCAGCATGACAAATCATGGGGACTGTATTGGATAGCTCCTAAATCAGGTGCAGGGATTGTAATATGTAACTCCCCAAAGTCAGTTCAAAGTGATGGTGACAGCACAAATGTTGTGCTACCTAATCATTACAATAATTGTGGTATGCAGTCTAAGGCTGAGTGCACTGCTATGGCTGAAAACTTCACTGGGGCCAGGTTCATGCAATGATAAAACCACCAGACTGAGCTGCTTAAATCCAGACTGTATCTCTCAAAGACCCAGCGTATTCCAGCCACAGCAGGAGCACAAGTTGATTAAGCAAGAACGAAGAACTCAAAGGAAGTTAAAAAAATTCCCAAAAGCAATGATTATGCCGCACAATTCTCAGATGTGAGCTGGAAATCTTGACCCAGAACATTGAGAGCAGGAGGGAAGAGGGAAGGATCCTCCAGACAAATACTGAGAAAGTAGTAGAAGGACTTGACAGCTGCAGTCAATGCTGCTGGTCTAGCCCTGAGGACCAGGACACCGGATAGAAAGATGTTTAACAACCTTACCCAAGTGACCAAGGTAAATGGTTACATCTTGAATGCAATACCAATCAAATTCTCCATAGATTCAGTCACTATTCCAATCATGACACCCCATCATTTACCAACCAACAATCTCAATTAGTCCCACCTCAGTTTTTGCCTTTATATGCTCCACCTCATCCTCTCACACTTGGCACTGCAACCAGCCCCACATTCTCATTTCGCAGTTTGCACACTCTGTAACATGTGCTTCACAAAATACACTCCTCTGCACCCAATGACAAATCTCCATATATTTTGCAGAACAGGCTGCATGTGCTCATCCCATCGATGACACAGTATTGGCCGTCATTGGAGCAGTCATCACTAAGGCCACGAGACTGAAACAATCGAGAGTAACGTCACACTTATACATAATATTCCTTCTCAAATTGGACTTCACCTCATTCTGCAATCTGCAGTGATCCATAATCTGTACGTCTTACTTTGCTACTTTTATTTCCTCATCCCAACTGTCCTTGTGCATTTTTACTTTCAGACATCCAGCAATTACCAGCTGGCTGGCCAATGCTGATTTTAAAGAAGGGATAGAGGGGAAAAGATACTATCCCTCAATCTGACAATTATAGCCATCAGCTCAAATAATGGCACTGTGTATATATTAGAGGGTAACAGAGGCAAGATCTGCTTGAGATGCGGTAGTAGACCCAAAAGAGCTGCAGTCAGGTTAAAGGTGGAGAATCACATGGGTCACACAGGTGTTCGGCTGCTGACAGTTCAGTTGAGCACATTAATGGAGGGAGCGAAAACATATAAAGGTTGACAGATATGGAAATGATTGATAAATTGCTAAGCCTCATTTCACTGTCAAAGAACGTTGCTGAGTCCAACTCCAAACTGACACAGAGCATTGCACAAAGCTTTTTGCTCACACTTCCCAGAGCGGAAGTGGTGATAAATTTCATGATCACTCTCGTCGATTCGACTGCAATGAAACATCAGATGATTATGATGATAGGGTGGTGGTCAGCTAGCTTTGCAACAATGTCTGGGTGCTACAACTCTGAATGATAGAATGAAATTTCAGCTTTTCACTTGCAAGCCCAACTTGATATCATGATGGCTCAGACTACTATCTGTATATCGATACACTGGTCAAAGGAACTAATAGGCACTTGTAGTAGTCCAGCAATCTGTACTCCAACACATTACTAGTATTGCTGAGGAGCAATCTGGGAACGTGGAGAGCATGAATGGGTTGTCCTCATGCAAGTACTCTGTGTCGTAAGTTATCATGTCCTGGGGATGTATTGGCCTTCAATCACATCACTTTCCCCAACACCATTTCCTTACTAATACTGATTTTCCTCAATTCCTCCCTCTTACGCGAGCTGGCGTGCCCCAGCATTTTTAGGATGCTATTTGTGTCCTCCTATGTGAAGAGAGACCCAAAATATATACTTAATTGATCTGCTATCTCTTTGTATTCCATTATAACTTCCTCTTTTTTTGAATGTTGGGGACCTACCTTTGTTTTTATTATACCTTTTCTCCTCAAATACCTTTAAAACCTTTTATAATTTGTATGCCCCTGCAAGATTACTCGAGTAGTCCCACTGATTGGGAGCAAAAGATGAACTCATGCTCTTTGTATGCCTTCCATGGGTGCAGCACCACTCTCTGCAAAAATTGCCAACTGTTGGTTACTTTTCCAATCAACAATTTTTACCACAAATTCAGGAAAAGTTAAAGGAAAGTAATCGGCAAATAAGCCATCAATGATCTCTCCTAAATGCATGCTTAGCCATGTGTCAAAGTGGTGAGGAGTAATATGGCAGGTCTGCAGACAAATCAGCACAGGGTTCTGACTTGCATTACAATCTGTCTCCTCTACATGCGTGTAACACCAACATTAGGTGCCCTCAATGTGCTGGCACTCACTATTTGCCACACCGCAAGTGTTGAAAAGCAGAATGGATGTCATTTTCCGACACTGCTGGCACCTGCAATGCCAAAAACACTGATACTTCGGTGCTCAATTCTGTGGCCATGATCTTTCTTTGTGCCCTGTTTAATCTAGTTGATAGCCACACGCATCATTTCTAACTTACACCATGTAACACCTTGTCTAATCATGTGGTGTCACATTGGAAACAGAAATCCCAGCTTCTCTGTTCATAATGACAACAATTTGCATTGACAAATGCCTTTGATATGTCAAGTTACTTTACGGGAGCTGTTATAGAGTAAGTCACGTGAAGCCGTGTTAAGGAAAATAACCAAAAGCTTTGCCACAGGGTGTTAAAGGTGAAAAGCGAATAATAAAGAGGCAGAGAAGGTGAAGAGGGAATTCCTGAGCTTGGGTCCTAAATGACTGATAGTATGGCTGTCAACAGTGAAAAGGTTGAATTCAGGGACTAAAGAAGTGAGATTTAGAAGTTTTGTGAGTCTGAGATAGGAGCCTGTGAGGCTGTAGAAGGCTGACTCAATTTTGTGCAGTCAAATCCATTTAATGGAAATGCAAAAGATTGGAAGAGGGTCAAAGCTGCTAATGAGCTGAGACAGGGTGATGTTCTGGACTTTGATAATGTGGGACTCAGTAATGGAACAGATATATGGTAAGACGCGCCGTGGATCAACTATGATACTGAGGTTCTAAACAATCTGGTTCAGACTCAGTAGCCTGATAGAGGTCTGGTGAGAAATGGCAACACTAAATTGAAGATATTCTGCAAATATGAACTTGTGTGTAAAACCAAGCAGTTTCAATTGAGGGAAAGATTCCAGATATAGTGTCAAGCTCCAGCAACTCAAGGGGATCAATGTGCATCCAGGTCTAATCCTTGAAAGAACAAATTCTTCCCACAACAGTGTAAACTAGTTACAAATAAAGATTGTGATTTTGTCCTGTGGACATACCATAGGCATAAGCTAAATGGAAACAGGCCTGAAAAATCAAGAATGGAGACTTTTAATGCCATTTGTTTGAGTTGAATTTTGGTCTCTGAAGTGATGTACAGTGTTCTATGCACAACACTGTATCATTCCCATGGAATAAAGCTTAGAGGCCGTACTTGTTATCTGTGCCCTCCCATAGGAACATTTATTGTCAGTATAAATTTATGACTAATTAGTATGATCACAAATGTCCATATCTGCTGTGACACCAGATACTGTTTCCTTCTCCCCCCACAGCTGTTTTACTAGGAAAATGCGCACGAATGTTTCATTAAATCAAATATGTCAAATTTTACCCAAGCAATTAATCATTTTAATTATGATAACTAAGAGTTTATTGGATTTGATATCCCCGTATAAAACTTCCCATGTTAGTTTATATAAGAAAAAGGCTTCTACATTGGCGGGGATGAGGGGAGATTATAAAATATTAGTCTTCACTGAGCAGCCGACATTACAAGAGTTACAATTTTTTCTGTCTTCGCTGTAAAGAGTGTTCCTAAACATATCTCTTAGCATGCACTGCAAAACAAAACCCTCAAATCTGTGGATAATATAACATAAATCCCTTCAGTTCAATAATGTATCAGCTGCAGCTAAATATGACTTCTTTAAAAATGAATTTGTCAGAAAAGTTTCTTTCTTGTGTCAGTAATAAAAATGCATGCCAGGATTTATTGTCATAGGAAATACGTTTCAAGAAACGAAGAACTCCAGGTATTTGATCCAAAACAATTATTGCATTTGTTTAGTGAAACACTTGTAAGAAATATATGCTGAGGCCAAGAAATGGTCCCTGTATCATTCTTCACATTGCAAGCCAAATTGTCCCTTTTAATTCTGATGGTGTATAGATTTTGAATGAAAACTATAATTATTTTTGTTTATAATGAAGACATGGAGAACTCAAAGGCACAATAAGAAATACTGGGACAGTAGAGTTAAATACAAAGGTAAGAAAGGGCTTTAAACTCACAGAGAAAAATGATCTTCAAGTTGTGAAATATCATAAAAGATTTTGTAACTTTAAGAATTAAGATGTTAAAAGATGTACTTGTCTGACAACGAAGGCCCTAGAAAATAAATGTATAACTGCCACTGTTAAAACAACAGAGAATTTCGATATTCCCTAGCAACGTTGTTGCAAAGCTCGCAAGGCAAGATTTTAAAGCCAAAAGTTTTGAACAAGTTATAAATTCCCACAGGTTTTATAAACTGGATACAGTCTCATAATTAATAATAGGAACATTATAAGAAAGCTATTTGCTGCAATGTGTGGTGAAAGGTATAACTCCATTCAGTTGCTTCAAACTATGGTCTGACTAATCTTTGCAAATGCAAGTAGTTGGAATAATCACACCTTAGAGAGTTAGGATGTGCTTATTGAACTGTTAGAGGTGGATCTTGGTCTGTCTGAAATCAATGGAATTTTAAATTAACTATGTGCATGGCATTGAGCAACTAAGGTTATCACAGTCTAATGGTGCATGAATTTATTGAACAGCTAAGGTTACTGAAATATCTGATGCAGTAACTAGCATCCCAGAGAGAAATAAACAGTAAGAAAAAGACTGGTACTTGAAAATAAATATACTGGTAAGACTGGACCTTCCATTTTGAAGTATACAAGACAAGGTGGACCAGTATGTCTCATTTACCAGTTTCATTGATTTCTCCTGCTGGGTTATTGAGTGGTGATGAATTTTAATAGTAATGAAACATGATTAATAATAATTGACTGGTATAATCAAAAGAATGGCTTAGCAATGGGATTGGTGCCTTGCTGTGGGTAAATTTCATCTTTGCCGCGATAAAACTGAGAAGCCACACCTCCTATCAATAGAAACTATCTGGCTTTCTTTGTGAATCCTGTTACTCTGTTAAATATTTGTGCTCTGACATGCAAACCATTGTTTGGGGAGATGGACAAATTCTAGCAAACAATGCATCTGCGAAAGGATCCATGCCTGTGTACACAGCTGCTTGGCTTATGTTTCTGGCTGCCTCATTCATAGTATTATAGCTGCATTAGTGAGTGTATTAACAATCAAGGTGGTTGTAACCATCACAGTCATTGACTGCAAGCTCATTCTGATGGAGGTGGGCTGTAGGTCATGTTGCAACATGTGGCATAAATCACTGATGGCTTCTTTTGTGTAACACAGCTTCGACAAGTACTGCTCCTGGGTCAGCTAGACCCAGGCGTAACTCAGCCACTCTGTTCCTGGTCAGAGATACAACAGGTGGGTGCCAAATGTCTCTTGTGATGCTTGACCTGTCTGGCTTTCCTCTACTGCAGCTCCATTTCATCCAAAGCAGCAAGCAGCTAGAGTATTCCCAAGGGGTAGTTCATTGATGACCCTTTGAAATTGCAGAATGCAAGAATGGGACCCCTACATCGGAAAGCAAAAAGGCAGATGGTGGAGGAGTCATCAGCAGGAAATCATGAAAAAAATAATAATCAAAATGGACTTTGAAATATGTTCTCTATGAATAGTTCCCTTAAGATGCTTGAGATCTTCAATTCTACATCTAATTTTCACTTACTCAAGAGCCATGACCCATTCAGAATTAACAATGGATCACAGCATCTTCTCAATGACTAATGTCTGATGACTGGTCTGTAGTTCCCTTTGATAGCAATGTTACATCTGATACATAAGGACCAAAATAAACTTTGTAAAAAATGTGATTGATTGAGATATGTTATCTTGTGTGCAGAACAATACACCATCAAGACAATTGTTGGTAGTTTTAGCAGCAACAAGCTTTTTCTTTCCCCAATCTATGGGGCCTATTCCAGGTTTATACTCCTCTTGAGGTCTCTACACTCCTCCAATTAGGTCCCCCTGCACATCTCTTATTTTCAAAGTTCAATGATGATAACCATGTCTTTGGTTGCCTAAATCATGGATGAGAAGTTCCCTCCCTTAGCCTCTCCCTCTCTGTTTCTGCTTTAAGATACTGTTCAAACCTTCTTCTTTGACAAACTCTTCAATCTGTGAATTGACATTGTTTGCTACAATAATTATGCTGAGGCATTCAAGATGGCAAAAGATGATTATTTAGATAGTAACAATGTGCAAGTTACATGGAAAAGGCAGGAGATTGGCACTAAGTTAAACTGTGCAGAGTCAGTGAGACACGGTGGGTGAATAGCCTCTTTCTGCACCAGAACAACCTGCAATTCTGGAAATATAATTAACTATCAGAAATGGCGATTGTTCCCTATACAACATGACTTGAAAAGAAAATAAGAGAAGTCTCACTTACAACATGATGTTGCGCTTCATGGTTTGAAAAAGTAATGATTTCCAATCACCTGACAATTTTACTGGAATACACAATCATGAACAGAGATGCACTTGTTCTCTAAGTATTGTCTTTCCATGCCTTTAGAGAGTACTGCATCATTTCTTTTTTTTAGATTAAGTTGATGAAAAGATCTTATAAAAAGCATTCCCCAGCTGTATTGGAAAAACTGAATACTCCAAGGATTACCTATTGTTCTGTTACTTTGTCCTTAGACTCCATAGCACCTCTTTTTGATTAATACAAAGCAAAGTCCTCAATTATGTACTTGCTTTGGTAAATCAATCAGCCACAGTGAGCAGAGGGAAGTTTGTCAAAATTCACATAGTGAGAAGGGTTGATATCTGCCAAAGCCAATTAGAATCTATTTGCTTCTTCCCTGATGACATGATATGGTGCCAGATTTGGTGGAGCCTACTGGAGTGGGCAGGATGCCATGTGGATTCTGAAAATTGTGTAGAAAGCCACGTGTCAAAACCCTGGAATTTGCCATTGCAGATAGTGAGGAGGATTGTCAGAGGATACAAATCAGTTGGAGGCATGGGCAGAAAAATGACAGATGAAGTTTAATCCGGACAAATGTGAGGTGATGCACTTTGGAAAGTCAAGTACAGGTAGAAATTATACAGTGAATGGCAGAAGCCTTACAAGTATTGATATACAGAGAAATCTGAGTGTGCAGGTCCACAGATCACTGAAGGTGGCAGCGCAGGTAGATAAGGTAGTTTAAAAAAAAAGGTCAATGACATGCTTGCCTTCATTAGAAGGGACATTGAATATAAAGGTAGACAAGTTATGCAGCAGCTTTATAGACCTTTAGTTAGGCCACACTTGGAATATTGTGTACAGTTCTGGTCCCCACTCGCCAGAAGGATGTGGATGCTTTGGAGAGGGTACAGAAAAGGTTTACCAGGATGTTGCTTGGTATGGGGGAATTAATGATGAAGAAAGGTTGGATAGAATGGGTTGTTTTCACTGGAATGCAGAAGGTTAAGGGGGCGACCTGGTAGAAGTTTATAAGACTGTGAATGGCATGGATAGGGTGGAAAGTATGAGGTTTTTTCTCAGGGTGGAGGGGTCAATTACTAGGGGACACAGGTTCAAGGTGAGAGGGGGGAAGTTTAAAAGAGATGTGCTAGGCACATTTTTCACATAACGGGTGGTGAGTGCCTGGAATGTGTTGCCAGGGGAAATGGTAGAAGCAGATACGATAGCAGCATTCAAGAAGGACCTGGACAAATACGTGAATAGGAAAAGAATAGATGGATATGGATCCTGTAAGTGAAGACAGTTTTAATATGGAAAGGCAAAATATGTCAGCTTGAAGGGCTGAAGGGCCTGTTCCTGTGCTGTATTGTTCTTTGTCCTCTGTTCTTTCTTTCAATTAAATGCTCCCCAATACATTAGAGGCAGAAGGGTAAGCAAGAGGGTAACAGTAGTCGCCTCATATTCACTCAACGACTTAAATACAATTTAAATGTAAATCAATAAGATTTAATGCAGTCTCCCTGAGTTAATGAAACTGACATGAGTCTCCTGCACCTTCAATAACCCAGTCATTGAACACTGGTATCTTAAGAATGGGTTACCTGAATCAATGAGATAGTTATTTTGATTTGCAGGAGTGTGAGTTACAAGAAACTACATTGTCTTTGGAGATTTATTTTCACTTGTGTTTGAACTTATAGGATCTGAGGTTGAAAAGTGATGAAGTCTATAGTGCTGGTTCCAAAAACTGAAGGAGCAGCGTGTAGCCTAGAGACAGAGACACCTCTCATGACAGTGTAATTACGTCTCCGAGTCTCTGAGGTGAGGGTAGTTCAGAGGCTGAAGGAAGAGCATTTTGCATTTGAGAATCATTCAATTCTGTCTCAGTGAATGCTGAAAGGGATCACTAAGCTGCACAGGATGCAGTATAGGCGTCCAGTGCCAACAATGGGAGGGAACATCAGGACAAGAGGTCAGGCAGCAAATAAGAGACAGAGGCAGGCTTCTGGCATGTCCAAAGATGATTGAGGGTAGACCAATACACCTGAGGAACCCCTGAAGTCATGTCCTAGGACTGAGATGATTGACTTCCAACAATCAAAATTATATTTCCATTCATAGGTGTAGCAGTAGGCAAAGCTGATGGATAACTGTAACTCTTCCTCACTCACAACATATGGTAGCCAAAACTCAACATCAGCTGCTGCGTGACCAGCCTGTTCCCCTGCCAGGTCCAGATCTTTTAGACCTGTCTCTTTTAGTAGATGAATCTCCAGCACTCCACACCCTCTCAGTCAGCCACCTGAAATGGTTACAAAAGGATACAACACTTACTTAAAACTGATCAAAGTAACTACCTGACCACATGCTTTAACATGTTTTATGAAACTGTCAATAAACAAGAACCAGTATGAAGTAAAAAGTACATTTTCATCAAAAGAGACTGAAGCCAGTCAATCAGAGCTGTATTCATTGCTTGATTGACTGCTTTGTGAGCAATTCACATCTTGGAGATAAAAAAAATCAATAAGCAATAAACCCAGGCAGGGGAATACACAAATGAGCTGTGTTTTAGGGAACTGCTTTGGCAGAGCTGGAGTAATAAATCTGAGAGTGGAACTGGAAGAGGCTTTCTCTCCCTCTCTCTGTCTCTCTCTTTCTCCCACTCTCTCTCTTCCCCGACTCCACCACACCCAAACCCATCCCCACTGTCTCTCTCTCGCTCTCTCTCTCTCCATGCTCTGCTCTTTCAGGAAAGATAAAGCAAATAGTGACAAATCCAATTGGAGAAAAACTAAACATTGAGAACTAAAAAATATCAGCAATATTCACAGCAGGCCAAGCAGCATCATAGGAGCAGGAAAGCTTGACGTTT
>JAHRHZ010000125.1:2760020-2783392 GCA_024137785.1 Ginglymostoma cirratum | reverse complement strand
TACACCAAATGAACTCCAAACAATCTCCAAAACAAAGCCATTAACCCAGGCATGTGATTTCCAGCAAACAAGTCCAAGAAATTGGCTTAAGCCATGTGACTTCCAATAAATGCCCTTACAAAATGTTCCAGTTTAGTCACCCCTCTAAAAAAAAGCTTGGACGTACAAATGCATAAATGTCAACAATCCTTTGCTTGTTCGTCTGTTTCAGTACGGCAGTCTCAAATGTTTTCTTTTGTCTCCACATTGAGAAGGAGATGCTTCGAAACACTTCTGGTGTTTAGACGATTCCCTTCAAATTACTGTTTTCAGTCGTTTTTATCATAATCAAACAAAATGACTGCAAATGTTAATTTTGATTAATTCTTCACCCCAAAAGACAAATCCATTATGCTAGAATTCTTTATAATGTCCCTTTTGTACCCGGTTCAACACTACAGGATCTTCACAAATTTTGAGGGTTGCATGGACAGTCCTAGCATCATTGAATTATTGAATGGCCTCTTTGAGACTGTCCCTTCAGAGAAGACAATCTAATTCAAAAGTAGAAATTGCTGGAAAAGCTCAGCCGGTCTGGCAGCATCTGTGGAGAGAAATCAATGTCAATGTCTTGTGTCAAGTGACCCTTTTCCAGCAATTTCTAGACTTGTCTCTGATCTACAGCATCCCACAGTTCTTTTGGCTTTTATTTAAGACTCTCTGATTGTCTGCAGTTGTAAATTTATAGGAGATGCTCTGTGTCTTCTGGGGGATATTTTGTACAAGGACCCCCAGATCTATAGTCTTCCTCTCATAAATGCTGTCCTACACCTCTCTGTCTCCTCTTCACAACTTACAATTCCGCCTAGTTCAGCATCATCAACGAAGTTGGATATATTACTTTCAGAGGATTAGAATCAACCCTGGCTAAATAACTTAGGGAATATGTGAACTTCACAACCACACACAGGCAAAACAATTCAAACAGTTCAAACCACATAAAGCTAACAATTCGTCTGCAAATTGTAATTGTTTCCCCGCAGAGCCACAACTTTCTCAGACAGTGTCCTCCAACTTATTGCATGTGCAATATTCCACTATCTGTTCCCAGCAGCTACAGTCTTGGTCTGTCTGAATTCTCCGTATTTGTGGATGTCTGACAACCCTGTGGAACATAAGCTCTGCCCATCACAAGGTTGGCCATGTACTTCTGCGCCAAATTCTCCAGGAGAGGTGTTAGTTACATTTTCTTAGATAAGCTTTCCAATCTCTTTTGCAAGTCCTCATTTGCAGGATAAAAAGGCCAGATACTGGTTGCATCGAGGCATTTGGGTATCTCACACATAGGATATCTCATGATCCCTATATTTATCAAAAAATAGGAGAGGTGTAGCCTCCCCAGACTATAATTTTTAAATTCCCCTAAGCCACCCTGGATATCAGGAAAGCTGTTAAGGCACAAATGATGAAAATATGCATTGAGGGCATTCGTCTTGTTTGTCTGTAATCGTACTGATTGCTTGCATTTATATGCTTAGCATAAGCAGGGATCTGTTTCTTTAGATGCTTCCATTGCATTCTGATGGAGCTACTCTTAGGAATTTGGCAAAATTGTAGCTGCAAATCTCAACCACTTTGAACACAAGCTTCCTATTCTTTGTGCTCCTGAATACAATGGATCGTGACAGCCATGTCTAAGTGTTTGCTCTGAACTGAACATGTGTCTTTATTGTATGTAGGGCATTTACATTTTGGCAACCCATTCTATTTACTTCTCTTACCTCATGATTTTAAATCTTCTGCAGGGACATTACAAACCTATTTGCAACACTGCAAACTCTCTAAGTAACTGATAACCTGACTCTACAAAGAGCAATATTTTCATGGTACACAATACTTGCTGCGCTTACAACATCATCAGTAAGATTGCCAGCCCTGGGAAGCTTGCCCAGGATATGTTTACATTTGCTTTAATCTGATTAGATTCTTCCATAGACCACCAAAAGGGGTACGTTTTCAATTTTTACTATCTGCCTGTAATAAGCAAATGATTATGGGTGGTTGTCATCTATTTCAAACCCACCGACTCCTGCAGCTACCTGGACTACACCTCTCACCCACCTTCCTGCAAGAATGCAATCCCATACTCCCAATTCCTCCTCCTCCGCCGCATCTGCTCCCAAGATGGAACTTTCCACTCCCAGATGTCCTCCTATTTCAAGGAGCGCAACCTCCCCCCCCAGGTGATCAAAATTACCCTCAACTGCATCTCTTGCATTTCCCACACCTCTGCCCTCAAACTCCCTCCACCCAACAAAAATAAAGATAGACTCCCTGTGGTCCTCGCATACCACACAACTGACCTCCACATCCAGTATATCATTCTTTGCCACTTCCACCACCTACAATCCAAACGCACAGCCAAAGATATATTTCCCTGCTCCCCCCCCCATCTGCCTTTCGTAGGGACCGCTCACTCCATGATTCCCTCGTCTGCTCTACACTCCCCACCAACCCCAGCAGCTTTCCCTGCAACAGCAGGAAGTGCTACACCTGCCCCTACACTTACCCTCACCTCCATTCAAGGCCGAAAACAAACTTTTCATATCTGACAGGGGTTCACCTGTACATCCTCCAAACTGGTCTACTGCATCTGTGCTCCCAATGTGACCTCCTCTACATCGGTGAGACTAAGCACAGTCTCGGGGACTGTTTTGTGGAGCATCTACACTCTGTACACGATAATCGACAACACCTTCTGGTCACCAACAATTTTAACTCCCCCTCCCACTCCCTGGGTGACATGTCCATCCTGGGCCTCCTCAAGTGTCACAATGACACCACCCGCAAACTGGACGAGCAATACTTTATATTCTGCCTCAGGAGCCTACAGACCAATGGCCTGAACATAGAATTCACGAGTTTTAAAATCTCCCCATCCCCAGCCTCATCCCACATTCAAACCTCCCCGCCTCCTCGACCTGACACAACCTGTCCATCTTCTCTCTCACCTATCCGCCCCTCCCATCCCGCCAACCAATCCCCATCACTCCTTACCTGCACTCACCTATCACCATCCCACCTACTTTCCCTAGCCTCACCCTTCCTCCCTCTATTTATTTCCCAGCTCAGCTTCCCCTTCCCCAGTTCTGATGAAGGGTCCTGACCCGAAATGTCAGCTTTCCTGCCCCTCTGATGCTGCCCACCTGCTGCGTTCCTCCAGCTCCACACTGTGTTGTCGCTGATTATGGATAGTCATTTTGTTAGGACATCCCAATTTAACATAAGGGACAATGTATAGATGTGATTTCAAAGTTCTGGCATCTGCCTTCAGCATCCCACTTAAAAGGTTTCCTGTCTCTTTAACATTATTCTGAGCTGTGGCATACTTGTCTGAACCCTATCAATTAAAAGGAATGCTCAATGTTTGAACTTTGTTCAAATGAATGTTGTATGTAACAGATAGCCTAATGTTAATTACATTTTAACTAATCCCAATGCCTTGTAGACAATCACCCATGTGTTTTTATAAGTGTATTGTTATTTATGTGGTATCCAGTTCAAAAAAAAAGCCTTAAGTCTGTGTATCTCTGCCTTAATGGTTTCCCATCACTTATGAACTAACAACTCGGTGACAGATAATATTACTTCTTAGCAGCTGTGACCTTTTGCTGATAATGTTTGTGCTACACAGGACTGAACCTGATGCCTCAGACCTCTGTTATTCAACATTTGTAACAATAATCTCATCCATGTCTTGACACAGCACATTTTTCAGCACTTGTGTACGATCATCTCTTGCAGCAGTGTAACTTGAAACTAAAAGCACATTAAGCTATCTGTTCTCCTTTTAGTGCCTTTTAGTTTAAATCAATCAGATTGTATTGCACAGATTGCAAGAAATTGATGTTCAAGTAGTCTACTCCACCATCTATAATTTATCAGCAAGAGTACATAATAAATTTAATTCTCAGGCAGAAGTCCCACTTCAGAGTACTCTTCCTAAGGATTAGCAAATTCAGCATCCAATCGGAATGACACCTCCCTTTTTGACATTTCCTAAAAATCGAAGCAGCTCCAACAGTATTGTTTCAGATTCCAAACAGATTAAGTATTAAACATTAGTATAGGAATCATGGGACCAAGTTTAATTTGAAAAGAAAGACTTAATCAAATATGTTTCATTTGCGGTAATTTTAGTGATAATGCTGATTGATTATACAGTCAACAAAGCAGACCAGAACGCAAACCCTAGAGATAGCTTCTCCCAATCTCCAGCACTCTGTCTGAAGTGGAAAAGAACCTGAAAGTTTCTTTAATTGTTGTTCAAGTAATCTCGAATGGATTTGCAAACTGAGTGCATTTAAGGAAGATTCTGAAGGTTTATGGCTTGAAATCTGTTCCATTTGATGATATGAGGCTAATGAAGATAGAGTCAAAGGAGAAAAGCTACTTTTTCACTTCCATTTCTCCAGTGTCAAGATCTTACGATCTGTACAAGCCCACTGCATATACTTTGTAACTGAGAGGCTTTTTCAAAATGGTACAGCATGTTACACAGATTGTGGCCATAATTTCACTTCAGGCCCAGTACAGTGTTAGGTATGATAGGTTCTCCAGTTAGTGCAGCTTTCAGGAACTTAACCGCATGTCAGTCACCACACATGTTCCTAATGATACTAATCAAATATATGTATAGTTGAGCATCTGAATGACTGACTGGTGTTTTTGTTTGACAGCTTCCTGTAACTTGAACCTCTCGAAATAAAAACCGTACGATCTGATCACTGTTTCAAATCAAACTGTTCACAGTATGTTCTTGAATGTTGAATAATTTCTTGGACAGTTCTATAAACATAGGTATTGCCTCAAAACAGTGCAGCTCCACATTTTGAACATGCACATCCACTAGACCAGTCAGAAATATCAAACAGCTGGAAGGAAAATCTAAAACTTCCCCACTGGCAAAATGTCTCCCTTTTATCATTGCAGTAAAACCTCCCACAATGTTTTTTTTGTGTAGATGTAAAGCCAAGTATGGCAAAGTGATGACAAAAGCAATTGGCATTTATCTGTTGAAGCATAGAAATTGCAAATTGAATGGTTAACACATAACTGTTACAGAGCTCTGCTGAGGAAAAATAAATAGCATTAAAATTGATGTTACTTTTTGCGCAAGCTAGATTGGTCATTTGCAAGCAAGTCTTCCAGTGTTGTCATTGGATATTGACTGTAAAACAGTTAAGACTACCGAAGGAAATTTTCATTTCTCAAATCCAAGATATACGGGGTTATCTCTGAATGTAAACGGACATGGTGTATCTTGACTAGTTGTAGCTATATTGCTGTTGAGAGCTATAACTGACCTCCATTGTTGCTCTACTGTGTCTCAAAATGTATTATTTCCCTCAAGACATGCTCTGGAAGTGACCAGAGAGCACTGTTATATTAGACCTGGTATTGTGCAGCAAGATAGGATTAAGTAATCATCACTGGTGAAAGTAGTCCTTTAAAGCAGCAAACATAATATGATTGAATATACATTTTATATTCAGGGAGAGAGCAGTGGGTCCGAGGCATTATTTATATTTAAGTAAAAGAGGACAAAAAAGCAAACCTATCTGAAATGAATTGGCAAATTAGCTTAAAGGATCGGGTAATAAAGATGGAGTGGCAAACATTTCAAGGAATATTTTAGGATACCCTCCAAAGATTTATTAATTGAATTCAAACTTCACCATCTACTGTGTTGGGATTCAAACCCATGTCACCAGGTCATAACCATTGCCTCCCTTGATTACTTGTTGCACTGGTATACTGACGTGTTCTGATTTATGCAGTAGGATTGCCAGCACCCTCTGCATTGCAGAGCTCTGCAATTCCTCACCATTTAGATAACATGATCTTTTTTCATTCATCTAGCCGAAATGGACAAATTCACATTTTCCCATTTTACATTATACTTGCCAGATTTTTTCCTACTTATTTCATCCATTTGTATTTTTGTAGTGTCTTTATGCTTACTTCAAAACTTACTTTCCTGCCCATTTTGTGTCATTTGGCAACCATACCTTCTGTAAGTTCATTCAAGTTATTTATATAAACTGTGTACAGTTGAAGTTTGAATATTGATTCATATAGCATTCCATTTATTAGATCTTGCTAACCTGAAAAAGATCCACTTCTGCTTCCTGTTAGCCAGCCATTCTTCTATCCAAGCCAATATGCTATCCTTTACACCACAAGCTGTATTTTCTGTAATAACCTTTAATGTGGCATTTTATTAAATGTCTTCTGGAAATCTAAGTCCAGTACAACCACCAGTTCTCCTTCATCCACTGTATGTGTTGCATCCTCAGAGAACTCCCAATAGATTGGCGAAACATGATTTCCCTTCACAAAAGCAGATTTGCTCTGCTGATTACTTTAACCCTATCCAAATGCACAGCCTTACCTTCTTTCATACTAGCTTCTGATGTTTCTCCCTGCGACAGATCTTAAGCCAACTTAAGTCTACATTTCTGAAGAAGGGTCCAGACCCGAAACATTAGCTTTCCTGCTCCTCTGATGCTGCTTGGCCTGCTGTGTTCATCCAGCTCTACATCTTGTTACCTGAAGTCTAGATTTGCTGTTTTATGTCTATTTTTAAGAAATGAATTATATTTTCTGTCAGCAAATGTTGTCAACCCTTCTGAAGACCAGATGTGCAGCATTCAAGTTGGGTGACCCCAACCAATCCAGAAAATCCAGATACAACCTCCACAAAGCCATTAGGAAGGCCAAGAGGCAGTACCCAACCAAGTTAGAGGCCCAGACCTACCAAACAGATTCCCGCCGTCTTTGGCAAGGCCTAAATGACATTACAGGATACAAAATGAAACAGTATAAGATAGCGGATAGACACATCCCTCTCTGACACGCTCAATGCCTTCTATGCTCGGTTTGAGCAGAATACCACTGATGTGGTGGTGCCTGCCCCAACTGTCCCAGATACACCTGTTCCTTCTGTCACCTTCCTGGGACTCAACCCAAGGAAAGCAACGGATTCGGACAATGTCCCCGGGCGAGCACTCAGATCCTGTGTGGGCCAAGGGGCGGAGGTATTCACCGACCCCTTCACCCTCTCCCTCCTACAAACCAAAGTCCCCATCTGCTTCAAGAAAACCACCATCATCCCCGTACCTGACAAAGCACATGCAGTGTGCCTTGATGACTACCGCCCAGTGGCTCTGACATCAATAATCATGAAGTGCTCTGTGAGGCTGGTCATGGCCCACATCAGCTCCAATCTCCCAAACTGCCTCGATACCCTACAATTTGCCTACCGACATAACAGGTCCACCCAGGATGCCATATCTCTAGCCCTGCATTCATCCCTGGAACATCTGGACAACAAAGTCACTTACATCAGTCTCCTATTCATTGACTACAGCTCCGGTTTCAACACTATTATCCCCTCCACACTGATCTCAAAAATCCGTGACCTTGGTCTTGGCTCCGCCCTCAGCAACTGGATCCTCAGTTTTCTGACCCACAGACCGCAAGTAGTGAGGATAGGTAACTGCACCTCCTCCACAATAACACTCAGTACTGGAGCCCCTCAAGGATGCATCCTCAGCCCCCTACTGTACTCCCTGTACACCTACAACTGTGTTGCCAAATTCTGAATGAACGCCATCTACACGTTTGCTAACGACACCACCGTAGAGGGACGGATACCTAACAATGACAAGTCAAAATTCAGAAGGGAGATAGAGGGCTTGGTGATGTGGTACAATGAAAACACTCTGTCTCTCAATGTCAGCAAAACTAAAGAACTGATCACCAACTTCAGAAAGAAAGGAGGAGAACACACCCCCATCTACACCATTGGAACTGAGGTTGAGAGAGTGAACAGCATCAAGTTCCTCAGAGTGACCATAACCGACAATCTGTCCTGGACGTCCCATGTAAATGCAACAGTCAAGAAGGCACAACAACGCCTCTTCTTCCTCAGGCAGCTCAGGAAATTTGGCATGTCTGTAAGGTCTCTCACCACCTGCTACAGATGCGCCATTGAAAGCATACTGTCTGGGTGCATAATGTCCCAGTTTGGCAACTGCTCTGCCCAGGACCGTAAGAAACTACAGAGGTGGTGTGCGCAGCACAGACCATCACAGAAGCCAACTTTGCATTCCACGGAGTACTTTTACATGGCTCGCTGCTGCAGAAAGGCGGCCAACATCATCAAAGACTCATCGTACCCTGGTAATGACATCCTACAACCTCTTCTGTCAGGCAGGAGATACAGAAGCCTGAACACACGCACAATCTGGTTCAGGAACAGCTTCTTTCTTGTTGTTAACAGACTGTTGAATGGACTCTAGCCTCAAATAATGTAACCTGCGTGCCTCTAAGTTGGTTTGATCTATTCATCCTTTGCTTGCTGTGATCTGCCTGTACCGCTCATAAACAAAGTTTTTCACTGTATTTCGGTACACGTGACAATAAATCAATCAACCAATCAATGAATCAGATGGGTTGCACCACCATCCACCAGCTCCCACATGCCCAAATCAGGGCAGTTTTGAAAATTAAAGCCACTTGATCAATTATATTACCACTCACTTCTGTCAAGATACTAGAACATAAGAAAATAAGTAATAGGCCTTTCAGCCCCTCGAGCTTGCCTATAATTCTATAAATTCGTGATAGATCTTCCCCAGGCCTCAACTCCTCCTTAATGCCAGCTCCTCATAGTCCTCTAATTGCTTTTTTTCATCTTCTTTTGGAATACCCTTCAATATTGAGTTCCCAGTTTTGGTTAACCTGCAAACATGTTTTCTTAACAGCAATCAAGTCATATTCGATGCATCCATCCTATTACAAATACTGCCTGCATTCAGATGAAGAGGTCTAAGCTTTTACCTTTTACCATTCTCACTTACTCTGTTTCAAATTTCTGCTGGACTCTTATACGCATACATTTTACAACTTCCTGTCACAATTTGATTATCATTCATCTCTTCACTACCTCACACTTCTGCTCTCTCCTTTCGTTTTGATTATTTTTAACCATCCCTTTGATTGAACAATTCCCCCCTAGCAATTAGTTTAAAGCTGTGTCTAAGACACCATTTACATCATCATCAGGTCCCACCATAGTTCAAATGATGTATGCCTTACTGGAACAGCTCTGTCTTTCTTCAGTCCTGTGCCCCATGGATCAGAACTCAATTCTCTCACCTCACTATGTGCATTTACCTCTCTGATGCCATTTTGCCTGTAGCTCAGGCATTAGTCTGGATATAATTACTGCTGGGGTACTGCTTTTTAATTTATCCCCTTGCTGCTTGTAATCCAACATCCAAACCTCTTTCCTAGTCCTACCTATATCATCAAGTGCCTACATGGATCACAACACCTGGGTACTTCCCCTCCCAATCCCAGTTGCTCTGTAGCCAAATAAGATATCCTGAACCTTGGCATCAAGTCAGCAACATAGCCTTCAGGACTCTCTGTCTTTGCTTCAGAGAACAGCATCTATTCCTCAAACAAAGCTACCGTCTATTATTACTTTGTCTTTTCTCCCCACTTGAATGGCGCACTGGACTTCAATGATATGGTCCTTCCCCTTATCCTCCCTGCTAGTCTGTGCCATCAGCCACACTGGGAGCAAAAAGCTTCCATCTAACAGAGGCTTCTTCAAAGCTAATTTCTGGATTCCCATCCCTGCCTCCCTGACCACAGAACAACTGTGGTCTAATTAATCTAAGGGATGTGACTGCTTCCAGAAATATGGTGTCCCAATACCAATACCTTATCCTGATGTATCACAGTGTCTGCAGCTCAGATTCTGGCTTATCAACTCTGAGCCTAAGGTCCTTGAGCATTCAACGTTTGCTGCAAAAGTCACCATGGATTACACTGAAAGCTGCCTTCTCCCACATACTACAGCTGTAACACAACATCTGCCCAGCCACCTCTATTCTGTTTAATGAAGCAATTTGAATGTTACATATTTTAAAAGTGAAGTTCATAACTGTGCTTTACATCTCCATGATATTGCCTGATTAAACCACTTGGTTAATCAAAAGAGACACAGAAGAAATACCCATTCATACTATTCTCTATTTGAAGCAAGGACATACCTACACTAAAGACAGTACAGTGAAGGATTGGTCCCAGGTATGAAAGAGTTTTCCTATGATGAGAGACTAAGTAAATTGAATCTATTTCCTCTGGAGATGAAAGAACGAGAGATTATTTTACTGAAATTGAATTTTACTGAAATGCCAAGTGAAGTAGTTGATGCTACCTCATTGAATATCTTTAATGCGAAGATAGATTCTTGAACACCAAAGGAATTAAAGGTTATGGTGTCTAGATGATAAATGGCATTGAGTCCACAAACAAATCAGCCATGATCTTATTGAATGGTGGAACAGACTTGAAGGGCCAGATGGCCTACTTCAGCCCTTATTTCTTATGTTCTTATGAAACATAAAAGATTTTGAACGGGTGCAGGCAGAGGGATTATCTCCATCAATTGGGGAATCTCAAACGCAAGGCCACAGTCTCAGAATAAGAGTTTGATCACTTAGGATTGAGGTAAGGAGAAATAATTTCACTCAAAATGTTGTGCATCTTCAAAATTCTCTATGACTGTTGGGATAGAGATTTCAGTCTTTCAGGGAATGAAGGAATATGGGGAGAGGGCAGGAAAGTGGAGTTGAAGACGTGATCATACTGAGTGACAGCTAGATCATGTTTGCTGGGCCATGTAGCCTATTACTGCTCCTATTTGTGTCCTTGTATTCCGAAAGGTGCCTTGGATGCAGAGGCAGGCTTCCAGCTCTGATCAATGTTCTGTTAATGTTACAGATAATTAAGCATGTTTCAGCTGGAGTCTTCTAACCTAGGAGGAACAACACAGTCTGGAACATACTTTGAGAAGGCTATGAACATACTTTCATTGAAGATGCAGCCTTGAATAAATCCAAGGCTCATGCCAATGCATGATATAGACCTGTTCATATGTCCCACTGTCCCCTTCAATGATTGATTCACTTCATCACCTTTTCCCTTTTTCCAGTTTGCCATTAAAAATGGAAGCTCCTACATCCCAAAGTTGTCACTGTGTTCGAAAAACGTTAATAAGTACAAATGAGACAAACCCGTGCAACTCAGTCAGAACCCTGCCCAAAGCAATAGTCTATTGGACAAAGAAGAATTCACTCTGTCTCTTTTATCTACAGGTTGTAACGTCACTTTATCCTCTCCAACAGAGTGTTCATCTCTCCATCCGTGACTTACACATGCAGGGTTAACCTTGTAATATCTGTGACTCCCACCTCCACAGCAGTGATAATAGAGACAGGGAAGTCCTGCTCCTGTCATGACCCCCTGTCTGGCTTTGTGAACACCTTTCTGCTGAAAGAAGAAAAGGGAGAGGGAGAGAGAGAAGGCGCTGCTGGCCTTTGTGATGAATGCCAGCAGTTTTTTGATATGAGTGCTGACAGGTCTTCAGCAGTGATATGGCTTCGAGCCTTTGTGGAATGTCATGCACCCTCAAGTCCTTCGGTTGCTGTGTCTGATGAAGGTCGAATACCCAGATGCTGGCCTGAGGGTCTGGCATTAAACTCACTTCGCCAGAGGAATAAGACCATTTCTGATACTCATGCTAGTTCCTCAAAACCACCCTCCTGCTGGCAGTCTCAGCCACCTACAGCCATGTTTGGTTGGCTCGCTTCCTCCATCCACCACCTGGAAGGAGGAGCTCCCTCCTCAGAATGACCTTAAGATTGAGCATTCGAGAGTCAAGGGTCAGTTTTACTCTGGCCAACAGCTCTCTGTCAGCCCAAAGGTATCTATTCTCAGTTCCCCTGCAGCCACAGCAATGACCGCTGCGGTGTTGTTAAATGAGAGACGTACTGCACAGTCCTGCCTCCAGCCCACAGCACAACTTGCCATCTGGCCAGTCAGAAGCCTGCCTTTGAAAACACTGCAGACCTGGAAAGAGTCCTGACATTAGTTTCTCAACCGCAGAGAGTAAACTCTCCTCTAAATGTTTGAAATGTGAAAACGATTCCATCCTCAAAATTAACAGCTTAATAGGACGCATCTGCGTTAGAAGTAGTATAATTTCCACTTAAAATGCATTTTAAAAAATAAGCCAAAATATAGCAGCTTTTTCTGTGTACTGACTGTACCATCAGTAATTTTAACATTGCAACATGGGAACAATACTGGTATTTATACAATTGCATTTGAATTAAATGATATAACAAAGGCTCTCATGGTACATTGGTAGTGACCCTCTCTCTGGGTTAAAAGGCATGGGTTCATGTCCCACCTGCTCCAGAAGCAAGTCTGATACAGGTTGATTAGAAAAATGTCTATAAAGGATAGAGGCCATTTGGCCTGAAGTGCCCACGTTTGCTTTTTGAAAGTGCTATCCAATTAAACCTATTCTATTCCTTTGCCTGTGATTGTTTTCCTTGATTTCAGAATGAGTCTGAGCCCTGTACAGATCACTGGGACACAGTGAACCACTGCCAATCTAGAAAACATTATGGACTCCTACTTTTGATTTACTACCACCTACTTATTCCTCTGCCCAAATCTCTCCATTAATAGGAAGCGAATTTGTTCACAGCAGTGTAAGCAGTAGTTGTGTTATCGCTACCCATTTACATTCAATTTTAAGTTGTGAAAGTTTAAGACAAGAAGATAACATGATGGAAATCTGTTCTTTTATGGCTGATTGTTAGAGATATTAACATGTGAAAGTCAGTACAGTAGACTAGCAGAGATCATTACAATGTTTAAATGCCTTGGCAGTATGTTGAAGTTAATGTAAAAAGTGGTAAACAGCGGATCAATAGTGGTAAGCAGCAGAGATGGAGATTACTAATATTTTTACAGATGTTCATCATCTCACTTACACACTGAACGTTTATCCATAAAAATAATTGCTGCTAATAACCCTATTAATGGTCACATATAGATAACTATCAGTATTTCTCAGGGATCACAGACATAAACATTGAATTTACATTTGGGCTTACTTGTTAATCAAGTTAAGACAAGGCTTTGAAGCAAGTACAGTTTATAATTATTGTTTTAATCTTCCAATATGCTTGTAAATATTAAAATGTAATACGTTAGAAAATCAGGCTTTGAGGGTCTGCAATTTCACAGCTGGAGTTTCCACCCAGAGTTGTTTATATGTGAAGGCAAATGAACAAACAAGGATTTTGCCAAACTTGCAATGAAGGAACGGTGCTGAGATGAAGCTGTTCTCAGAAAATTTGAGTCATAATGTAGTGCATTCTTACACCCAGAAAAATGGAAACCAATATCAAAACAATATGACCATCAAATGATTAATTTTGTACTGCAAATACATTTTATAAATATACAAACATGTAGTTGTAAAAGATCCTCCACTAAATACGACAAAAATATGCAAAAATCTATAAATACTCTGAAGAGACAATCGTGTCCAAAGCCACTTTCACTAAAAGTAGAAGTAATAATTTTCTAAGTATTAGGCATGATAACATTGAATTCAATAACTAAGAGTTAATAGTAATTTGGAGCATGTGTTGATATCTTGTAGATTATTAAAGAAAATGTATTTTCACTGAATGTGTTAATTAATCTGCTTTATACTGTATCGTGCAGATAAAACCATAAGAGGTAGAAACAGTAGTACACCATTGACCCCTCAAGTCTGCTCTGCCATTGAATAGGATCATGGGTGATCCAACACTGCACACATCTATACTTTCCTGTCCTTTCCCCATAACCCTTGATGCCTTTACTAATCAAGAATCCAGCTTTCTCAGCCTTAAATATACACAAGGTCTCTGCCCCAACAGGTCTCTGTGGCAGGGAGTTCCAAAGATTACAATTGTCTGAGCGAAGAAATTTCTTCTTGTTTCTGCCTTAAATTAGCACCCTTGGTTTGGATACTAGGCCCTCTGGTCCTCGACTTTCCCATATTTGTTGTGCTTCTTCTAGTTTTAAATTGCACACCACAATTTTGTTAATGAATTTCTACCAAACATTTATCCCTATTGTTTCATTTTATTGTTTGACCAGATTTGGCTCAATTCTAAATGATAGTCCATTATGTGACATACTGTAAAAAAATCCCTGTGTTGATCCTAAACTTCAGCAAGATTGCTCTATTGAAACAAAAAACATGTCACCTGCCATTTTGTTGACGTCCTTTGATATCACAGTCTTTTACCAGAATGTTGATGTCCACACATTTATCAACTCATTTTTTTTTCTGTGAATAGCAGACAGAATGAATGAGAGCTGTGGTAAAGAAAAATAATCTAGGATTCCCATTCTTGATAGTAATTTTATGTACCATCTGAAATATGTTAGTGTGAGCATTTTGGTTCATACAGAGCTGGAATTTTTGGAACAATAAAACATTAATGCGGAGTACTGGCTGAGAAACTGCAGACCAACATGTGCCTGATTTTACATTTTACATAAATGGTAGAATATCAGGCAACCCCATAGACTTGTCAGTAGTTCCACTTTCCACTTCCAATGGATTTGCTTGGAAAGGGCTCAAAATGTGATCCCAGCTCCCAAAAAAAGCTCATAAATTTACAAGCCTTTCCCATCAGTTCTGAAATACTAAACCTTTTTTTTGTTTGTAGGTGTTGATAATTCTCCTAAATATTTCCAGCAGACTTTTCGATTAGATTTCTGTTTATTTCCTTTTTTATCTCACCACAGCAGATGGTCATCTTTCAGTCTTTAAATAAATAAACATGCATTTATATTACCACCATCTAGTTTGATATTACATTAAAGAGGATAATAATTAGATAAGATAATGAGATAAATAATTAGAGAATCTATCTTTAGAGGAGTTGATTGGGAGGAACCAACTAACTGAGAGACCTTTCTCTCCTTCTCTACATAGTGCATCTTTATCATGCAGGTGGAAAACCAAACATGATCTCAGTTTAAATTCTCATCCATAGCAAAGGTCCAGCAGCAAGTCCAGTTCTCTCAAAATTCTTTATTGGAGTGTCATTTTTGAGCTGAAGACCAACTGTTAAATTGTGCTGACTATGGTTATTTCAGTTCCCTTTAAACTTGAATAAGTTACAACAATTTTTTCAATCCTTAGTATAAACACTTCTGTCTTGCAGGTTAACGTGGCCTTTTTTGACACATTTTTCGAATGCCTTTCTTCAGCCTCACTGCAAAGACCTGATTCTTGGTTTAACAGTGTCGATCTCGTGATACACAATGCCAGGAGAGGAATCTTGCAGGTGTCACTTGGTAGTACAGAAATTGAGTATTGCTGAAAAAGAAACATGCCATCAAAGCTTTACCCTTGTACCATAAAGGCAGAAATTTCCAAGCAACAATGACCTATACTGACCAAGAAGGTGGTGTTGATTGGTTGACATATTGATTCTGCTTGATAGAGGGTGAGTTCAGTTGTCAAATAAACTGGGCCCTCTTCTTATTTGCATACATAGTTTATCACCTTGAAAATTTGGTCTTCTTGCAATCCTGTGTCGATGGATGCCTAAAGCAAAGCTTTAACTATACGGCTATTTTCTCAGCAATACTTGCAAAAAGCTATCTCAATATTCTAATTTTCTCAATAGTCATTATATCAGAAACTATTCTAATTCAAACTTATTTTTAACTAATGATTCAAATGTTACCTTTGCCTCAAATGTTATGAGTTCTAATCTTTGGCACTTGCATCAAGCTTCTAGTCTGATAGATAGCGCCACTTGTGAAAGGATAATGCTCGAAAACGATTCTAATCAAATGCCATTCCCTGCTGCTTCATGTAACAGATTTTTCATCACTCCACACGTTGATATCAAGTGGTACCAGGACTGTGCACTTAACATCCTGGCACAGTTTAAGACTTCGGAGATTTGTTCCATATGTCAGTGTATGTGTACCAGACTGTCAAGAAAATTAGTCTGCCAAAACCTGGCAATCAGCCTAGAAATTTATCGAAATATTAGTTCGTTATGCTTTCTTCCCAATACATGCAGAGAAAGAAATGCTGTTTTAATTCAGCCCATAATTCAAGATACATATTTATTCTAAACATGGTTTTAAATAATTTTAAAATGAATAAAACTTTTAACAGATTTCTTCAAATAATTTATTTGGAAATTTTATGACTTTTTTTAAATCACTGAGAAAATTTCAGAACAAATTTTGTTGAACTGTTCTATTTCAAAATAAAGTGAATTCCCATATTTTCTTCTTCGAAGGCATGGACTTCAAGCATTGAATTTATGTTTTAAAGTGAGAAAAAGCAGTTTGTGGAATGTCTCAAGTCATCATCTTCTTTAACAGAGTTCATGGGAGTCAATCAACTCATTCTAGACTCGGCTGAATTTTTACTGTGCATGAGAATGAGTTGGAGTGAGTTAACATCTCATGCTTTGAGTGAGAATATTAATGCTCATTTTGCAAGTTCAGTTGACAATGCTTTGAAACACATATCCTTGGGAGAATGATTGAAGGCAACCCTCAATAGGTAGATGGCCAGACAGATCAATTCCCAAATTCTGGATCTGACACTAGTGACATAATTTAAAAAAAACACTAATGATTTCAAGTGGTTAGTCAAGGTCAGAGAATTCAGCCATGATGGGATCTCAGAAAGAATGGATATGCCTGCACCTGTGTCCAGTTTACAATTTGTATCCCTGTCAGTAACCATGTTATCTGCATACCATTACCCTTTTTGTGGATCTACTTCCTGTATAACACATCTTGTTTTTCAGTATCATGTACCACTTGAACTGTTTCAGATTGGAGTGGTCTGGTCTTAAATATGTCATCCAGCAGATTAAAGTCTACTCTTTCTGTTCAAACCATCCTAAGTTGGACCGTCTAATGGTTTGCTCAACACTCTGCATTATTGGATGGATAGGCTTCACACCAGTTGGGCGGTTTTCCTGTTGGCATGTTTTCAGCTCTCTGACTGATGAAATGAAGAAGAGGCCAAATCTGAGAGTCTCACCGCAAGGAGCTTTCCTGTCATAGGAACATAGATGCAGTGTAGGCTATTCTGCCCTTTAAATCCCCAACATCCTAGATCACAGCTGATCATCTCCTCAAAGCCAATTGCTCTCAGATTAAAAGACTTGCAAAGTTCAGCTATCTGGTGAACCGCACCAATTTGGCCAACATGGGATCTTCTTTGGAGTTCAAGAAATCCATTAAAGCTTTGTCCTACAACCCCACATTTTAAAAAAAAACACTCATTTAGGCATGACACACTGGGCCAGCAATTATAAGTCCTAGATAACAAGCATGGGGCTGGATGAACACAGCAGGTCAAGCAGCATCATAGGAGCAGGAAAACTTGACGTTTCGGGCCTAAACCCTTCATCTCTGATACAATTATAAGTCCTAGTTGCCCTTGAGAAGGTGGCGGTGAGTTGCCTTCTTGAACTGCTGCAGGCCATCTGATGTAGGTACTTTGGCAATGCCATGTGGGAGGGAAGCGCAGGATCCTTCTCTTGCCCTAGGGAGAGTTCATCTCACCGCCGTTTCTCCGATCTTGCAGCAGATGACCATTTAAGAATAAGAGATTTAGGAAATGGTCTTTCCGTGCCGACTCTCCATTCCTATGATTGCTCCAGTCTCAAAATAATCCAAGTGCTGATGGAAGCCATGGTCATTTTAATGAAAATCCTTTGTTAACAGAATGAATATGTCAATGATGGGTCAGTAGGCCCAGAGATGGGAAGCTCCTGCTTTTCTCTGGAAAAGGCCCTCCACAAAGCTCATTAATCAGGAAATCAAAGTTCGTGATCCAAAAATTATCCTGCCTATCCACCTAGGACAAAGTGTTCAAGATTTTATTTATAATATCAATTCACTACAACATTCTGAGATATCTTACTACAACTGTTCAGGCTCTATCTTTGGATGAAACAGAATATTGTATTGTGTTGCACTGGTACAGCAGTTTCAGCTGAGTAAACCACAGCCATATGTATAGGACCAAGGCCTGACACTCGGCTGAGCACAGTGGGTATTCAAACTTGGGAAATGCTATGATTTTAAAAAAAAACAAACACCCATTTAGAAACAAATCTGCTACAATCCACTTGCGTACCATACTATGAAGTGAGATTAATCCATGACCTAAGGATATTTTCAATGGATAATTATATTTAATCCTCTAACGGATGTTGTTATAAGAAAATTTCCCTAATATTCAATAATTTGTACTTTTGAAGCTACTGTGTACCATCACTATTAATCTGGGCTCAATCAGTTTGACAACAATATCAGTGTTAGATTTTAGTATGTACCATAGAGCTGGAGGAACAAACATCTCCAAGCAAAAAATTATCATACTTCTATTGCCATCATATCAGCATTATCATTGTTCTATTATCAGATTGTCGACAGATTATTTTAATGTGTATTGTTTCAGAGCAACATTATTGCTATCTAAACTTACCAGCAACATTCATCAACTTGTAATGCTTTCAGAGTGTGGTGGAACAAGGTAGTGGTGAAAGGATATTTATCTCAATACACTAGCCTAATATTACTGAAACAAAAACAGAAATTGCTCGAAAAGCTCAGCAGGTCTGGCAGCATGTGAGAAGAAAAATTAGAACTCACGCTTTGGGTCCAGTGACCCTTCCTCAGAACCCAAACCCGAAAGCCAGACCAAAAGCATTAACTCTGATTTCTCTTCACAGGTGCTGGCAGACCTGCTAAGCTTTTTAGCAATTTCTGATTTACAGCATCTGCAGTTTGTAACATTACTGAAATCTTTCTTTCATTATAGGTATCACCTAATCAACAAGTTCAGGTGGGAATTGAACCTGGGGCTTCTGGATTAGAGTATGGATACTACCACTGCACTTGAAGAGCTATGCATCTTCCCATTGCAATCTTCATTGTTTATATATACACTGTCCAGCAATGATGCTTGAAAGGTTGATCAGCTGAAGACTTACCCTAAACAGAGAAACTCTGCACAGTGCAGTAACCTGTTACCACAATAGAACTGACCTTGGGCTGAATCTTACTTTATTTTTTGGCTAAATGCCAGTTTTGGAGGATTTTGCCGTGAGGCTTAGTGGGTTTTATTTGCTTGATTTGACCAAACTCACTTTATTAACTACCTACTCCTTCCTTAATGTATTTCTCATCTGAGTCTGTCCCCACCATACCATGCACCATTCCCAGCACAATTCACTACTGCTGGGGCATCCCAGAACTGAGTGGCATCCCTGGTGCTGGCACAAAAGGCTGATATGCACCTGGACAAACATTGTCAGTCCAAAGCAGCCCTGAACTGTCCCTGACATTTTCCCCAGTGATGGCAGAGACAAGAAATTTGCCACTCTGCTCTGCAGGTAGGGACCTGAAGGTGTTACAGGACAGGTTAGTCCACAAGTGGGATATCTTCTTCTCTCAGGACCGTGTCTACCTGGGTTTCTGCCAAGTGATCTGGTTTCTTCCCACAGTCCAAATATATGCAAGTTAAGTGGATTAGTCATGCTAAATTGTCCATTGTATTCAAGGATGTGTAGATTAAGTACATTAGCAATGGGAAATACAGAGTTAGGGTAGGAGGGTGGGTCTGGGTGGGCTGCTCTTTGGAAGGTCTGTGTGGACTTGTTGGGCTGAATGGCTTGTTTCCACACTGTGGGGATTCTATGATCCAAGATGACACCAGATCATGCCAGCCTTTTCCAAGGTTGCCAGCTGTGTCAGTGTAGTTTCAGCCAACTGGAAAAATGCCCAGCAACATAGGAAGAAGGTCAAGGACATTCTCCACTCCACCAGCATAAGTGCCACCAATTTCTCTCTGATACTTCACACACACTTTATCTCTGCTAATGTAACCACCTCGCACCAAGCCTCATGCTCTACCACTCTCATTGTGGCTGCAACATCTTCCTTCACTTGCTATCAGCCATCCCAATCCCCAATGCCATTACCTGCCCACCTCCTGCACTGCCTACAATTCACTCAAGACACCTTCCCTCATGTACCAAACACTTTCATCTCCCTAAAAACTTGCATCTCTCTCCTTCCGAGGCTACCTAACATTTGGCTCCTCACCTTGATGCGGAAAGTTTGATCGCTGTGATCGTACCAAGCAGCTAACTGATTGGATCCAAGTTCTGATGAACAGTTACTGGGCTGAAAATGTTAACTCTGCTTTCTCCCCACAGCTGCTTCTGGACCTGCTGAGTTTTGCCAGCTATTTCTGTTCTTGCAACTATATCCAAGTCCCTGGGCTTGTGTTGGAAGCTGCCCTTGACTTAGTGTGCCAGGGCCCCCTCAATAACGGCTCTCTTTCTTTTGACTTAACTGAGACCTACAAACAGCAATGAACAAACTATGGTTTTGTGTCTGCACTTAAACAGCATAGCAGTAGAGAAGTTTGGCTGAAGAAGCAAAGCGCAAAACAGCAAGGCAAGGTAATGCAAGGCAGGGATGCTGAGGACATTCAGATACAGTTAAAGTGAGTGAATACTATGACAGTGAGCAACCAGGCCAGAATTGCAGCATGGTCCTGAACATGAATTGGGTGTCAGACTGAACGCAAAGTACCCTTACTGCAACATTACAATGGTAGCTGCCAGAGCAGCCTGAGGTACAGTATGGAAGTTCTGAAGTATCCTGTAAGTGGATCAGGAGATGTACCACGTGGGTTCGCAGACGCTGGCACATGTCCGATACCAATGTCTGTGGATGTGAGGTGCTGTGGAAGGTGCCCATGGAGCAAGCCCTGAGATGTTGGTGTCCAACATGGAAGTTGTTTGGATCAAACAGTGAGCTGAAGTTGCCAGGTACGCACTCTGACTTCCATGTTGAGAATTCTAGCTTCTTTGGGACATTCGGTAAGGTAGAAAACTGAATATTAATGAGGCAAACTGAAGCATTAATAATGCATTTAAAAAACAATAATCCCCCTTAATTGGCATCTCATTGCTGCCTGGCAGCCCTATAACAGATGCAGCAAATTGTTGCCGATGTCGGGATAGGCCTTGTTGGATTTCTCACACACTTCTGGCACAAATCGCACTACAGAACATATTACTCTGAACCCCTGCTGTGAGGCTCTGAAACATTTGTAAACAGATGGAAAAATCATTTCAGAATTTCTGCTTAAAATTTCCATGATATCTTTTGTGCTGATGAGACAGAATCTTACTTTTCAAATATCATCGTTATCTGTACTGTTGATGAGTGCCTCACTGCTGGAACTCAGTTTAAACAGCTTTTTCTAATCAACCTGCTCAGATACACTACACACACTACACCTCTGGAGCATGTGGTAGTTGAGCACAGATTTTCTAGCTGAGAGATAGGGACACTACTGTGACAACACAAGAGTTTCTCAGACTTCCCTTTTAAATATTTTTAATCAACCTGTTCAGAAATGTTATGAACACACCTCGGGAGCTGTTGAGACTTGAACCTGGACCTTCTGGGCCAGAGGTAGGGATACAACAACTGCAGAGTTCTCTTATACTTAGTGGCCATTTAGCACTGGCTGCAAATTTGCAAGCTGGACAGTATAGATAGTTTGCATCAACATGTTCAGACAGGTGCGACACACCACTGGAACAGATGAGCCATAAACCTGGACCTTCTGACTCAGAGGTAGGGGCGCTACACCTGCAGATTTTGTTTGTGCTTATTGATATAATTCATTACATCTGCTTAAACGTCGCTCAAGTGGTAGCATTTTTCACTTCAGAATCAGAAGGTTGAGAGTTCAGGTCTCATCACAGACTTGAGCAGTAATCTAGGGGAACATTTCAATGCAGTAGTGAAGGTCTGCTATATTCTCAGAGGTGACATCATTGAGATGTGTTAAAACAATGCACTTACTAACTTCTTGGGTGGATTCCACATGTGGCAGTATAATGGTTATATTACCAAACTAGCAACTCCAAATGGTCAGGCCTAATAATCCAGAGAATGAGAGTTGGAATCCCAGTTTGACAGTCTGAAAATTTGTATTCAATTACAAAATAAAGGCACAGTGGCTCAGTGGTTAGCACTGCTGCCTCACAGTGCCAGGGACCTGGGTTTGATTCCACCCTCAGGCGACTGTCTGTGTGGCGTTTACACATTCTCCCCATGTCTGCATGGGTTTCTTCCAGGTGCTCCGGTTTCCTCCCACAGTCCAAAGATGTGCAGACTAGGTGGACTGGCCATGCTAAATTGCCTGTAGTGTTCAGGGATGTGTAGTTTAGGTGGGTTATAGGGGGATGGGTCTGGGTGGGATGCTCCAACAGTCGGTGTGGACTTGTTGGGCTGAAGGGTCTATTCCTACACTGTAGGATTCTATGAAAATTGAAATAAGAAGCTGATATCAGTGAAACAAACAACCACAAATTCATCTGTCTTTTTGTTTTTAAAACTAGTTCATTAATCACTTTAGGGAAAGAAATCTGGCAGTGCAACATTGCCTGAATGATATTTGATTCCAGTCTCACACCAACTTTGCTGATTCTTAGCTGATCTCTGGAGTGAACTAGCAAGCCACACTATTGTATCATCCTCACAACACGGGCTGTAACTCTTCCAAAAGATGGCCCACCACTAGCTTCTTAAGACAACTAAGGATAGGCATTAAATGTCATCCTTTTAAGTAATGACTACATCCTGAGAATGATTGGAAGAAAGCTTTCTGTCATACTATCTTATTATTGGGGAGTTCTATTAAAATTCTACCAACATCCCTTGCTCATCCAATATCAGTAAAACAAATTAGTCATTCACCTCACTGTCCTTTTGGGGACCTTGCAGTCTGTAAAATGGCTACAGCATTCATCTATTTGACAATGTCACATTTAAAAGCAGGGTAATAGCCCATACAAATGCCAATTTATTCTTTCCTCTTTTGAAGATGACATTAAACTAATGTCCACCAGCCATTGTGGTTGAACACAAATATTCTGTGGCATCTTTTAAAAAAGAGAAGTGGAGGTTTTCAAAGCACTCTGGCCAGTATTTGCCCCATTCACAAACATCACTGAAATAGACTATCTGCTCATTGTTTTTCCAGGATTTTGGTGCAGGGAAAATCACAGCCACATTACTCCACACCACTTACCGCACTTCAAAAGTGCTTCACTGACTGGAAGGTCTGTTGTAATATTGTACAGATCTCCAAAAGACACTACACCTTTAAAACAGCTAGATGCCATTACTTGTCTGTTAGGGGAGAAGTGCGGGGAAAATTTATCACACAGAAGGTGAGAGATAAAAGGTACTGCAGATGCTGGAGAATCCGAGATAACAAGGCGTGGGGCTGGATGAACACAGCAGGCCAAGCAGCATCATAGGAGCAGGAAAACTTGACGTTTCGGGCCTAGACCCTTCATCAGAAAATG
>JAHRHZ010000125.1:2681775-2759620 GCA_024137785.1 Ginglymostoma cirratum | reverse complement strand
ATTTTCTGATGAAGGGTCTAGGCCCGAAACGTCAAGTTTTCCTGCTCCTATGATGCTGCTTGGCCTGCTGTCTCTCTATCACACAGAAGGTGTTGGGTGCCTGGAACACACTGCCAGTGGAGGTGGTGGAAACAGACATGTTAGCAACGTTTAAGGCGTACCTTGATAGACACATGAATGGGCAGCAAACAGAAGGATAGAAGCTGCATATAGGCAATTAGTAGCAGGTCTAAATAAGGAATAAGAATCGGTGCAGGCATGGTGGGTTGGAGGGCCTGTTCCTGCGCTGTATTGTATTGTTGGATCCAGCCTGGCAATATATGTAGCCAATTTGACAGACCACATTGACACTGTCAGAAAAGTTGAACTATTACCTTCATACAAATGACATACCCCAAAAAGAATGGATATCAAGCACTATATGCCAAGTCTGACACTGGCGTAATTGTAAATCTTATTCCTTTGAGTATTTTCGAATGAGATTTAGTACAGATGCTGGCGTAATATGGTTGAGACTACATAAGATAAGCTAACTGCTTGCAATGGGACTGACATCTGTGCCTTAATAGATAACACTTCCAAGTTGTATATGATCACCTATCCATCATATAAGATGATGACTCTGTTACTGGAACCATCTTACCAAACAATAACCATACGTCCACGATACATAATACACATTTGTCCACCGCAACAGATAGCAATACCACAGAGTGCATCTACACAGCTGAGTTATAATAATTGTATAAGGACTGGATCTGGTTAAAATGAACATCTGTCAAAGCATTAGCTTAACGCATAAATATAATGCACAAGGTATGTCTCTTTGTATATATTTATCAGAACAGGTTTCCTATTCTTCAAAGAGAGAAGGGCAGATCCATTATATTATTTCATTGATCTCAGAAAAGACCTTTAAGACAGCTAGATGAAATCATGAAATGTGGCACTCTAGTATAAGATGTCTCTATTTTACATTCTGTTCATTCAGTTGGTCTATTTTCAAGCAGTCAGCAAGAGTGTTAGTCTGGTAGTCAGGCAGTCAACTATATATGTAATATATTAGTAATCTGAGTGAACATATAACTAAAACTATGTAAGTCTGAGATGTCACATTAGTATACATGGTTAGTTATTGACAAACTTCCAGATGTCTGTTTCTATATGAATCTGAGTTTCTGTGGTATATGTCACATGGGCTAACATAAAGAAAATAACAAATCACATCAAGGTCCATTCGGGCATTTTGAGGTGATGAAAATCATCAAATAAATGTAAATTTGTTTGCTTTTTAGGTCAGAAAAATAATTCAGAAAACCAACTAATGTTGCCCAATCAGACTGGCTATTTGTTATATCTCTGGCCTGATTTTCTTCTCAAAAGAAATTGGGAATAAAAGGCAAGCTGTATTAGGTACGGCCAGCCTGTTATCACCAACTGTCCACTCACACCCACAACAAAAGTTATCCCCATTAAAGGTACCACAGATATTATGCTGAGAATTTTCTTTGTCGTTTTATGCAAACTGTATGTTTGAGCTATATCTTTACTTTGATCCATACTTTCTCTAATTGGTAAGCAATGACTTTTTTTGTCAAATCCAGATATTTTCTAAAAGATGCCATTTTTGCAAAGACAATTTTTTTTTCCTTAGAGTCAGCCAAACCATACTTCACTCCAGCATCAGTTGAGTGAAAATGTTTTGAGCTTATCAAAATGAATAATGCGAGTTGTGGATGTAACTACGTCTGTGGGCTTCAGAGCAGTTCTCTTGATTCCCTACTGCAGTTTCAGTGAAAGCCTTGAAGAAACAGCTAAAAGGCTAGAAATGAAAGTTAAGCTTCATCAGAAGTAGCCATTACTGCCACTGGAAAGGGGTCTAACAAACTGTAATAATGAAATTAACAGACTGAAGAAAAAGTATAAAACAGCCCACTTTGCTGGGTATGCTCCCCCTATCCTGTGAATCATTCCATTGGGGTTTTTGTAACGTGAGGATGCATTGAATTCATTGTTCATTCCGGGAACCAGGAAAAGTCTGTAATATCATTAGATGCATGACTGTGATCTAACATTGAAAATTGTAAAATCTTTCTAGAATGTTAGAAGTAAAAAGTGACTTCTTTGGCTTTTCCTTCGTGGTTTAGAATGGATATTCTGCATAATATCTGACCATTTTCTTTCTGTCTCCGGGTCACTGCAAGGAGTTGTCATGCAGAGAGGATAGCAGTAAAGCATGGGTTGTTTCTCATTGACTAATCTTTGGCTTCATGTGCGATGCCAGTAGGTATGCTTGCTCAAAACTTCGCAGTCATATTCCCTCCCGATCAATCTTTCCCCTTTCGTCATTTGAAGTGTTGACAGGATAATGCCAGCATGAGGACTCTGATCTCACACATGTTGGTAACCTGAAACATCACTGGGATCTATGGCAGTTCAAATCATGAGAGAATCATGCTGGGTTTGCTTTGTTTCATTGTCTTTATTTCTAGGGATTTTGTATCTGTTCTGCCACTTTTATTTAGCAAGTTTGTCAGAGTTTTATTCATACATTTTTAAGTATATTTGTATTCAAATCAATATGAAGAGTGCAAAAGATTCATTACTTCAACATTTTAAACCAATCCGTTTCATGTTCTTTGGGCAAAGGATAATTCTGAAAGAGAAAATTAATGTTAGAAATGTCTATTTCTGTCATATAGCAACCTACATCAGAAGTGCAACTGGAAAAGCCAGTTTGTTTATTTTCTGATAAACAATTGGGGGTTGACATATTTAGCATAAGTAAATAAAAAAACTATATATAAGTCTACATGTGAGTTTTCATTTCTGAATCACACTGCAATTGAGTCTTCTGGCTGTGAACACATTTCTGGATTAAAATATCCATATTGTTACTTCGAAATTGAGTATGTAAGGCATTTTACCCATCCAACAATGCTGCAATATATGTCATTGACATGTTGTACAGGATTTTCTTTCTGCTTGTACTTTTAAAGAGATAATAATAATGCAGAACACTGAAACCATCTCCGTTGAATATAGATCTCATTTCTATGTTTATCAGAAAGATTGCCCAGTACAACCAAACCTATAAATACAAGGTCTTCCAAACAAAGGTTAACATAAAAACCCCAATATTTTTGCAGTACCTCTCTGTTTTTCAAACCTCCCAGCACACATAAGGGTACCTCAGCGCAGTTGACGTGTAGTTATAGTTATATAAGTAAAACTCATCAGCTAAGACACGATACAAGTCCCACAGGCAGCTTTAGTTAAATAACCAACAAAACTATTGCGCAGGTTGAGGGATAAATGTAGATCAAGCTATTGAAAACACTCTCCTGTCTTTCTTTGATTAGTATCATTAACTCGCTGTTGTCTGCCTGGGAGGAAACAGATCTCTGTTTCACATCTGCAAGATGGCACCTCTGAAAGGACTGCACTCCGTCAAGACTACACTGATGTATTAGCTTAAATTATTGTATTAACAAAGCTGCAGCGCCAGCAGAGAGGTTGGACACAGAACTTTAATACACATTTACAGTTTGCGAACTGTACTGCCACAGGCTAACTGACAGTACAAGAAGACTGAGATAACAAGCATGGGGCTGGATGAACACAGCAGGTCAAGCAGCATCATAGGAGCAGGAAAACTTGATGTTTCGGGCCTAAACCCTTCATCAGAAAATGATGACAAGAAGACTGACCACATGGCATACATAACGGCAAAAATGTATATTTAAATCATTATATTTAACATACTAATAAACAGACTATTACAGTACAAACTTCTCTGGAACCATGAAATCCATGAAGTTTTAAAACTGAACAGACAGTATTACAATATCAGAGTTTACTTATTAATAATTGGAAATCTGGTTACAGTGATAACAAATAGAGCAACTCAGCAAACATTTTGTCTTCTGTCTGTCCAAATGTTTTTATGTACTCTATACATACCCCAGGAGTGGGGAGGGGCACTGCTCAACTTCCCATGGTTCAGGCCCCAGGATTGTTACGAATCATCTGAAAGAACTAACACACAGTCATGGTGCTGCAGTATATTGCAACAATTGATCTACTCAATTCCTCCCTCCTCCCTTTCCAGCAGATTTGGACTCACGCTGGGTAATGATCCACATCTGCTATCTGCTCTTCAGTAGATCTCCCAAGTGGCTATTCTTTATGCGTGAGCCCAGTCAATAAATGTTAACAGGTTGCAAGACCTGGAGGCATCAAAGTCAAGCTCTGTACTAATGTCACTTGACATCCACATACATGCACTTTTCAGTAGGAATCATTGGTCAACACATAATGATCATTACACAAAGTAAACCTGCGTGACTCTTAGTAGACAGGGTCTTTTTTTTGAGAGACTGCCCCTGCCTCAGGAGATTTTGTTGAAGAGAAAAATTACTCTTGAAAGGTAACAGTGAAGTTGAAACAAATGGTACGGGACACAAAAAGAAGCAAACACATGGCACTGAGATGCTGCTCCTCTCCTTGGAATTAATTTGACCTTTAATAACCTGCACGAAAATATAACTGTTATTACAGCATATCACAGAGCCCTGGAAGAAGCAGTAAAATTGTAGATAATAACAATTTTCATCCTAGATTATGCTACTAACCTAATTAAAGGTAGTCTTATTGAGATTTGTAGAAATTGCCTTTTTTTTCATTTGTAAAACAAAATGGAGTGTTTTCCCTACAGCTTTCTGTTAAATGTCTTTCATTTCAACAATAATGTATTAGTCAGTGGGGACATTTCTGCTTTTAAATAATCGCTGCTAATTTTTAATTTATTTATTGCAAAGTATTTTGACATTCAAATAGAAACGTAGCAGCAGCATTAAATAGGATTACATTCAGATATGAAGCCTCAGGTTACAATTAACAAATATCTGATATTATATTGAATGGTTATCACAAGAAATCAACAGGAAAATTAACCTATTCTGATGTTCCTGAAAGAACAATTTTTTTTTATACACTTAATGAGTCCTTATTACCTTGGCAACAAGGTTACTCAAGGTTAATTAACAAAGGCAACCATAGGAAAATTAAAGTAATACAGGGAAGCTATTACCTTCCAAAGGAAAAAAAATCGCAATTGGAAAGCTAACTGTATTTCTTACAACGTGTAATTGTAGAATTATAATTTATTTCAGAACAAACACCCTTGAAGTGAAAGGCTAATTACGCACTAAAGAAGCCATTGTTTCTCATTTTCTGAAATTGTCTCTCCCACGTAACACAAACACAGCCAGACATTAGCAAGGTCCAAACCAAAAAAACAAATTCCTCTAATCTGCCAAGTGACTTCTGTTATTCATTGTGTTATGATTAGAGTGAATTGTTTATATGCCTGTCTATTAATCATATACTTCATAAGCAACAATAAGTAATTATTCCCGCTACTGCGTAGCTGTAAGGTCAGATCTGACAATCATTACCTTTACCTTGAGCTCTCTTATAATAGAATTGCATGTTGTGCTTTTTGCATAAATTTGGTCTAAATGTGAAGAAAGCATTCAGAAAAATGTAATATATCCTCTGGCTTGTAGGTTGGGCTCCATCGCTGTCCATTGGGAATGTGGATTATGGGAACTGATGTACGACTATGGTCTGAATCACTGCGGTCTTACTGGTCCAGAGGAACAGGCAGGAGTGCCAAAAGAAAGTCAATGAACCCTGCTCTGCTAAGGTAAGTGCCACCATCTTCTCCCTGCTACCTCACACTCACTCAATCTCTGCTACCGCACCCACCTCCCACCAAGGCCCATGCTGTCTTACTCGCGCTTTTACCTGCACGGCTCCCTCATCCACTCTTGTTTCCTGTCAACCTCCACATCACTAACTCCTCATGACCTCTGTGCTGCCCACTCACTACCTCAGGACAGCTCACCACCTCTCTACCAACTGCACCAAACTAAGAGCTGCGTCATTAACTTTCATCTCACTCCCTTTCTCTCAGTCCGGGAAAAGGCAGCCCATAATGGGGCAGGAAGTTCCTGGATGTGGGCAGGGATGTTCAACATCAGACTCCTCAGTCTCTATGAGGAGAGAAACCTGACATTCACAGGAGCAGGTTCCCAACTTGCAAGTAAGTGTCAGAGCTTCATTCTACTTCAGCTCTTACAATAACCCACCATCACTCTCATTCGTTGCATCTCACTTCTAACCACTGGCTACGATGCCCTTTCTCTCTTTCTCTCTCTCATCTCGTTGGGACCAGTGGGGCGTCCAACACCTCTGCAGTGAAACAGCCTGCTCCACTAGAACTACTTCCTCAATATCAAGGCGTCAGAGGAAGCACCAACGAGGCTACCCCCTACATCTACCTTCCCTCCCACCCCAACCCAGCCCAGTTAATGACAGCTCAGTAGGAATGTTAGCCTTAATTAATTCAGGAGCAGAACCTAGTGACCACCTCGCTGCAACAGCTCTGCAGCTGGCCGAGGGGAAAGCATCCCAAGTTGCAGGCATTCGGAAGGCTGCTTAGGCCCAGGCTGCTGCTTGGGCCCAGGCTGGCAAGGACCTCATGCTGTCGACAATCACAGACTTTGTCCATTTGCACAGGGAGCAACAGGAACAGATGGCGATGTGACAGGCAAAGGCCCTCATTGCACATAAACTGCAGGAGTGATGCCACACTAATGGGCACTGTCTGTCTGTTTGTCTGCCCAAGCATATAGTCATCTGTCTGCCTCCCTGAACAGGTTAGCTCCTGTCAGGAGAGCCAGCTCCAGCTTTCTCAGGATCTGCTCAAGAGGTGCACACACCAGTACTCCATCCCCCAACCATTGGTCCTAGGATCGAATGCATGGTGACTGGGGGTGGGGATTGTGGGGCAGGGGCACAGGAAACCTGCAGCACACCTCGGAAGGAGAGAGGGTAGTGCCAGAAGGCAGCCAACCAGAAGGGGAACCACACACACAGGCCCCTCAGAAGCCTCCTGTGTAAGAAGGCTCTCAGCTTCAGTGGGCTTCTCCAGACACAAACTGCACCAGGGTCACCTGACCAAATCTCCAGGATCAACAGGCTCCACTGCTGAGCAGTTTTCTCCATCTGTGCTGCAGAACCAGGGAGTCTGCTGAGAAGTGGGAGGGAGTGGAGGGAGAAAACCTATTGAGGGTACCTTGGTGGTATGGGTGACACTGCATAAATTTTCTTGGTTTGCATAAATGCGATTGTTTGACAGTGACAGTTATGGAACATGCAGTTATATGAGAAATGAAGTACCCTCTGTGCCACCTATGTGCCCTGAGAAGCATTGGTTTGTGGAAGCTGTCCACTATGTGCACAGTGAAGGACAACTCTGGACTGCCAAGGCACGGCCAGGTGCACAGCTGGGGTTCAAAGATCGTTCCAGTGTCAGGTCTCCTGGGATATCCCGGAGTGACGAATACCTCCACTTATGGGCTAGCATTGGATAAGCAGGGTGCCGTAGGGGTATGGTACTCAGTTAATGAGATAAATTGGGATGATAGCACGAGAAGGCCTGATAGGTCTTGCAGAGAGAAAACCTCCATGAAACTTGTGAAAATGACTCCTCACTGATTTCAGGTAAGATTCAGCGTTCAATTTCTATTTCTTAGCAATTCTGGCTGCTTTCCCATTTTGTGCATGTTTAGTTTGTGGTGAACTGTGGACTTCTTATCGATAGAAACTAGATGGAGAATTCTGATCTTATTCCTTTGCGGCTGTCAGAAAGAAGGAACTTTAATCTCATTCGTCTGCATCTGATTAAGAGCCAGATCCTAAAGATGAAAGGATTACTTTCTACACCATTATGCTATCAAGTCCTCCCCAATTTGCTCAGCCACTTGATACTGATTAAAATTATACTTACCTCTTGATTTAAATGCATACAATCCGCTAAGGGGATAGTCAAAAAACCTTAAGGTTTGCTGCCAAGTGCGATCCTTAACACATTCTCTTTGGAGGACCACCAATGGATTCGTCATCTGCTTTTGCACTTACACATCACAACCTGCATGTAACAAAAGATTTAAAGTCATGATCCCCTTCCTTCATGAGAGCATTGAGTCTGACACATCAATTTCACAACCTCAGACAACCACCTAGAGATACCGTTGCCAGTTGCTTAAAAGAAATGCCTAGAAATTGGATACCAAAATTTACAGGCAATATAAGCCATATGTTTGAAGTACCTGTCATGTTAGATAAGGTTTGAAGGTTTTGAATTCATAGAATGACGCAAATAGAATCAATGGCAGCTCATTACACAGTAGTATGGAGTGCCAAATGTTGATACTACCGTTAGTGCTGTGTCAACAATTGCAAGACAAAATGTCACCAGACAGCAGTGCACATGAAAACACCACCCTCTTAGTATCAGTCAGAATGGCTTTAGGTTCTTCAAATCAATTTTTTAAATGTTTGTCCATCTTCTGGTTTGTCAATTTGCTAAATTGGCAAACTCATGCCTTCATGCTTTAGTCTAAATTTTCTTTTATTCATTCACGGGATGAGGACATCACTGGCTAGGCAGCATTTATTGCCCAGAAGGCAGGTAAGAGTCAATCACATTTCTGTAGGTCTGGAGTCACATCTGGGCCAGACCAGGTAAAGATGGCAGATTTCTTTCCCTAAAGGACATTCGTGAACCAGATGGATTTTTCTGAAAATCATGTCATCATTAGCCTCTTAGTTCCAGATTTCTTTTAAATTGAACTCAAATTCCACCATCTGCTATAGTGGGATTCGAACCCAAGTCCCCAAAACATTACCTGGGTCTCTGGATTAATAGTTCGGTAATAATAGCATTAGAGTCTCACCTCCCTGAATGCTCTATAAACAACTATAATTGCTAAACCTTTTGAATCTTCACTATATATATTTGATTTTATCGAATATTCATGAAATCCTAGGACGATGTTGTGAAAGGCAAATCCTGCCTGATTAATTTATGAGAGTCAAAAGATGTGCAGGTTGAGTGGATTGGCCATGCTAAACTGCACATAGTGTTCAGCGATGTATAGGTTAAGTGGATTAACCATGGGAAATGCAGGGTTACAGGGATAGGGTAAGAGGAAGGGTCTGGGTGGGATGCTGTTTAGAGGGTTGGTGTGGATTTGTTGGGCCAAATGGCCTGTTTCCAAACTGTAGGGATTCTCAGGATACTTTTTTGAGGAGATGATAAGCAACAACAATAAAAGAGAACTTGTTGATGTGACGTATTTGGTCTTCCAGAAGAAATTGACAAGATAGCATCAAAGAAACAGAGGTAGGCCATTCAGCCCCTTGAGCCTGCTTTGCCATCCAATAAGATCATGACTGATCTGTGGCACGATTGCATACAGAGTCATTCCTCCATATGCACGAGGGATCTGTTTCTGAGACCCCCCCATGAATGATGAAATTCACCATTACAGAGCCTGTTAAAAATAGGTTAAAAATCATGAGTTTGCCTGCGGAATTTGAATTTTTTTGCTACTTACTTTTTGGCGCAGACAGGCAAATTCACAAGTCATGCTCTTGTGGATACAGAGGAGTTACTGTACCTGCCTTTGTCCCATTTCCTTTTAATACCTTTGCTTAACAAAAATTTTTATCTATCTCACGTTTAAAATTAACAACTGATCTTGTACCCATTGCCGTTTGTGGAAGGAAGTTCCAAATCTCTACCACTTTTTATGTGTAGAAATACTTCCTAACATCTCTCCTGAACAGTCTGCCCTAATTTTCAGACTGTGCCCCTTAGTTTGAGAATCTCCAACCAGAGGAAATAGTTTATTTGTCTTTTTAATTAATATGTTGAAGACTTCAATCAGATCAACCCTTAATCTTCTAAATTCTGAACAGGCCGAATTTGCTGTTGCCACAAAGGGTAGGAATAGTGACTTGTAAAGACAAAACAAGGAGACTTAGATTGACTAAGTATTGGACAAAATTTGGCAGATGGAGTATAACTTGGTTAAATGTGAACATGACCATTTTGGCAGGGAGAACAGAACAGCAGCATATAAATTAAATGGAGAGAGAGATTGTAGAAATCAACAGTACGAAGGACTGTTCAAATGTCCGGACACACGAATTGTGGAAGGTTAGTATGCAGATACAGCAAATGATTATGAAGGCAAATGGAACGTATTTTCGTTGTTGCAAGAGGGGTGTAATATAAGAGTAGAGACATTTTGCTATGGTGTATACTAGGTGAGACAAGAGCTGACGTACTGTGTACACTTTTGATCTCCTATTTGAAGAAAGAATATAATTTCATTCAATGAAATCACTCAACTGATTCTTGGGATGGAAAAGCTGAGTTACGAAGAAAGGCTGACCAGATTGTGCCTTCGTCCATTTGAATTCAGAGGAGTGAGGTGATTTTATGGGAATATGGAAAGAATGCTTCACTTAAGGGGGAAGAACTTGGGAACAAAGTTTAGACATAAATGGTCTCCCATTTAAGAGAACGGAGAGAATATTTTCCTCTCAGTCTGTGGAACTCTCTTCCTCAGAATGATGGAGGCATGGTCATTGAATATATTTAAGGCTGAATTAGATCTATTCTTGTTTGACAAGGGAGTCAAAGGGTATGGAGGCATATAGGAGAGCAGACTTCAGGCCATAATCAGATCAGTCACGATCTAATGAAAAAGTGGGCAGAGTAGGTTCAAGGCACTGAATGGCTTACTCCTGTTCCTGATTCGTATGCTTGCAAGTTCCTTATTTAGCATGGTCTGGGAAATGCCTGTGCCATTAAGTAACATATACAGAGGACCTGTGTGGGCTTCAGGAAATGTTGATGTCTCAGATGACTTCAGTGATGCTCCCTTTCTATGAAATTGCTTTTAAGTTTTAAACAAATAACATGTCTCAGTCTGCTGCTGCATAAAGGAGTTGAAAGAGGCAACCAGGCCAAACAGCCTGCCTAGATTTCCAGGTAGGATTTATCTATGCCAGTTAAAAACTTGGTATCTCTGATTTGAGTTGGAATGTGAACCCTTGCCCAGAAACTGTTCAACCTGGGCACAGAGATTCAGCCTCCTGCCTTGCTTGGGTTGCCAATGCTGATTGGATCTAGTTTGGCAATTTCATCACAAATGTTTTTGTCTCTGACTGCCTCGCCCGCATGTTCCTGTCATCGGTTCCCCCATCCCACACTGTCCTTCACGTCAACAGGAAAGCACAAAGAATCATTAGCACTTGATTGGATGCATTTTCCTGGTCAATTATCAGAGCCAATAAATTCTGTACTCTAAGCAATTATTTTTTCATAAGTAAATAATAAATGCTGGAAATCATTTTATGTTACCACCTCAGCAGGTTTCCAGGGTTGTACATCTGTGTGTGATGGAGGCAGGGTGCATGCATCCCCTTGGTCTGTTCGCAATTCATGTGGGGTGACCTTGGGTCTTGTGTGTTCAGGTCTTGACCACGTGCATTTCACACACCATATTGCCACATTGAGTTCTGGAGGGTGGTATGGTGAAAGGGTGAAGGGATATTCATTGTTTACGTTTTTAATTTAGTGGCATTCAGATTTTTGGCATAATTCACTGCAGTTGCAGTTGGAGTGCACACTTTATTTCACAGCTGAAAGAAGAAACGATACACTTGGCAAATGTAGAAAAATACAAGCTGGGTATCAACATATCTGAGCAATAATCATTAAGTATTTGTATTTCCTGATTATGCTTGACAGTATTCTTATAAACCAGATCAAGGGCTCTTGTGGCACAATGGTTTGCCCCTACCTTTTGATCCAATGGTCTAGATTCAAGTCCTACCTGGTCCAGAGATGTATCATAACACCTTTGAATAGGTTGATTAAAAGTATCTGTAAAACAAATCAAAATACTTAGGAATACAAATAGGTTGATTAAAAATATCTGTAAAACAAATCAAAATACTTAGGAATACATGCATGAGATTTAGATGTATATTTTGATTTTAAAAAAACAAAACAAATATAACAAATATGTTTTAGTGTCTATTTCTCAACTTTTTGTCCAAATATTGCATTTTAAGAATTACAGTCACTGTGTAGATTAAAGAATCATATAGAACCTCCATGTAAGCATTCCTAGCCCTCTCAGATCAATAAAGTATCCATGTATTATTGGCTGACAAGATGAGCATTTACTGTCCGTTCCTAGTTGCCCTGTGCGGGGGGTGGGGGGATAAGTACTTGTGGGTCTACATCTGGAAACAATGTGCCCCTGATGCTGATTGTATCCCAATGTGGAATACCTGCATTCTGCATGTTTATAGGATACCCCATTTAGATTTGATGATTTCAGTGGATGATCGTTGTGCAGAGGATTTGTGTTTCCTCTCCTACAAAGAACAAACATATGCCACCATCAGTCCCCTTTTAATGACGATCTAAACAAAGGCTTGCATTTTTGTTTGAAGCAGTCCAGGCCAAAATTTCAATCAAAAATTTCTCAATCAAACCTGCTCAAATATGATACAAGCAAATGTTTGCTTGATACACCACAGCTCACTACAATTTAGATAATGATAATATGAGTCATCTCCTCAAATGCTTCAGCTATGTTAAGCTTTCAAAAGTTGCAAAATATTACATCAAAGGTTAACTATAAGGGAGTTTTTGTTTAATTGATCGGGGTTGAATTTCTTTCGTGTGTGTTTGATGATAGAAAGCAACAATTTAAGCACTTAAATTATCAACTTCTTCAGAGTATAAAAATGTCACATTATATTTACAATGTAGTAACTAAGTAAGGAAAACAAAAAAATGAACCAAGAGTAGTGGAAAGAGAAGAAAAGGAAGGCATAGAAATAAATTTCACATTTCTATTTTTATTTGAAGAATACTGAGAAATATATATTTTGTTAATTTGTACTGCTATAGTAATAAAGTTTCTTATGACATAAATAACAGTATTATAGTGAAAAATAATGTTTTTCCGCCTTGCACTACATGATCCGAAACCTGTAATAAAAGATTTTCTGCACAGGAGAACAAAATTCCCTGGCACTGCTTACAACCAAGAGTAACAATTACAAAGTGTCAGTATTTATTCAGTAAAGCATTACTAAAATGAAGAGCATACAGAATACGAAAATTTTTGAACATTGCACGAAAAGTCCGCAGTGGATTACCAATTGTAATTTAAACATGTTTTGAAAGATGGAATTTTAAACTCTGCACATCTCCCATGCTGTCATTTTCATTAAACTAAAACATATTAGCTGTTGGATAATACTTCATAACTCAGACATTTCTGGAAGGCATAGTATTCCAGTAATACTGACATCTGCAGTCAACCACTGCACTGAGCAATAAATTGTCCGAGCTCCAGGAATTTGGAAGTTCTCTGGTGGAATGTGAAAATCAGAGATTCAACTGTCCGTTTCTCCGTGTACATTCTCCATATGAACCTTGAGGTAGTCATTTCTTGTAAACTTCTTGTGGCAGAGCTGGCATTCTGCCATTGGCCGATTTGGGTTGTGCGTCAGTTTGTGCCTAATCAGCATTTTTTTTAGGCTGAATGACAAGTCACAGACCTGAAATAATGAGGAAACACAAGAAGTCAATGACAGAAAGGAGACCCTACATACTTTCGTCCAAGCCTCAATATAGGGAGGGCACAACAAAGGCACATTAGATAGTGAATGCAATATCAACAAATGAATTTCAGTAGTTACAATTGAACAGGGTCTATGGAAAACCAAATTGCAAATGTTTTCTTTCTATGTGCAAGTTTGGAATCCCAACTATTATTTCCTATCAAAATAATTCAGATGTTGTTGGCAATTCAGACATTTTTCTATTAATTTATATATATATTTGGCTTCTTTGTGAATTTGGGTTGAAACCACAACAAAGTATTTCTAATTGTTTATAAAATTATTTGGCTGTACAGTGCCATAGTTTCAATCTGGATACAAGTTTATTGAATGGAGTGGCACGGTGACACAGTGGTTAGTACTACTGTCTCACAGCGCCAGGGAACTGGGTTCGATTCCACTCGAGGGAGACTGTCTGTGCAGCATTTGCTCATTCTTCCCCCTGTCTGCGTGGAGTTTTTGCTGGGCACTCTGGTTTCCTCTCATAGTCCAAAGATGCACTGATTAGGTAGATTACTAAATTGCCCATAGTGTCTAGGGATGCGCAGGTTAGTTGGGTTAGCCATGGTATATGTGGGGTTACAGGGATGGGGTGGGGACTGAGTGGGACGCTCTTTGGAGGGTCAGTGCAGAATGGCCATTTCCTGAAGCATTGTTTGATAAAATTTTGAAGGTTGACAGGTTGCGAGGAACAAATTGGTGTGACACAGATCATTACTGCATAGTCATTGACTATAAATTCCTGTGCTAGAGGTGGGGAAGACAAGCAAAATAGATGGATGCTGCAATTCCTTTGCATCTGCCAACAAATGTGTGAGTCAGTGCGGTAATTCAGCCACTAAATGCAAATCACTTTTCAGTAAGCAAAAATAACCTGAAAGGAACCTAAAATTCTCCTAGCTCCTCTGTAAGTTTCCGTGCGAAAGTGCTTATTGTTTGATTTCACAAATTTATTAAAATTTGGCATACATATTTGGTGTTAAATTAGCCTATTTCCTTTTTGTTTCATTTATTTCTGGAAGTTTCAGATAAATAAAACATTCCAGACACATTTCTCTGGACAACCGTTATTGGTGAGGTTTATTTTATTCAAATTATATCAACCAACATGGAGTTGTAAACATTGCTTAATACATCATTCCAAACAAACACTTTATTTGAACACTTATTAACTAGTTAATTAATTTGTTTGTTATTTTATTTTAGCTCTCTATATTAAATAAGTAGTATCTCTTAAAGTGGTACCAAAAATACAAAAGCATTTTAATTAAAATTGACAATCTGGAAAATTGATAATAAAATTGAGTACTATATAATTAAATAAAGATGATAGTTTTCAACAGTGACGTTTATAGTGCATATTCTTAAAGTCTAGTCTTACAGTTGTACATAAATTTGATCAGAGAGGTTTAATGTAGGACTCCTATTATTAAAATGATCAATATCTGCATCAAATATCTGTACTTTATGGAAACTGACATTGAATATTTGCCACTACAGTGATGAACTCATGGGCAAAAAGCAGCACTCAGGTCATAAAGAGGTTAGCTTGACTTCACAACTATGAGATTTCCTCTTGGAGACATAAATGTCCAGTTGAATTTACTTTAAGTTGCAATACTGTAAGGAAATGGAAGACGAATCAGGCTGCATACAAACCAAAATAGCAAAGGGGGTTCAGAGCTTACTGGCATAAGAAGTATGAAAGAGTTAAAGCAAAATCCCAGAAAGACAGTAATGGAGATCACATTTAAAAATAAATATGGGATTGGGGCATATGCATCTAGGAAGCAACCTTAATAAGATGAAGAAGCTACTGTTCACTCAAAACATGTGGCTGAGTTTTCAAAGCAGTATTTTAACAAGCCCAAATCCTTTTGGAATCTTTCAGGATGTCCCAAAGTACTTTACAGCCAATGAACTACTTTTGAAGTATTGTTACTCTTGTCTTTTTTAGGCAAATATGGACAGCAAATGCACAACTAAGTGACACAAACACCAACCTGGATAAATGATCAGCCACATTACATGGGCTGCAGCCATTCAAGATGGTAAATCACCACCATCTCAGATGCACTTTCTCAGATGCAATTAGTGTTAACCTACAGGCAGCTCGCCTACAATGCAAATCCTATGAAAGAGTTTTTAGAAAGTCAATTTGATTTAATGGCAATGATTGAGGAGCAAATGGTTACAAAATTAAGAAGATGTCCTTAGGACCTTTTTCACTTCTATTCAGAAAAATTCAGGGTTTAATTAAGTGGGCAAAAACTTGGCAGCTGGAATATAATGCTGGAAAATGTGAGGTTATGCACTTTGTGGGAAGGATAGAGGAGCTGAATATTATTTAAATGGAGAAAGACTACAGAAAGCTACAGAACAGAGGGGTTTGGGAATCCCCATTCTTGAATCACAAGAATCTAACATCCAAGTTCAGTGGGTAATAGAGAAATGGACTGTTGGCCTTTATTTCAAAGGGAATGAAGTGTAAAACAAGTGAAGTTTTGCTAGAACTTTACAAATCACTAGTCGGACAACAGTTGGAATACAGTGAAGCATTTTGGGCCCCTTGTCTAAGGACGGATATATTGGCACTGGAGGTTGAGTAGATTGGGCCTGTACTCATTGGAATGTAGAAGAATGAGAAGTGACCTTATTGAAACAGACAAGATTCTTAGGGAACTTGACCAATTAGATATGGAAAGGTTATGGAAGAGTCGAGGACCAGAGGGCATAATCTCAGAATAAGGGATCATACATTTAAGACAGCAATATAAGGAGGGACATATTCTCTCACAGGGCTCTGAATCTGTGGAATTCTTGGCCGCAGAGGTCTGTTGAGGTTGAGTCCCTAAGTATACTTAAGGCTGAGTTAGATGGATTTTTAATCAGTAAGGCAATCAAGGGCTAAGGGGAAAAGGTAGAATAGTGGAATTGAAGATTATGAGATCAGCTGTAATCTCACTGATTAGTGGAGCAGACTGAATGGCCTGCTTCTGCACCTATGTCTAATGATGAATATCTCACCAGACGGGCAGTATATTACACCTATCTGCATGAGCCCTTATCTTCTATGTGAACCTTTTGTGTTTTACTTCATCCAATGACTTGGAAATTAGGTTGGGCACATGTATATCAACATGTATTATACTGAAACCAAGGTATCATGTCACAGACTATTCTGGCAGGCTAATGCAGTTGATAAAGGATCATTGGTCATCAGGAGTGAATGTCAATTTTTGGCACAAATGGCAATGATATTTCAACCAGTTTAACCAAATCGTGTGCAGCTTGTTCTCAAATTGCCTAGATGCTCATAAAAAAAGGATCTTCCTGATGAGTAGAGTGGAAACATTGTTCCTATAAAGGAAAAGAACTGACCAATTGACAAAAGGTCGAGAAATGATATGTCATTGAGATTGCCACTTCCACATCTCTACTCTGAGAGCTTTGAGGAGATACAGGCAGGCAATGCCATAATTTCCTTCAAGTTCAGCCTTGTACCACACTATCCTGGTTACACCTTGCTCTTCATCATTCACTTCCATGAAGTATACCCACAACAATGGAAAATACACAGAATACTGGATCAGACTTTGTGTATAGCTACATTTTGGAATTAGCAATGAAACTTATTTCCTCTCCTGTTGTTCTGGTAGAATACCTGCTAGATCTTCCAGTGCTTCAGAGCAAGCCAGCACTCTGCATCACTCTCACCACCATTTGCAAATACCAGCACAGTGAGATAAATTAAGTAGAACACAGATAGTGGGCCTTGGTGACGTAGCATCCAGTAAATCAAAGAGCATGGTACAGGCAAAGCCAATGATAGGCCGGAAGGTGAACATGTTGATTGAACAGGCATGTTTTTTTCAGTTAACCCTAGCAAGGCAGTAAAAAGGGCAGTCAATTCAGAAAGAAAACAAACCGAAAATGATGACTGGACTAAACATTACGTAAAATATTGCTGGCTATAAACCAACTGACCTTGCAAATGATCCCAACGCCAAACCACAAAATGACAAAGGCAAGGCAAAAGCGTTAAGAGAAATGGGACTAGGCCCGAAATGTCAGCTTTCCTGCTCTTCTGATGCTGCTTGGCCTGCTGTGCTCATCCAGCTCTACACCTTGTTATCTCAGATTCTCCAGCATCTGCAGTGCCTACTATATCAGAGAAATAACAAACACAGAAAATACTGGACAAACTCAGCAGGTCTGGCGTCATCCGTGGAGAAACAAAGTTGATGTTTCAAGTCTGATATTATTCTTCTTCAGCACTTTTCTTCTGAAGTTCTTCAGGCTCTGAAGAACAGTCATACCAGACTCAAAATGTTTATTCTACTTCTCCCTCCACAGATGAGCTGCTCCAGCACTTTCTGTGTTTGTTTCAGATTTCCAGCAGCCGCTCATTTTGTTTTTATTAATGGAAGCAACAGCCTTGATGTCATTGAATGTGCTTCATTAGGTGTAGGTTGGGTGTAGATGCTTAAAATAATTCTCTAAACTTTTTCTCACTGACCTTATATAATATCCCATTATTGAATTATACAACCACGCAGTGCAGCATCCCTACATTTTGCACAAGAAAATTGTGCATATATCGTTTTGTGCTTACTTTACAACAGGTTTTCAGTTTTGAAAGCTCATTTTAAAATTTGACAAGTTAAAGAGGACAAGAATTTTGGAAAATCAAAGGCTATATCTGAGTTTCTTTATTTGCATTCTTTTTTTAATATAGTAAGAAGCTCCCGAAAATACTATACAAGGAAATAAAATCTTGTTAAGAAACCCACTACACAAACAAGTAGACAAAGAATTGGACAGTCTGATTTCTCCAGTTTCAATTTGGCAGGGATGAAAACAAAACTGAAGAGAACTTATTCCAATACTCTTTTTAAAAAAAGAAAGTCATTTATGAGCCGCATACATTTCTAGCAAAATCAGCAATTATTGTCCTTCTCAAACTGCCCTTGAGATGTGGAGATGCCAGTGTTGGACTAAGGTGAACAAGGTCAAAAATCACACAACACCAGGTTATAGTCTAACAGGTTTATCTGAAAACACAGACTTTCGGAACTCAGCTCCTTCCTCAGGCACCTGAAGAAGGAGCTGATCTCCGAAAGCTTTTGTTTTCAAATAAACCTGTTGGACTATAACCCGGTGTAGTGCAGTTTTTGACCGTGCCCTCAAGAAGGTGATAGTGATCCGCCTTCTTGAAACACAGCAGCCAGTTGTTGTGTAGGTTCATAGCACTGTTTACACAGAAGCCCAGGATTCCAGTTGGTAGGTTATGGTATTTCCAAACATTTGTTGTCCTTGTTATTCCAGGTGGCTGGTTTGGGAGGTTCTGTTGAAGAAATCTTGACCGTTTGCAGCACTGTATCTTGTGAATTGCTAGCACTGGGGGAACGAACTGAATGTTTAACATGGTGGACAGGGTGTCACGCCAGTCAGTTACTATTCCCAGGATCTTGAGTGCTGTTGGTGCTGACTCATCTATGCAATTCCACCACATTCCTGACTTGTGCCTTGTACGTGTTGGGGAGACTGAGTCAGGAAGCAAGTCACTTGCTGCCGTACTCCCAATCTCTGACTTGCTCTTAGAGCCATAGTATTTGTGTGCCTGGTGAAGTTATGTTTCTGATCAATGTAGATGAAAAGTGTAGGGTAGGCATTTCAGTGACAGCAATGCCATTGAATGTTAAGGGGAAATGGTTAAATTCCATCTTGGAGATGCCTGGCACATGTATCATATGAATGTTACCTGCCATTTATCAGCCCAACTGAGACTGGACTTTCTTTGCAATGTGGCAGATATTTAGAATTTTTTGTTTTAAATGTGACAACAGTTGTTTTCAGCAATGATCAACACCCTCAAGCCCTTCAGTGAGAAAACCGACTGGATCACAATCTGATCAGTCACGTTAGTGCTGCCTGGTGGGCTTCGTGGTCTTTCAGGAACTATGTCACTGAAGTCACGCCTTGTAAGTACTGCTGGCCAACCACAGCCCTATAGCCCCTGGGACTTGGTCCAATTGCTGGAGATGAAAGCTGCACAGATGAAGAGAAAGGATTTTTGGGAAGGGAGGGAGTAATTGTACACTGAGGGGTGTCAGAGTTTGGAGCCAGGGCACTCTCTGTCTGTCCCTTCAATTGACGCCAAATGGGGCAAATAGTTAATCCTCTACCCCTAAGCAGCAGACAGGAAATCCTCGTTTGCCTGTCGTAAAGTCAGCCACTTTTCCTGGCTGTTGGGAAAGTAGAAAAATCATGGGTAGAGGCCCTTAAATTGCAATTAATTGACTACTTAATGGCCTCAGTTGGTAGCAGGACAGGTAGATCACCTTTAGAGATTCTTTACCAGACCTTGATTTCTGATTTGGCAGGAAGAGAGTGGTGGGTACTTTGTTTACTTGTCCTTCCCACCACCTCTATCAAGTGAAAATCCCACCCTGTATGTTCAATGATGTTGTTCAACATTCTTCAAAGTCTTCTGTTTTTAAAATCTTTTTCAGCTTTGAGATATTATAGACACGGGTGTTAGTAAGAAACAAAGCCTTGAGATTGTTAGTGGGACTTTGCTCTAGCCAATAAGCCTTTCAATTTCAGACATATACACTTCCAGTTTTGTACTAATGCTGCTCCTGACCTAATCAACAGGTAGCATGTGAACTGCCTTATGACACCTGCCCTCTACAAACTGAATACATCCACTTACATGTTCAGACAACCAGTTAAGAACATAGAACAGTGCAGCACAGGAACAGGCCCTTTGTCCCACCACGTCTGTGCCGACCACGATGCCATTCAAAACGAACTAAATTACAATGTTGTAAGGAACACACTGAAACTTTACTGTACCGCAGTTTGTTTCCCACCACACCAAAACCAATCATACCCCGAAAGGGACCGCGGTCAAAAGTTTCTGAAAACCAAAATGTTAAGGCGTGTATCTTCTCAACCTACAATTTAGGAAACTGGCAGCACATCAAACAATTAGTTATTGTTAAATAAAGTTGAATGTTCTAAATGTGAGTTTTTTAAAAAAAAAAATGAAAGGCAGTGCTTGTTTTTTTGAGTTCTTTTAGCAACAGAAATACATCAGCCAGGGGAAAAAAATCTGAGTATGTGTCTTCTATCTCTGATAATGGTTTTAATTCTGTTCAGGTCAAAAAGAATTTAGAAGCTGATGTTAAAGATGACCTTGCTCAGTGTAATACATTTAGCAGATGTAGTAATTCAGCCTGTTATCAGGGTGCTAAGTGTTTGCTTAGAGCTTCAGGAGGGGACTTGGTTTCCTCATGCACACTTGTTATGCAAAATCTTTGGCACTGGCGCTAGTGCACATACTGTGACTGTGTGCAGTAACTATGCAGAGCAGACAAATCATGATGTCAAGAAACATGAAATACTATTTTGATATCAACTCTGCCATTCCCCTACTCAATGCACCAACCTCTCTTAAGCTCACACAACTTTAAGGAAGATGGTCATCGCTACCATCCCTACCAGGACTATTTAAGTGAATAGTCAACTGCTTACAGGTTTGATGCTGGAAGATTTCTTATGGCTGCTGTTACAACAGCACAGACCTTTGGCACTTTCCACGATTGTTTTATGTATTAAAAGTTTCCCTTTTGCTAATGTGTAAGGTTTCTGTGCATGACTTTTTTTGCTGATGTGTAAGGTTTCTGCGCAGACTGGTTTATCTAGGACTGAGCTGCACTAGTTGACACTCCCGTTACAATCAGCATGACTAGAAGAACAACAAGGGACTGTTAGACATGCTGCATTGCCAAGCCCCACCAGCTTGGGGTAGCTTGCAGCCACCATCCCCTTTCTTTGACTGAACTATAAACAGTTAGGGGTGTTCCTGGAGCATTTCACTAGTAGAATCTCAATGGACAGCAATCGTTTAGGATGTCTCTTTGCACCTTTTGAGTTCAACCTCAGAACAGGGTAAGGCAACGTTGTCAGCGGCTGTGAACGTGACCACAGTAATTTTTCTTATGCACTTGACTTTTCAGGCAGGTACTGGAGATACAGGCAATGTCTCACAGTTTGCCCTCCACTGCTGCAAAAAGAGAGTGGTCACTGAGGCTGTCTGTTCAAAAACAGCTAAATTTATTTCATTCACTCTTACCAAGAGATGAGCCAATGAAGATAAGCCGTTTTGCTCAGCTTGAAGGCTTCCTATAGTACAAACTGCCATTGACTTCCAAATAGCTAAGGCTGGGGCAATAGCCTAGTGGTATTATTGCTGCACTTTTAATCTAGAGACCCAGATAACATCCTAGGGGCCTGGGTTCAAATCTTACCACGGCAGATGGTGGAATTTAAATACAATAAAATATCTGGTATTAAGAATCTATTAATTATTATGAACCCATTGTTGGAAAAACCCGTCTGGTTCACTAATGCACTTTAGGAAAGGGAAACTGCTATCCTTACCTGGTCTGTCCTACACGTACCTTCAGACCTGCAGCAATGTGGTTGACTCTGAACTGCCCGCTAGGCAATTAGGGATGGACGATAAATGCTACTTGGTCAGTGATGGCCTCATCCCAAAAATCTGCTTTGTAACATTGCATGTTAATTCTGTCAGGTTCGAGCAAGAAAAAGGATTCCATTCCCACAATGCCCAGTTGCTGTATGCAGTGTCTCAAGCAGTTCAGCATTTGGGCAACTGTCAATGACATGTTCATTCAATACCAACTGTAGTTTTGATGCCAAAGTTTGGCAAGGGCTTTCCATTGAAAATGTAACTGCTGACTCCAGTTTCTAATCCATGCACACAAGGTGGGTAGCAAACTGAAATGTATTTACTGCCTCAATGACACAGGAAAACACAGCAGAGAGGTGTAAAGATTCATGATAATCGGCTGCATTATGTGTAGCTTCAGCATTGTGGGAATGCAGGCCTTGAGGCCAGCTAGCCATGGAAAATGAAGATCAGGAGCAAAAGGAAGAGGAGGAGCAACTGGAAAATGATGATGATATGGATAGAGGGGAAAGGAAAGGCAAGAAAGTAAAAAGTTAGACATCCCATTTCCACACCATTTGTATATGGATAACCTAATTCAAGAGAAATATCCGTGAAACTGCAAGTCCACTTTCTCTTTCACCAACACCCCACACTCCTCATCTTTTCTCTGCCACTGAACAACGTATCTTATCCCTTGGCTGCAATTAAAACTAAAATCCAGAAAAAAATAAACACTCCAAAATTCATTTAGAACTGTAACCATGCAATAATGAATAAAAACAGAAAACTGAGCAGTCTTGTCTATTCCCGGGCGCCTGTTTTCCATGTACCTATGCCTATCCTGGTGCTCTAGCCAACATTATCCCACTGACCATAGCTCAGCTGGTGGAAGCCTTTCACAGGGCAATGGTGCCAGTGTTATGCTGAGGGAGGACAACAGACTCAGCATGGAATGACTGCCACTCCCTCTGGGCTAGGCCTTAGCAATCCTAGAACTATGTGACAGGATATGATTGCTGCTTACAGTCAGAATGCGCAAGCTCCTTTAAACACTGCTACCTATAGTCATGATGGCAACAGTTTGAACTTGCACAGCTTCACTCTGAGCTTCTAATACTCCACTCAGACATTTGGGAAACACTAATTGTTAATGCAATGGAAGCCAAGATGCCAACCATCGAATGTTGTATTGAGGGTGTGTCCAGGACTGTGTTGATGCAGTTAACTACCACTTCCATGCTGGAAAAGACAGCATTTAAATTCTGCATAAATGCTAGTGTTAAATTCAGGATCACTCCATATTTCGCAACAGCTGGGAGATTCCCTGTGTACCAAGCACTTTGTAGCAAATACCTTCTCACTTTTATCTCCTGCTCTACAGAAATTGTCATCTGAGTTGTTTGCAGCAAAACTCATGTGCAATCTCACCCTCTTGCACCTGTGCTATCCTTTAATATATTCCAGCTGCAGCCCACATTTGCTTAGTGGATCCCATCTTTACCTCCTAAGAATGATTCACTGTCAATATTCGAAACAGTGGTCGTCTTCCAGTTAGTACCTCCTGCCTTCAGTTGTGCAATAACTTCAAAGTAAGAGGGAAATATGTCAGTGAATGCTGTTGTGTGAGCCAGCTGAACAAGTGTCCAAGCTCTGCGGTATGGACATGAGGCTTGCAGCAGTGCAATGTGTGTGAGGGAGAAGTAAAGCGTTTAATTGCTCTGGCACAAAGGTACCATTCTGTCTACATTAAGTCCAATATGCGTGGTTAATTGATCATCATGGTCCTTGCATTATTGTCAGTGGCTATTCAAGTTCATTCCCAAACCTTCAGTTTACAGCACAGACCATCCAGATGATTCAGTTCTAACTGTATTAACTGCAGAGGCTGCAGTCAGAGATAACACAGTGTGGAGCTGGAGGAACACAGCAGGCCAGGCAGCATCACCAGAGCAGAGAAGAAATATTCTGTAGAAGGGTCCTGACATGAAAACATTAACTTTTCTACTCCTCTGCTGCTGCCTGGCCTGCTGGGTTCCTCCAGCTCCACACTGTGTTATCCCCAGTTCTAACTGATGTGAAAATAGGAATTGGTAGAAATAATATGCAGGCCATGCAGCATGTATGGAAAGAGACACGTTAAAATTTCTGATTGCTAGGTGGAATCTTACGGGCTCTCAGCCAAGGCCTGATGCATCTTGTCCTACTCAGGCACCTAACAGTTGCATGTGGGACCTTCCCATGGCCCCACCCCCGGGTCAATCAGAATGCTAGCAGCTCTTCTGCACTCAGCAGTGCCACTGGGATGACAGTGACTGTCACCAGAACTGCATTTACCTGAGGTCTTGGATGGAGGACGGACGTACACAGAGGTGACTGATGCTGAAGGGGACTGAGGGAATGTGATCTTGGGAAGGAGGTCATGACAGCAGGGCTGATTAGCAAGAGAGGCAGGGACTGTTTATCATCAGGACAGGCTTCCCAATTTCACAACATCAAGTTCCTCAATCAGGCACTGACAGGGCAAATTAGCACCCCAGTCCACTTGAATTACATTCACAAATACAGTCCTGTAAGATGAAATGGTAAACATATGGATGACGTGTGTAGCTGGTGGAGCAGACTTCCTTCTCTGAGCTCTGGCACACATGTCTTTGGCATCATCTCTCAACATTTCTGAAAAGGAAGGGATTTACAGGAGGCACAGTGGTTCAGTGGTTAGCACTGTTGCCTCACAGTGCCAGGGACCCAGATTTGATTTCAGCCTAGGGAGACTGTGTGGATTTGCAAATTCTCCCCATATCTGCGTGGGTTTCCTTTAGGTGCTCCGGTTTCCTCCTACTGTCCAAAGATGTGCAGGTTAGGTGGATTGGCCATGCTAAATTGCCAAGAGTGTCCAGGGATATACAGACTAGGTGGATTAACCATGGAAAATGTTCGGTTAAGAGGATTGGGTAAGGGGATGAGTCTGGAGGGGGATGCTTTTCGGAGAGGTGGTCTGGATTCGATGGGCCGAATGGCCTGCTTCCACACTGTGGGTATTCTATGATTCTACTCTTACAATGTCCAGTTTGTTTGTGACCAGAGGCCACAACCCCTGCAGGTGACCACCCAGTATCCATGGACGATGGGCACACGTTGAGTGTTGCTCCAGTGTTCCAGAGAGCTTCAGCACTTTCTATTTTAATCTTGGATTTCCAGAATCCACATTATTTTATTTATGTCTATCTGATACACATTTATTGGTCTTGTTGGAGACAGCAAAAGAATGACTTGGAAATTCTCAGTGGCAGTACTGACATAATACTTGGATAAGATCAGTGAAATCACAATTCCCTCAGTCTGTAAGCTTCTTGCTACATAATTTATACTTTTTTTAATGCATAGCATTTCCCTTAGCTCAAACGATATGCAACAAATGTGAAAAATTAATGTGCAGATCACCCAAGGTATATGAGGTTGTAGTCTCTAGCAGTAATGCATCTTTCTCATGATTTGCATGCCTCGCTAGTTTGAATTGTGCATTAAAAGCCTTGCTGGCAATAATGGGAACTGTCCCATTATGAAGAAATGGAAATACATGACTAAACAAAACCCATTAGATAATGCAAGATTGGTACAACGTAATTTTTGTTTTATACGAGTTTTACTTCTGTGTGTCAATGTAATCATAACCAGTTGTTCCATCTTAAACCACATATTTAGATTTAGCTCCCCAGGTAATTAGGATCAAAGTTGCAGCTACACAATCAGCAACAAATTCAAGTCTAATGAGAGCCTTTAATGAATGTTGATGTAACAATACATCCTGCTGATACAACACAATTTATTTTGGCTACAGTACTAGGAACATGCAGATTGCATACAGTCCTTTCATGTTTTAAATTAAATCAAGAGAATAACTAACTCAACTTCGTGAAGTCATCTGATGTCCCCTATTCATTATACATTTGAGATGAAACATTTAATAATCTTTTCAAGCTGAGTTGGTTTACTTTCTTGATTCAATCTGCAAATAAGATGAAAGTACTGAATAGCAATCTGGATATTGCTAGCTAGAAGTTTCTTCACTTGCATCACCAACAAAATAATGTATCAGATTCATACAGTACTCTATAACATCCAAGAGTCATAGCGTAGAGTATATTTTTAATCTTAATTTTATGATGTGGCATGCAGCTTGTTGCACAGTATCTTATCAACTGCTACCACAAAATTCAAATTAATTGGAAAAGTCACAGGCCAGATTCTGAGATAAAAGGAGGTTATCTGGAACAAATCTGGGAAATGGTGCCCCATGTTGAGCATGTTCAAGACAGAATGCCAATGAAATCAAAGAACATGGAGACAATGGGGAAAATAGCATTGAAGTAGATGATCAGCCGTGATTTGTTTGGATGAACAAGCAAGTTTGATGGACCACATGATCTACCTCTGCTCCTAATTCCAATGTTCATGTCGGATTCATTACATTTCTGGATTAAGTGCTTCTTTGGTTGTAAGTGGCATGATCAATGTTTTAAAATTTGACTGAGCTACTTACATCACACTGGAACGGTTTTTCTCCTGTATGAGTCCTCATGTGCTCATCGAGACCCCTCTTCTGACTAAAAGCCTTGTTACATTCTGAGCACTGGTAAGGCTTTTCCTGGGGAGAAAAAAAAATGACAATAGAAAAAGTGCAAGTGAGTCAATGCAGAAACCCAGCAATTACTGAAGAGGTATTTGGTGCTGAGAATGATGTGTTTTATATTCCCTTGAAGGGGTTCAGCCACTGAAAAATTGTTAACTTAATTGCAAAGAAGTCAGTAAAGGCTGAGAAAATCAAGTCCTCTAGATTTTCTTATCATCACCAATCAGTAATTTAATGAAACGGTTATGTCTGCTATTGGATGAATTTCTTCAGTTTATCCTGTTCTGTGTAATACCATAGATTAGATTAAATAAAAAAAAACTACCTGTTTTACCCATGCACTTAATTTACTTTCAATTCCAAGGCAATGCATATTTATTTACGGTTTCAATTTCTACTTAAAAAGTTCAGACAATTAAAAAAAGGCTTAATACCATAGATGTACAGAAATATGAAATGATATAGTCACAAAGATCCTATAACATTGATGACATACATTCAGAGATCATTTAAATAATTATTAAGTGTCTGCTGTCTATTACATTTTGTCAGACTTAACAGAAACCACTTGGCTGGATAACCAGAAATTGTTTATACAGAAACACGTTACAAGTGATTTAGAAGTTCTTAAACTTAATTATTGGGATACAGATTCCGTGGACTTTGTGTTATTCTAGTGAGTGTCTGACATGTCAAAAGAAACAGTAAGGAGTTTCTCAAGGCAATGCCATTGCTGATAAAAGGCAGGCAGGAACCTCTGGAAATAAAAGTCACTTTGTCAAGGGTCCTACATTGATGGATGTTAAAATCATTTTTAAAAGGCTAAAGATATTCTGATAACTCAACAGATAAAGGGTGAAAATAGCTGAAATATTTAAAACTGAAAGAAGCCTCTTTCAACCTGAATCTTAGGGGAGCTTGCTGTAAGTAATTTGCTTGTCCTGTTTGTTGCACCACAGTGACTACACCTCAGAAGCATTTAATTAGCTGGAAAGGCTTTAGGATATCCTGAGATTATAGAAAATGCTAAATGAATGCAAGTTATTTATTTCTTTGCAAAGAAATTTCAGATGCTACAACCAGTTTCATTAGCTTCCCAATTATGGAGGGGGAATTCAGCCAAGATACTTGAATTATTATGCAGTGATAACTGATAGAAATGCATATGTGAACGTTTTGGGCAAGGACAACATTAACACTCATCAGGGCTGATCTTTCTCATCCTGCCTCTCAAACATATCAAATAGACAGCCAACATTCATTCTCTAAGCTCATCAATAACAACTACAACATTGCAGACGGTACCTGGTAGGTTTGGGATCATATCCAAGTAAAAAGACAACCTTCTCAGGAAGAGAACGTAGAAGACTGGGAGAAAAAGTGAAATTGATCAAAATGAAACAGATGAAAATACAAAGGATTGAATTTAAAAAATAATTTTGCCTAAGGAATAGCATGGAATTATTGAGCCATGCGGTAAACCTGGAATGTGTAATGAATGCGGCTCACTAAAACAAAAGTTATCCAGTAGCCCAATAATCCCAAGGGGCGCATTGCTTACATATTATGATAGTGAATGCAGAATTCTTACTGAATCATGTTTTTGCAAGTCTCTGATTTCCACAATGACTTTCAAGAAATATTTATTTCATCAAGATTGCATAAAATACCATGGTATGTGGACTTTGCAGCATATTCAAGTATGTGAAGAAATGGCCACTTGATTTTTGGTTTGAAAAATCATAATGGAGTTGCTGTGTTTGTTGGATGACTAGACAATAAACAGTCTGAACTGGATGATAGCAGAAACATTAGTCATACCCATTACCATTGAATTATGACCTTAATCGTCTTTGACAACACCAGAACAGGCATGTAGTGAGAAACAAATCACATGCTACAGTTTGGCATCAAAACATGAAAGCTGACCAAACTCACTTAATCTTGCAAGGAAAGTTACCATTTTTTTAACCCTGGTGCATTTGCTTCTAACGTGTTTGAACATGGTTCAACTCCACACCAACAACTGCTCACATCGTCCAAGGCTCCACAACCTCATCGCTAGCTCAGCAGCCCTCTCTGGCACTCATAACTCAAGCCTACCTCACCCTCAAATACTCATCAGCCTCTCACTCACCTGTCATTCCCTCCATACATCTCAGCTAAGGTGGGAAGATAACCCAAACATACTAGTACACAGCCCATGAAATTCTGCCCTCTGTTGAGCAAGATAGCACACAATGAAATGGAACAAAGCAAACTAACTGGGAGCAAGGTCACTTGCATCTCCCAAGTCCTATGGAATACATTGTTCTCTCCACAATGAGAAGAGCAGCAATAGGATCTGTGATATCAAACATCATTGGGAGTTTTGAGCATGACAGTATCTTTCTGCCTTATGCCCCTTCTCAACTCCAACAGCACTCACATCCTGAATTCTGACACATGGGCCAGATGTTAATAGCGTGACATGGACCCCTTTGTTTCCCAAGCCACTCCATTTTTTTCTCACATTGACTTTCCTCGACTGATTCACTGCTTTCAGGGACTGATGAAATACTACATCCCTAGCCTCAGGAACCTCGGGAGAATAAAGCCAGCATCAGCAAAGCACTGATGGTGTGGCAACATCACTTAATCTGAAACTCATAGTCACCAGTTCAGTCACTGGTGATCCATTTACTTTAGAAATTAGCATACAGTAAGAATCAGCTGTGGTGAGGCTCCAGGCCAGGATGAAAGGATGCTTTGTTTGCCGCCTCATTGACCAGCATCTGCCTTGCAGGTAAAGACAGATGAAAAACATCCATTCAATCCCTCTGTGATGCCTCTCATCTCTCTGTGTAAATCCCCTCTTCAGTCTCTAGTCAGTCTTCCTCCTCCTTTAAATACCCTTTTATGAGTAATCTCCCTCTAGAAGACATTGGAATTTTTCTGTATGTTAGACACCAGTCTTTTTATTAATCCTTCTTTGTTTCTCTTATTTATTTTTGCATTTGTCTTGTCAACATCCCACATTCAGCTTGGCTGTGTGTTGTATTTCCAACTTTATATTTGTTATAAGCACAGTTTTTCTTTAATTTAGTTTGCACCTCCTTTGTCATCCAGGGAGCTATGGCTTTATTTGAGGAGAACTAACGTACCTGATTCCATCTCCTCTTTAAAGGTAGCCCATTGCTCACTTACCTTTCATCTGCCAACATTGACCCCAGTCTATCAGGCTCAGCTCCATTCTTGTCCCATTGATGTTGGCTGTCTTAATAGTTGATTATTCTTATTGTCATTTTCTTGTATATTCATAGATAAACAAGTAACTAGTACTTTGTTGAATTAAATGCAATTAATTTCAGTAACTAACCTTTTGCTCTTCTCTTGAATAATTAGAGGTATCGTACCTGACCAATATTCTTTGAGAAGCAGGGAGACATACAATCTAAACTCTTGCAATATCAGAGCTGTAGAGGTTAGAATACTAAAACCAACAAAAAAAAACTGCATATGCTGGAAAAACACAGAACATCCAACAGTTTTTGAAAGAAGGTTTTAATGCTTTGGGTGCAAGTCCAGAATTGTTCTCTTCAACTAAACCTGAGGAAGGTGCTGGATATATTCTACTTTTTTTTTACTTTAAGTTCAATAACTGAAAATCCTTTTCAGTACTTCTTTAGATGTAGAGAAATTAAACAGTAAATCACATAGTAGTGTAAAAGGAACAAATATGAGGTTCTACTTTTACTTGAGGTTGTCAAAGAACTCACCCTCTAATTTGAATGATTATATATAATAGATCCACAAAAATTACAGTATATGATTATGTACTGCAAAAAAAGGATAAAAATGAATAAAACATCCTCTTCTGGTGCAGTAGTAGAGTCCCTACCTCTGGACCAAAAGGCCCAGGTTCAAGTGCCACCTGCCCCAGAGGTATGTAAATAACACGCCTGAGCAGATTGAGTAGAAACATAGGTAAAAATGAATAATATAAATTTGTTACAGTCACTAGGATCTCCTGCAAGTGCAGATCTTCACAGAGGTGAAAGATTTAAAATCGACCTGAGAATATATTCTGAGGTAATAATGGGAAATTACCTGTGCAGCTTGTATAGAAATGTTTGAGGTCAGAGACATGCAACAGTATGAAGTAAATGGTTGTGCTCTAAGGATGTTCCAGCCCAATTACCACTTCTGTTTTCTCATAATTAGCGTGTAAGTAGGTACCCTAACCACTGAGCAAAATCTTGTGGTGTTTATCCCTTCACAACACTGGACAGTGCAGTACAATTCTAGGAGGTTGAAATGCAGGAGTTGTACCATGAAGCCAGGCAAACGTAAAGTCTCACCTAACAGCACTTAAAGAAGGATAAACACCTTAAAATCATTTTCATAATCTGTACAAACATGGAGAGTAGGAAAGCAACATTATCAAAGTGACCAGAACAATATATTGCACTCGTACCTCACACAACTGGCAGAAAGAAACAAGGGAAATGCTAACAAGTGAGAAAAGTACAGGAACTGGGAATGGTCCTGTAGCTAGCACTACAATTAACTAGTTAGCCCATACAGTGGGAATACAATTTATAGGGATGGTTACTTTTCTCTATATGATAGACTGACCAACATAGACACATATCTTTTGCTTGCACATTCTTGATGGCTGTAGCAATGTTCTTTGGCAACAACATTTTTGGACATTTCTGATCAGTATTTTACCTCTACAACTACTCCTAAATGTTAATTTTTGGATTTGGCTCAAACACAGACAATTAATACAGGTAAATTCCCTTTCACTTTTCAAGTCAGCATCCTAAGTATGTAGCTCTTTCCCCTTCATTTTGTATGTATTGAATATGTGAGCCTATCATTACCACTTTCATCTTCATTGAGGATGAATAAGGGTGACCATACAGGAACACAAACGGAGGTTGCTAGAAAAGCTCACCAGATCTGGCAGCATCTGTGAAGAAAATATTAGAGTTAATGTTTTGGATCCGGTGACCCTTCCTCAGAACTCCATTCTAGTTCTGAGGAATGGTCACCAGATCTGAAACATTAACTCTGATTTTTTCTTCACAGATGCTGCCAAATCTGCTGAACTTTTCCAACAACTTCTGTTTATGTTCCTGATTTACAGCATCCGCAGTTGTTTTGATTTTCATAAGGGTATCTATACCTTTGCTTAGAATGAGGAGAGTACAATAACTGAGTTTTGTAATTGTTGGGTTACTTTAATGCAAGGCAAGATAAGCGTCTTCAATCTCTTCACCTTGGTCACCATTCCTCAAAATCTCAGGACATGCCCCATGGGCAGAGATCACCTGCAATCCCCTCCGTCCAGGCAGGGTGGCATTGGACACACACCACTGATCCCATAATCTTCTTGTTTACCTACCCCTTTCATATATCTTTCTCTCTCTGGGTTTCACATCCATCAATCTGGTCACCTCACCCTCCTCTCTCACGCTCCTCCACTTCGGCTTCAGCAGAAATACCACTTTTTCCTAGCTACTAACAGTTCTGATGAAGAGTCATTGAACTCAAAATGTTATCTCTGCTTTCTCTTCGCAGATGCTGCCAGATCCCCTGAGTTTCTCCAGCAATTTTAGCTTTGTTTTGTTTCAGATCTCCAGCATCTGCAATTCCTTGTTTTATTTTAGTATCCTCCTTCAGTTGTTTATAATAGCCAGAGTACTGGCCACACTCAACCAGCCTGCATTTACAAAACCCAAAACAAACCACTTTTTGTTAAAATGATTTTATAATTAGTTAGCACTTGATTAACGATCCTGGCTGTGTTAATAGTCATACTAGTAAACAATTCATGATAATCAGGTAAGTTTGGAGCATTTACACTTACTAATAGAGATGTACATTCATATGCAGGCATCTGTTGTTTGCAAACAAATGCAATAAGTTCAGGCCTGAAGAAGGGTCCAGACCTGAAACGTCAGCTTTCCTGCTCCTCTGATGCTGCTTGGCCTGCTGTGTTCATCCAGCTCTACACCTTGTTATCTCAGATTCTCCAGCATCTGCAGTTCCTACTATCTCTGTCATGTTCAAGCCTTGCACCTCTTTATGCAGTGCTAGAGAGTTTACAAAAAATAGACTTCCCTGTTGTTTTCTCCATTGTAACACTTCAGCCAATCAGAGTTGCCTGGCAATCAATCAGTACGTTTTCTTCTACGGTATAAATTGCTGTGATTATTAGAAATTTGGTCTTCTTCCAATGTCCTGATGAAAAGAAGATGAAAAGCTTCAACAATACATCTCCTTTTTCAGCAATGTTCCTTTTTGGTACTTTTCCAGTCAAATATCTTTTCCTCAACATGTTTTTTTCCTTTTTATTCTTGCCATGACCATTGTTTTATTGCAGTTACTAGTTTCCAAATGATCTCCTAACTTTTAGATTATTTGCTTACTGTCATTCCATTTTAAGTAACTTTTCCCAATTAATATTGTGTGGTCATCAAATCTGCCAATCTATGAAACTCTGCACTACTGCATTGTTATTCTGGCCTTAGCTGTGATAACAAACCTAAATCTAAAACTACAGAGATCATTGGATCCGAAGTGCTCTCCAAGCTTTAAGCCACTAACCAAGACAAAATTATTTGTTTATAGAACACATTTTTTAAGGTAGACACTGGCTTCAATTTCTTGATGAATTGTTTGTTCAACCCCAAACAGATGTATATAATAAAATGGTAAGAAACAGTGCATTTCCATTTAACCAATTTCCATTTGACTCCAAGTCCCAAGATATATATATCCCATTTGCATGATGAATACATACATTCTTCCAAAATATCAGAATGCTCTTTTAGTGGATAATTGCTCATCTTTCACCGAGTATATCCAAAAATAACACTCACATTATGAACGGGAATAAGAGATGAGACCCTATTCTATCGTTAAATGATATCATGGATGAGCTGGCTCTCAACTCCATGCATATATATTGGCTCCATATCCCTATCTATCCTTAACTTGCAAATACCTTCTTATTTACGTTTTTAAATCAATAACTGATCTAGTAGGTAAGGCCCTCTAAAGTTCTTTGTTCACTGCGCTTCCACAAGGCATATACAGAGGAAAAGCTCCTGCTGACATCATTGATTCTCATCCTGTACGTCTCTATTCTAGCCGTGGTGTCTGTGACCTGTTAGTGCGAATGAGCTGGTCAGTGAAGTCTGTGATAGGGAGGTGTGCAGCAAATAAGGGGGCAATGCATTAGGATGGCCAGGGATCAGGGTCTGAGTCCTGCACAGTGCATCGATTTGTGTGTAATGTTCTTTTCCTTTAAAAGGCCTCACGTGGTGGTTTTTGTTGCAGCCCTTCCACCACGGGTTGGGACACTTACCGTGCCCAGTCTTGGTGTGATCATAGCCACTTTCTTCCCCATTGCACATTCTCGATGTCCAGCACCTTGGAAGGCAACAGTGAGTGCTCCTCAGCTAGTGGTTTTCAGCCACCACATAGGTTGTATTGAGCCCCCAAACATTCATATCCCTGTCCTTGTATGTTATGGTGGTTATCAGGATGGAAGAAGTTACTTTGGTCGTGCAGAATCAGTGGAAGGTGTACCATTTCTGGCGGAGAACAGAGACAATGAGCCAAAATTTCCCCTCCTACGTTGGATGCACAGAGTCAGGAAATATCTCAATACTGCAAACCTGACTCTAGAAAAATTTCCTTGAATGGCAGAAATCTTATTACAGGGATCAGATATAGACTGAGTTGTTCAGACGCAAACACAAGGGCTAATGGGTACCAGGAAGGACCATTAATGGGCCTATCTTAATGCTCCAGAGTTCTGTCTCCATTATCATAAGAACAGTAACGTCTTTTAGCTCTCATTCCCCAAACACTCTCCATGCCACCTCATGGCCACCTCCCCCCAACCACCATAATGGCTTCTCATATCCTTCATGCCAACCTATGCCTCTCTACCCACATCCACAGCCCATCATACCCTCCATGTCAACAAGAGGCCCACTCATTCCATTTCCCTGTTAGCACCTCTGCCAAAAAAGTGCTAACTCATGCCCCTTCCCATTGCCTTTTTCTCTGACACTCTCTATTACAATTCATCCAGCATGAGGAGAACCAAGGAGCCATGTTGAGATGAAATGAAGTTCTAATGTTCACTAAATTGAAAAAAAATTCTCATTGATTCAAAACCCATTCAATTCATTTAAATTCTTTCAAGAAATTAATCCATTATTAATATATGCATTCATAGTCTGACATCAAAGACAGCTGACAGTTTAGTTAAATCTGTGAGGTGTCAAAACAGATTATGAATTTACAGGCCCCTGGCACTGACAACAATAAGATGTGGAAGCAGTAAACAGCACTAATTCTATAAAGATATTAGAATCACACAGTACAGAAGAGGCCCTTCAGCCCTTCCGGTCTGTACCACCAAAGACACACTACTACCTACACATGACTCGCACACTAGGCCATAGCATCAAATGCTATGAGACTTCAATTGTTGATCCACGTACTTTTTAAAGGTTGTGAAGTTACCTGATTCAACTACCCTTCCAGGCAGTGCATTCCAGATTGCCAACACCCTGGGTGAAAAAGTTTTCCCTCAGATCTCTTCCAAGCCTCCTACCTATCACTTTAAAATTATGTTCCCATGTTATTGAAACTTCAACTAAGGTGAACAGCTGCTTTCTATCCGCCCTGTCCATGCTCCTCATAATCTTATACACCTCAATCATGTCACGCCGTCAAGCTTCTCTGCTCCAAAGAAAACAACCTGAGCTAATCCAGCCTCTCTTCACAGCTGAAATGCTCCATCTCAGGCAACATCCTGGCGAATCTCCTCTGCAGCCACTCCAGTGCAAACATATCCTTCCGATAGTGTGGTGACCAGAAATGTGCACAGTACTCCAGCTGTGGCCGAATCAAAGTTTTGTTCAACTCCATAGCCTCCCTGCTCTTATAATGTATGCCTTGACTGATAAAAGCAAGCATCCTGCGTGCCTTCTTAACTAACCTATACAGCCACCTTCAGGGATCTGTAGTCAAGCACCATCTTTTCCTTTGCTCTTCCTAGTGTTCTACCATTCATTGTCCTTTGGTCCTGTTGCTTTTTCCAAAGTGCAAGACCTCTCAGTTATCAGGGTTAAATTCTATTTAACACCTTTCTCCTCACTATCATCCACCTAGTCAATCTTTCTGCCATCCACAAACTTACTTAACATCCCCCCAACATTCTCATCTGCATCTTTTAAGAATATATAAAACAAATATTCTCAGGCAAAAATCAACAAACATTTGCTGAAATTGCAAGCATTTTTTAACAATTGGCTGTTACTTTATTCTAAATTTAATGAGATGAGGATTTTAAATAAATTGATAGATTGACATTACCATGGGCCTTAGCTACTTATTACACACATTCTTATCTACTTTTAACAATCCCAGCGGGTTGCTTTATAGCACTGAACTCAAATGCTGCTGCAAAGAAAGAGGAAACTTTTCATCTTGCACTCAGCAAGTGTTGAAATGGAATAAAAGCCAAGTTTAGAAAATAACCATTTATGCAGCATAAGAAGAGGATACTGTTGGACAATGGTTGGCATAATGATGTAGCATGAACTGTAACTGTCATTCAAACCAGGCAAGTCAACTCTGAGAGATCATTGCTGATCTGGCACATCAAGACTTTGTAAATAGCCCAAGTTGTGTTTCAGAGATACTGGTTTTAAAAAAATTGTTTCTGATTGAAATTAGTTGTACTTTTAAACGCAGTTCTGCCTCCTTCATTTCCCTTCTGCTGAAAATGATGGGTGTTGGGCTCTGAGATGAGACTTCTAGAAACTGGGGCTCCAGTGCCATTTTGGCTAAGGCACAGAGCGCTTATGATTCCTTCAATATTTGGGCCAATGGCAATTATTATGATCCCAGCTGATGTTACTATGAGGCAAACCAGATTTCAGACTGAAATCTGGCTTAATAGATCAAATATTGCTTTCATTAATTTGATGAGGTGGTCATTCGCTAAAACACAAGCATGCAATGCTGCAAATTTAGTTCCACTCGTGGTCAAAAATTTTAATTGATAAGCTTTAGGGACAAGCTCATAAGCATTGACAATCAGCAGGATTGACATACACTCGTATCTGTACTTGTCAAAACTCTACGTAACATTAAAGTCCAGGTATCTTTCAGTCACTTTATCTGTCTAGTGACCTTCTCAAGTCAGGTTAAATACCGTTTGACTCCATTCTGAGTAAATTTGGCCTCTAAGAGTGTATTCTCAGTTACGTCAAATCCCTCATGGAATCAGAATCATCCAGCAGAATGTTACCTCTTTCTTTACTCGTTTCTTTGGCCAACTCATGTTGTTGAAGTTCTCTATCTCTTTGGAGTTCAAAATACTTTAATTCCACTTTACTTTGTTTTTGTTTCCCTCACTTTCCATGATTCTCTCTTTTTCTTTGCCTCCTTTCTGTTGCAAGTTTTCTCACCTATATCCCTTTTTCTTTCTCCTCTAACTCATGACTTTTTACTTCCCCTTCTTTCTAAGTCAATTTTTTAAATTTCTAACTGTGGATCTTAGCTGATTCTAGTTTGTATCCCCAATTTTAGATTTCCTTTCTTCCAATTCTAAATGTTGGATAATCACTTGAAGCATCTTAATATTACAAGATCCCACTTTCGTCTCTGTTTTCAAATTTCTTGCTAACTCTCTCAGTTCAGCATTTCTCAAAGATTTCAAATAATCAATCGTTTTATCTTCCACATCTGGAAAATTCTTAGCAACATTCAAAGCCATCTTCAAAAGCCATGGAATAAACTTCACCACACCAGAGCTATTTTATGGCCAAAACCACACAGACACATTACTTTTAAGAGAAGGACACAGATCCCTCTTGAGTCCAATGAATTCTAATTCTGTAGTCCATAGACACCAAGATGATCTTTCACTGAAAGACAAGCACGCAATCTGGTGTTAACAATAAAACACACGTTTATTAAGCCTAAGAAATGAAGATAAAATAGAATAAATCAAACTTTTTATACATAAGCCAATTTGAAAGATGTTAAAACACCCGATAAAATAAAATCCATCTATCCCAACATTATCACTTTATAGTACTCAAATACGAGAGACAGTTCCCTTCTCTATCACATGTATAGGTTTTACTTACCTGTTTCTTTCAATTTCTAATATTGAGAACTTGATAACATTTTCCTTGTTCAGTCACACAACTGGGCTAAAATCTTCCAGCCTTCAATTAATCTATTCAGGTTTCTCACCAAATACTTCTGGTCTGTAATTTTCAAATTAAATTCTTTACATTAAGGTAACCAATTCCCTCACAATTCTAAACTAACTCCTTCCTCTCGGTGAAACTGTCTTTACATTTAACCTCAGTTAGGTGTCCTATGAGCTGAAAACAAAATTTTTCCCACCAGTAGTTTCTTCCCCGGGTAAAAAAAATTCTTCATTCTGTTAAACTAAAAACAAGCTAATGCTCTTCAATGTTTACTCTCTTTTAGGTTAAAACTCTCAAAAATACTTACAAATTCCCATTATCACCCCAAACGCTATTCTTTCACAGATACTGGTTTTTAAAACTATGGCTCCAGAAAGACTGACTAGTTAATTATTAAAACTCTTTTGTACATATAGACCAAACCCATGGATCACTACTTCAAAATCCAAACTCTAAAATAATTGATAACACATATAAAATCACACACCCTACAACATACAATGTTTAACTGAAGAAAATTGCAGTGAATCATAGTCCAAAAAAGTAGAACAACTTAAAATCCTAGTGAGGGATGGCAGTTAGCAGCCATTTTAAGTTCTAGTTAGCTGCTAGAGAAATTTGAGCAAGAGGACTGTGAATCAATGCTGGTGGATCACTTCATGAAGCAACGCATCATTAAAAAAAAACTACCATTAATTGAACAAGATGTTCACTGTAGTTCTAAAAACTAAATATAAATTTATTCCAGGACTGTTTCAGTCAGCTAGTCATGGGTAGCAAAGACATAAACATTTGATAAGAACTATTTTGGGAAAATTATCAAAATAAATATATTGCAATATGAACATTGCTCTTCTGTCAGCAACCACAAACATTTTAATAAGTAAAATCTTAACCATGTAATTCCTCCTCTTCCTTTTTTACTGGGAAGTAAACTGTTGCCAGATGTTTCTCAATGTAGTTTGGGGGTAGAGAGCAACCCACTTGAGGCATCTTCTTGCCTCCTACTTCTTGTTCAATGGGATGGTGGAATGTTAATCTTTGATGTTGAAAACGTAGTTGCCAAAAAAAAACTACGCGACAGAATGGGTTAAACAGACAGAGGGTTACATACCAATCCATTAATTAACCTTCTAGCTGATAGTACATTCATTGACTGTACCAAATTATCATCACATATGCTTTCCTCCTTGTCCTCCTCCAAGTTCCTCTCCAATATCATCGCTTTATCTATGTTCTTCTAAAGGAGGACACTTGTGGTTATGGTAATGGTTTGTCTCAACCATTTCGAGTACATGCTCATTCTTCATACATGTCCTAGAATAACATGAACTGCAAAGTCTTTTATAACCACATTTATTCCTGGTATTTTCCATTATCAATTGGGACACGTCAACCAGGAGTTAGCAGAAATTTTGCCTCATTTCATTTCCTTGCACACAATTGTCAACAAATTTAGAAAGGGGCAAACAGCCAAAAGGTAAAATCAAAGTAATAAAAGCCACTTTCCTAAACATTGTCCCTTTAAGTTATAACATAAAATTGATTGCTTCAAATTAATGCATTAAGACCCGAATGAGTCAATTAAGTTTGTACTTTCTGTGTATTAACAAAATACAATTTAAGGCATCCAGCAGTAAAAAGTTTGTATCTTATGACTTATATTTATGCTGAAGCCACAGAAGTAAACACATGGTCATTTTAGAAGTTGCTGGGAGAGCTCAGCAGGTCTGGCAGCATCTGTGAAGAAAAATCAGAGTTAACATTTCGATTCCTGTGACCCTTCCACAGAACCGGGTCACCGGACTCAAAACGTTAACTGATTTTTTTCTTCACACAGGCTGCCAGACCTGCTGAGCTTTTCCAGCAACTTTGGTTATGTTCCTATTTACAGCATCCGCAGTTCTTTCGGTTTTTATTTTGTAAGGTCATTTTACTTGTTTTTAAAGTATTGTTGATCTCTGATAACTCAGTGGGCGTATGACAGAAGAGGCCTATTCCAAAAATGCAAGCAGAAATGAGAATAGGAATCTGAAACCTGGTGTCTGATGCTGCATGTTTATTCAATCTAGCAGCTTAGCAATGGTCTGCTGGGTTCTCGCTGCGTTTTGGTAGCTTAGTGCCACTGTAACATTACTTTTACGTAAAGTCCCACTTTGAGCTTAATGTATTTGTAGCAGTCCAAATACTCACCCTATTTATTTCCCAATGATACAATCATCCAAATCACAATTATACTGTATCAGTACGATGGGGAAATAAATGCTGGAACAATTCAGAGCAAAAATTCACACTTTATCAAAGGATGTATCCAACGGTACAAACCCAACCTTCTCAGTGTGGCAAAAATTAAACTCATACTGAGATTAGAAAGATCAGTAGTGAAAAGAAAATAAAGTCTCGCAGAGGCCAAAAGGAACATTTGTTTGGACTAGCAGCCCCCTGTAGGTGTCATGTAATGGCACTGATTAGTATGGCAGGTAGGTAATCCCCTTCTTCTGAGCCACAAACAGGCTTGTTAAACTCTCCAGCTGTGCCAACAGAAGACTCGGACCATGTGTCCTGAAAATACAATGCCCAATATTTTTTTTCTCCTCCTGTGGCAATAGTTACTTTATCTTAAAAAACACAGATATCAGGATACACTAATTCCGAGGTCAAGGAGTCATCTTTTGTCATCAGAAAAGCAGCATAAATCACCAACCACTCCTGACACATGGCCTGCTATCATGTATCGTGTTTTTGTTTTAAAAGTTAATATTCTGAGCCTTGCAGGAAGTGAGAGCTCATAAATGGCAACGATGCTTCAGCGCTGCTTTCAGAAATGCCTACAATGTGAATCAAACAACTCTTGCTGAGAAAAGTGACCACTTCACACAGAACACAGCTGGCAAAGTTAATGGGGGTCAGATTTCATAGCTGCATGTGTATCGTTCAAAAATATTTCAAACAACATGCCAGCAGAATGTAATTACATTTCATTTTAATTGTTTCTCTCACAAACCACACACTGCTGGTTCCTAGTACTGGTCTCCCTTCTCTAATAGAAGGCATTGCTATACAACTACTTGGGCTTTTGACTCAAATTTTGAAAAAAGCAAATTGTCTTCAGTAGATGAAGATTAACCACCTTTGACAGGTTTCAGAACTATTCCTCAAGCTGGTGTAAGGAAAACCAAACAAGGCAAAACTATCAGCAGTATTATTTCAAATATAAAATATTTAGATTCAGTATCACCTTATACACGCTGAGCTTACACTGACATACTAAGGTGTAGAGCAAAGTATGCAACGTGTAGTGTTTTTGGTATGACCAAAATTCAATCCAATTTTCTATTTTAGGTTTACAAACTGTTTTGTTTTTAAGAGCATCCAAGGAGGATAATCAGAAAACAGCCTGTGGAAATACACAACTTTTAGCTCTTGTTTGGAGCTAGGAGTGGAGACAGGGAGGCGCTAAAAATAGAACCAACACCCTGCATTGCAGTACACTTCTTTCAGCCTGGTCTGTGTCATCTTCACAGAGGCAGGATGTGAGTGTGGCAGGGCCATCCTACCATACATAAAGAGTGACCAATCACATTCATTAAGGCCAATTAAAGGAGGTCAAATGGGAATTTTCTGATCAGCCTTATGGGCCCGAGAGGTAGTGGGACTGGTTTGGATGCTTGGCTCCCTCGTCATAGTGGTGCCAAATGCAAAAGCCATCTTTAATTTAAAGGTCTACAAGTTGGGCTGCAAGTACCTCAATTTTGACATCTCCTCTCTCTCTCTCACCCACCTTGCATTGCATCTGTTGCTGCTTTCAGACTGGAATGATTTTACCTGACTCTTCAGCTTCAAGAGCCCAGCCACTATCTTTAATTGCACAGAGAGTCTACCCACTGTCCATTAACTGGCTGCCATGGACAAATTATGATGAGTGACTGTTTTGTACACGCTACAGATGGCAGAGTTCAGAAACCCATTTCAGAAATTCATTCCAAGGGATTGGTTACTTTACTGAGGAAGGACATCATTATGCTTGTCCTTCAGGAATAAAACCTTGGTCAAAGGGGGCATAAAGTCACTATTCCATTATAGTTTCAAAGAGAAATATTAGGATCAGGTTAAACTGAAACTCATCACTCAAGTCTGAATTATAAAAATGGATCACATCTTCCTAGAATTAGATGTAAAACTGAGGATGCTTGAACAGTCTTTGCATCCACAGTTTCCACATACTGAATTGGAGAGTGCAGCCATACTATGGTAAGCAGCAAACAGACAGAGGTCAGGTAGTTCTCCGCAGAGAGAAATAAAAATACAAGGGGAATCATCTTCAGCCACATCTGATTTCAACCAGCCAAGAAGAGACATGAAGAGGCATTTAGTAAAAGGAGTCTTGCCTGTAAGTAATTGTATAAGTCACCTAGATTTGAAAATGCCTTTTGTTGTACTTGAAGTAGCTATTATTTTATATTAATTGGACTTGTGCAATTTTGTGGCAATGTCATTATCAATAATCAAGTAGAATGGGATCAATAAATGCTCTTGGATTAGTTATGTAAGTTTCTGCTTTGATCCTTCTGCATAGCTTCAATAGAAGATGGGTAGAAATCCCATAGAAGTGTCATAAACTGCTACTTACATTGTTTCCTTGAAGTTTCTGTGAATTGATATGACATTATAGTGTGGGGATGCTGGGGAGACCTTGCAGAAATGCCACTCAGCATTTGTAACATTAGCATAGATGGACCTTGTCATTTGAGAGCCAGTAAAATTGTAACTTATGATAGAGTCTACATAGAATGGAAGTGCACGTATAAAATAAACTTCTGAATGCAACTTATAATAAATAAGTTACACAAGGCAATTGGGAAAATCCCCAAAGAAATTCCAGGCTAGGTTCTAGAGTTTCACTGGAGACCTGTGGAACTTGACCAACATTAATCTTTCCGAACTACATCTGCCATTTCCTTAACGTATTCACATTTCCCTATTGTGCAAAAAGAGCCTACATTTTAAGAAAGTAAAAAGTTACCAAACTTGGCTGCACATTTTTAATGAATTTCAGGTTCCAACTAATTCTCATTTTGACACTTTCAAAGTAATCTTGTAAACACATAGGAGCACAATTTTCTGATTTTATTTTTAAAATTATGGGAAAAAGCATGTTAGATGGCAATTGACAAGAAAACTCGAACAATCCCATGAGGATAACCCACTAAGAACTGACAATCCGAGCAAAGCTGAGATTTCGGCCCATCACAGGCTTTGGCCTTCTGGGTCATCACAAGCTACCATGAATCAGACAATGGCACTTCCTAGGGCCTAAGGACTGTTATGCAAGGCCTACTCCTTGGGAGATCCAGTGGTGAGAAGATAACTTTTTTTATCATCTTCTTGTGGGTCAGGCGACAATCAATCAATCCATCAATAATTAAGCTGTGCCTAAATTTCTTCGCTGTTTCATGTCTGTCTGCTGACCTCTATGCTCTAAAACATTCCAGCTAACCATAATGGCACAGCTCCCACGCCAAAGAGATATACACATAAATTTTCTTCATTACACCAGTTTAAAGTGTATGTAAAATTATAACCATTATTTTAGACATAGCAGGAAACAAACTGACTGTTTTTTTCAATACTTACTCAGGAGAACTGCACTATCAGAGTCATTGTGTCATACAGCACAGAAACAGACCCTTCGGTCCAACCAGTCCACGCTGAACATAATCCTAAATTGAACTAGATCCACCTGCCTCATCCTGGCCCATATCCCCTCAAACCCTTCCTATCCATGTACCTAACTAAATGTCTTTTAAACATTATAATTGTACCCGCATCCACCACTTCTTCAGGAAGTTCATTCCACGCACGAACCACCCTCTGTGTAAAAATAAAATTTGCCCGTCAGATTTTTTTGTTCTGTTTCATTGAATGTATCTTTTTCTCATCAGTATAACTCACATTACACATTGAGTAGCTTCTACAATTGCATGTTCTTGCATGCTGTGCTCAATATGTGTGAATGATAATTCAATTACTTGAAATTTGAATTTTATAACTTTGCATATCCAAGCTTGAAAATGACATAACTTTAAGAAACACAGTCAGTTACATGGAAGTTACAAAAGGTCATGGACTAAGTGGGTGGGAAAATTTATGACAGGCGGAGTCCAATGTGGAAAAACATGAGGTGAACCACTTCAGATCTGAGAAAGATCAATCATAATGGTGAAACCAAGAGGAGTAAAGGAATGTATGTGTTCAGTTAAACAACTACCTACAATTAAAACAAAAGTAATCCAGATGGAAAATGAAATCAGAAAATACCAGAAATATTTGTTTCGGAAATGATATAGAAAATCTTCTCCAAAGTTTTTATTTCGTTATTAATAGTATACATTTGTCTATGTAATTATATATGTAATTATATTTACAAGAATGCATCTCTCCCCAGCTTTCTGACTTTGTAACTTCAGGTGTTCTGGAGGCTTAACCTATTCTCCTGGAATGTGTGCTTTACAGTCCCAAAAGACTGGCATTTTGCTGGTTGAAGACCATTGACATTGATACTCTCCCTCACACTGAGATGCTTATCGACCCTTGCTTTATCAAGTTCCCCGCTGACTTCATCCCAGTCCATCCATGCTGAATGATTACCTATATTAGGATAAGGTTTGTACAGTACCATTGTTCAGCCCCTTCGGCATCATGAACTCTGCTAGTCTCAACCTATTAGATAAAGATAGCTTCTTTTGTTCACATCCCCAATCCAAAGCTAACTCACCCATCCAAAATGTGACAACCATCTCATATGATATACCTACTGTAATGTATGACCTGATACACATGATAGGATTGTTCTGTTTTGTATATATCTTGATAGTCCCTAGGAGTTACTTTCTTTGGTCGTGTGGGGAGCTGATTCTTCAGCCTTTTGTCCATCCACATGTCAATGGTGCCAGACCACATTGGAGTGGGGTGGAGCTATACTTTAGCAGCACCACACAAAAGTCAGTATTCTTCAAGAGTGACTAAATTACACTGATCCAACACACAGCTCCCCCATTTGATTATGATTATCTTAGTGAGGTTTTGACATGTTCAAATCCAGAAATGGCTCTAAATCAGCTGAACCACTCATAAGCAAACTGCGGCCTGTTGTTCGAAACAACCACATCAGGGTTCTCATGCATTGCATATATCTCATGTAAGAGTCCAATAACTGCATCCATAGTTATAGAATGCCAATTCTTAACCTCTATCTGTTGGGAGCAATTAATCGATGAAAATGAGTTAAGACCTTCTGTGAAAAACAAAGAGTTGCGTCCACACATTTCCACAGTCTGGTGGAGAACATGGTAGGTAACAATGGCTCTCATTGTTATTGTGTTTGGACAGTATGCATCACAATCCGTGATGAGATCCTTGATGTCTTGGAGATCCCAATCCACCACGCCACTGACTGAGCTCTGACTCAGCACTTGGTGATCACCATGGATACTGGCATGGCTTCCCTGGAACATCTTCCTGAACCAGTCATTTGTCATACAATAATCTTATCGATAATTGCAAAATGCTATTGTTTGAAGTACATTTTCATAGCCAATCTGCTGGGTCTTTGATCTGGCCAATGTTCAACACAATGCTAAAGGATGTTGAAACATCCCTTGTTCCTCTAGGATCTGGCTCAGCTGACTCTGGTCAGCTGGACACTGCCGATGTCTCAGTTTGGTGAATGAACTCAAAACCATATACGGTAAGGCTATTTACTGAAGCTCTGGAGAGAGCATCTCCCATTGTTTGCAGTTTTCTTTGCCCATTGTTTCATAGAAAACCTCCAAGATGAGAAGGACATAGGAAGAGTGCCATCAAGCATACATAAAATAATGATTTGTGATGTTATTATGACCACTTTCAATCTTAGATTGCAGTCTGAAAATCTCTTGCAAGCCAACGTAACCAACAGAACCACCTTCTCCATCACGGCATTTTGTACTTCTGTGTCTGACAATGCTTGTAATGTGGAGTAAACTAGATAATTATACCAGTTCTGTTATTCCTGGGAGAATACTGCCCCTAATCTTGTTCTGAAGCATCAGCTGCTCTGATGATTGGAAGGGATGGATTACTGTGTGTTCAGACATCTGTGGATGTCAACATGCCCTTGATTCTCTGAAAATCAAACTCTTAATGTATATTCAAAGAGGATCCTTCCATTTTCTTGAACAGGTTCTAAGTAAGGCAAAACTTTTGCCAACAGATTTACCATCTGTAAGGATCTTTAAGTGATCCTGGATTGACTTTGGAGTGTGCAACTCTCCAATGGCTTTAGTCTTCTGAGGATTCACCATTAAAACTGGAATCAATCAGAACTGAGGGGAAATCTCTCTGCTGGTTGGAATCATACCTTTTACAAAGGAAGATGGTTGTAGGTTTTGGACGTCAGTCATCTGGACTCCAGGACATCTCTGCAGGCATTCCTAAGGGTATTGTCCTAGGTCCAACCATCTTCAGCTGATTCATCAATCACATTCCCTCCATCAAAAGGTTAGAAGTATAAATGTTCGTTAATGATCACACAATGTTCAGCAACATTTGTGACTCCTCAGAGTCTCTGATATTAAGTCTTTTGGCAATATAACTTCTGATGCCATACTTTCCTACTGCGAGTATATATTTTGTTTGCTTAAAATACTTTTATTTTGCAGTAATGGTAGTTCTGCTGGTCTTTTCTTTGCCATAATGGAGCTTTCTCATGTTTTGTGGCTACTTTGAAGGATTCCCACATTCTCACTGTTAAAATGTCCTTCACAGGTAAAATGAGAGATTTATGCCCCTTTCATGTTAACCACTGTTTTACTGAATAACTCTCACTTCTTGTGGTTTAAATAAATGTTTCTGCCTTTAATGTAGCTCTTGAAAAGATCTCCTGCTTTTTCCTTATCCTGAATAAAGTTTTCTCCACTTTCTGTCCCTATTAGCTCAGGTCTGCCTAGCGTTTTATTCTGCTCAATGCTATCACTTTAATTACTGGCTTTACAATGTCTCTGGGTCTGTGACCTTCAAATAAAACCTTTTTTATAGCCTTTTACTTACATTTATTTTGTTTACTTATGTGCTGCTTCATACCCTCTCAAGATGGCAACAATGCTCAATCTGAGCTGCAAGCAATCATTTTCATTCTCACTTTTCCAGTATGGATTACTGCACCATTTTGATATTTCCCCTGGCCCACTAGAATTTTAAGCCTTACTCACAGAACTTCCAATATCTGTTCATTCACCCTGAACTCCCCCTCAAGAGCGCTCCCACTGGGCACCACATCATGGTGAGCCTGTATCTGCTTTGTACTAATTCTTGTTCTTCGAGGAGTTGCTTTTTTTTCCACTGTTGCAACACATCCCCTACCAGATCTGAAATTTTCTTGTTGAATGATTGCTACAAAGGTTTCTTCTGTAAGGTTCTTAAATGTTCAGCTCTTCCCTGCTGATAATTGTGCTCTATGAGCTGGTAACCTAAAGCTGAGTGGGAAGGTCTCTCTGCTCTGCATACCATGAGCAGTCAAATCAAATTGACTTCCTGCTCCTATGATGCTGCTTGACCTGCTGTGTTCATCCAGCCCCATGCTTGTTATCTCGGATTCTCCAGCATCTGCAGTACCTTTTATCTCTGACACCACTGCCTACCTTGACGCATGGACATACTAGCTCACTATACCGTATGAGCTGATGTTCATGAAAGCTTGCCAACAGCCTGTTTAAGTGTTGGAAACTACAGGGCTGGCTTGATTAAGAATGATAGGCAAAAACACTTCTTGGTATAACTAGAGGCTCTTGCAGTTAACACAATAAAGTTTATTGCAAAAGTTACAGGTTAGCATTGATATGGTAGTCACCATTATGGAGACTTTGAGCAGGATCTGATGTTAGGTCTTTCTCCTTCGAGATTCTGAGCTGTTCTACCCACAAGTGCATACAACATCATCATAGTTGGTGAAGCTTTAACACCTTTCAAAATTAACATTTTCATGCCCATACACAACAGTGCTCAACAAAATTGGCAGCACCAATGGGGACAGAAATGAACTAAATTTTCCAAATTCTATAGAGATGCCTTTTGGGGAAGAAGAGGGGTGAGGAAAATTCAATCAAGAGTCAGCCTGTCGCCTGTTCCTGCATTAGTGCACTTTTCCCAGACCCAAGCTCCCAGCAGTGATGGCAGTGCATGTGAAACTGGCAGGTAGCCAAATTGGGCTCTTAATACACCATCCATCAAAATCTCAAATACCTTTTATCTGCAAAATTGTCTCTCAGCATTGTAATTGCATACCGGCCTGTGTAAATATTTTGTGTGTTCTTAGCGGGGTGGGGTCGCAGGGAATGCAAAAAATCTTACAAAGCAATCAACTAGGAACAGCACCTTTGTAGTAAAGAACTTTGATAAATTTCCACATAAATGCCATTTGATCACAGACATCAAAATGGTTGTCAAGTCTTCACAAGCTAATTCTCCATTTAGCCGTTAACTGCTGCAGAGAATAAATTGCTTTCTTGTTGAGTGGTGACACAGGGCATAATAATTTGGAGCCTCGATGCCACGAAATTTGAGGTCTAGGCTGTGTACCAGGAAAGATCTGTTCAAATACTCAAATGGAGATTTGATCCCTTCACTTACAGGTCGAATTGTCACTGAAGTGGTTTCCCTTACATCCTGACACACGGCTTGCACTGGATTTTCCTGGGATACAGAGGGAGTTACCTGACTGCTTGCTGACTAAGCTTAGCCTGGACAGACCAAGGATCTGGGAAAGATATTAACAGGCTCACAAAAAGAAGTAATTGAAATGTTAGCTCACGTGGACACAGAAAGGAAAAGAATTGCTGCTGCAGTTAACTTTTTTTTAAAAAATCCAGATCAGACAACTTGGCCATCCAAACTAAAGACTCAGCAAATTTACCAGTGAGGTCAAAGTCTGCATTGACTGACTACAGGCTGTCGTCCTGCTAAAGTGGTACACCGTGTATATCTTTTTACATTTTTTTTGATTCACTCATGGGACGTGGGCATCACTGACTGCCCAGCATTTATTGCCCATTCCTAGTTGTCATTGAAGTGGTGGTGGTGAGCTGCCTGTCTGAACTGCTGCAGTCCATTTGGTGTAGGCAGACCCTCAATGCCAGTAAGGAGGGAAATACAGTCCCGCTTCTGGCTTTAGGGGGCAGGATGAATGCAGAGGACCATTTGGTTCATGGGACGTAGTTTGGGCATTTAATGATTAAAATGTCTTTGTACATTACTATAAATATTCAGTTCTAATCTTCTGTTAGTTGACTTTTCCAGGCCTCGAGAACCCTGGAATATGAAAGGAAAGGAGGCAGGAAGGTCTGTAAATGCTAATGCAGTTGTCGAAAACATATGTAGAAGGTGAGCCAATGGGACAAGAACAGATAGAATTAGAATTAGAATCCCTACAGTGTGGAAACAGGCCCTTCGGCCCAACAAGTCCACACCGACCCTTGGAGCATCCCACCCAGACCCATCCCCCTATAACCCACACACCCCTGAACGCTATGGGGCAATTTAGCATGGCCAATCCACCTAGCCTGCACATCTTTGGACTGTGGGAGGAAACTGGAGCACCCGGAGGAAACCCACGCAGACACGGGGAGAATGTGCAAGCTCCGCACAGACAGTCGCCCGAGGCTGGAATCGAACCAAGGTCCCTGGTGCTGTGAGGCTGCAGTGCTAACCACTGAGCCACCGTGCTGCCCTCGGTATAGGTATCATGGTCATTTTTTGTTATCTATAATATTGCAGCATTACCTTTATCTTTTGTCATGTTTGTTTATTTGCATTGCAACTGGGACATACACTCTGATTCCAATGAGATCTCTGTTGTGTATGTTAACATGAAGTTTATTACCAAATAGGTCATTAATTAAGTCAAATCTCGTCATGTTATTGGCCTTTTGATTTTGCAAGTATTGCTTGCTCTGTGTTCCAATGTCACTATATTCCTGTCAAATTCTGCGTTCATTCCCATTTCATTGCTGCAGCAGTTTGGTACATGTTATTGAGTGATTTGGTGGCACAGTGTTGTGACCATACCCTCAAAACGGAGAACCTATTTATGGCTCAGAAATAGTTTGAATAGCTGAACTATTACATATTAACTCGTAATGGCAAAGAGTAGGTTATACCAAAAATGTATAAAAACTAACAGCACTGATTTCATTCAAAATGATTAACGTTACCTGTACACTTTATTGCAGCAATTGCTTTCACTATTTAGATGGAAGAAAAAAAGAAGAAACTTGATCTCCTCTTACCCGCGTGTGCGTTCTAATATGCATCTTTAATCCGTCATTCTTGCTGAAAGCTTTGTCACAGTAGGGACACTGGTAGGGGCGCTCACCTGCATACAAGGCAGATAACCATCAGTAAAACAGAGAGCAGTCTACAGAATGACAGAAGGGAGCTGCTGCTTCGGCACATCAAGGGAGCACAGCATGGCCAGGGTGTACACTTTCTCCTCTAGTCTTAACTTTTTATTTGATCAAACAGGGAGATCAGAGCTTTGGAAAATCTTTGTATAAAGAAAGATTCCCCTCAGTCACTTCATGGCTGGATCAAAGTTTTACTTTGAACTATTTGCTCTTTGCAAACAAGATGTATTGCCACACATAGATCTATTTTTTTTCTAAAAGGCAACATGAATCTAATGTATGCATTGCCTATTCCTATTACTGCATGTTTAGTATTAATTGCCAGCCAAATGGGCCCCAACATATAAAATTTTACTTTGACACAAATTAAAGTTCTATTTTAATGTTTTTTAAAAGCAGTTTAAAAATCATTAAATTTTAAAATGTAGAATGTACCCAATGTTTGTTATAAAAAACTCAGTACAAAATAAAGAGCGTTGCGAATGTTAATTTTTTATCTGATGCTTCTTCATGTATCACTGATCCCTTTAAGTGAATGCCCGATATGCAAACATTTCTTTGATAGTAACAGCAAATAAATTCCAAAAATAACTGTGTATTTATTATGTTTATTCCCAATAATGAACTTCAGCTGTTCGTCCTTATTTAATGTTTACTGCTGTTCCCACAACTACAGTGGAGACCACAACTAAAATTCAGTTATTTTCTGAAATATTTTCTTTCAATACAATATGAAATTAAACAAATAAAATGCCACAGTTTTCAACTTCAATCGTTTACTTTTCAGAACTTCTTTTCAGAAGTTCCATCATCGCTTAAAGAAAATTCAAAATACTCTGGAACAGAATAATGTTTCCAATTCTGAAGGCATGGTTCTGATAACTGAGTAAAATATTGTGAAAATCAAGTTATTCACCCAAGTGCAGTTAGTTACCAGATGTATTTAATCAGAAGTTTGAAGTATCAAACTTGACCAGTAGGTCAAATATTTAACTTTAATATTTTAAAACTGTTCTCCTTTATGCTTTCTAATGTATACATGTGATTGAAATTTGCCCGGAAATGGTGACTCATTGTTGCACCGCGAGAAACAACAAATAGTGGGGACAACATTAAAAGATGCCAAAAGAACAGACATACTCAAAAAAAATCCACAGAATACTAGATTATCATGAGTTATTTATTGTCACAAATATCTAGAAAAGATGATACTGAAAAATGCTTTGTCGCCACAATCCAGCGCCATTTTGAGTTACAAAAAGAATTTCAAAAATTACATACATAGAGTTCATCTTCTGTACAAGGGGTCTTGAAACACAGCTCCAGGGCTTCTGCAAGGTCTCTGCAAACTGTGCCCAACCTCTAGAAGTTCCGGCACTGCAGGCCTGTTGTGGCCAGGAATCCCTACCCCAGGCACCACTGCAGCTGACGACCCGTCGAGTGGTACAGCAGACAATAACCTGCCGAGTCCACACTTCAGGTTTATTGCAGCCAAGTGTGCTCGCACCAAGCACTGCCACTGCCAACGACCTGCTGAGTCCACGCTCTGGGCACCGCCAACGACCCACCGAGCACTGCTCCGGCTTTCCCATGATGTCAGAAAATGAAGGAGAGAAAACGATGAGAAAGGAGAGAAAAAGGATGAAGCTGGCCTGGATCGACGGGCTACCAACCGTGTCGGTTTTACATGTTCGTACCAGCTTACCTACCTGTGAAAATGGAATACCATTCTTTTAAAGTTAAATGATGATTTCAACTATATTTATTCCTGGTCTCGACATGTCCAAAGTATGTTTACATTAGGTTTAGCTAATATGCATCGACCCAATATAAAGAAGCTTTATAATTCAATCTCTGAGGAATTCTATTTATCCCTGCCTTTGTCACACCTAAAACAATAAAAATCAAGGTAACATAAGATGATGGTTAATGATAAAACATTTATCCATCTGTCTGTTATCACACAAATTATGTTTATGTGTGCTGTAAAGAGATGATCTATCACAATAAATTCCATTTAATGTATATACAATAAAGACAAGGCTGTTTCAAGGTAATATATCAAATAAAAATAAGCAGCCTGACTGAAAGGCATCTGATGAAATCTAACTTTGTTCTCGAACTTTGATAAGAAAGCTAAATAGTTTTTCCTAAATTGCATGCATTGAGAGAATTGGGAATGATATGAAAATCAAACAGACATCAAGAGAGGTGGGAAAAGGGACGGATGGTCTGACAGACTAAGAAAGAGGGACTAAAGAATTACTCAAACAAAAACATGATGATTGGATCTGTCTTGTTCAGAATAGTGTTTGATGTGTTGGATTCTTGAGGCAATATAAGAGAGAAATGATGAAAAAGACTAAAAGCAAGAATCTAGAGCTTAACAATTCAATATTAAACAGGAAACAACTAATTATTATGAAAAATTCAAGAGGGGATTTACTGGGATGTTGCTGGGAATGAAGGGTTTGAGATATAAGGAGAGGCTGGATAGGCTGGGACATTTTCACTGGCACGTAGGAGGTTGAGGGATGACCTTATACAGGTTTACAAACTAAAGGTTATAGATAAGGTGAGTGGCAGGTATCTTTTCTCTAGGGTGTGGAATTTCAAGAATAGGGAGTATATTTTTAAGATGAGAGGAGAAAGGCATGAGAGGCAATTTTTTTAACACAGAGTGTGGTTAACGTGTGGAATTAACTTCCTTAGGAAATGGTGGATGCGGGTATAGTTATAATGTTTAAAACATATTTAGATAAGTACACGAATAAGAAATGTTTGGAGGGACATGGGCCAAGTGCAGGCAGGTGTGACTAGTTTAGTTTGGGATTATGGTTGGCATGGACTGGTTGGACCCAAGGGTCTATTTCTGTGTGACATGACTTTATGACTATGACTCTATAACTTGAGATCAAAAATAGTGTAGCCTGTGGACTGTATAAATGTCACATAATACTAAACCACGGTTTGACTCGAACGGATATGAAGCCAGTGAAAAGCAACTTAAGAAGATTTCTGTAAAGGAATAGATGGTGTGTCAAGGACTAAATAGTTTCTTCAATGGGTTAAATGGTTGGAAATATTATGGGGCATCAGGAAATGGCTGATGTGTTAAATAAATTTTTCACATCAGTCTTCATAAATGAAGACCTCAGATAAATTCCAGATCCAGCCATACTGACTTTGGAATCTACAACATGTGCAGAGGTCAGTAAAGCATGTGCTGTGAATAAACTTGAGCAATTAAATATTTATAAGCAGCAAAAGCAGATGGCACACACCTTACAATGCTCTCTGAAATAAATGGGAGAAAAGGCAATATTCTATTCATGGTACTTGTGGCCATATACACACACAACAGAAATTGGATTCAAGGATTACATGACAAATATAGATCACGGAATCACCAGATCAATGATGACAATGCAACAATACTCAAAAGTAATTTAATGGGATACCATCAATGGCTATTTATATATGATGCCTCAAAAACAATCAGAACTCAGTGAGTGCGCGACAAAGATAACACAGCAGATATAACATGTGACAAATATAATCAACAATGGTTTTACATATGGGACTTCCGACAAAGATTAAGGTTCATCAAACAAAAGGCAAACTGTTACCTACAAAAGAAAGATGCATAGTTCTCCTCTTAATTTTGAACTCCTTCTCAGTCAGTTACAACACATAATTTGTTTATTTTGTTTTTCTTCCCTTTTAGCACATAGCTATCACATCTCAATTAAACTAGTCTAGCTCTGTTTAAGAAGGAGGGAGGCAGAAGACAGGAAACTATAGGCCATTAGCCTGTCCTCGGCTGTGGGTAAGATTTTAGAATCCATTAATAAGGATGAGATTGCAGAGTACTTGGAAGTGCATGGCAAAATAGGGCTGAGTCAGCATGACTTCGTCAGGGAGAAATCATGCCTGACAAATCTATTAGAATTCCTTGAGGAAGTAACGAGAAAGTTAAACAAAGTAGAGCCAGTGGATGTGATCTATTTGGATTTCCAGAAGGCCTTTCATAAAGTGCCACACAGGAGGTTGCTAAATGAGATAAGAGCCCATGGTGTTAGGGTAAGGTACTGGCATGAACAGAGGATCGGCTGACTGGCAAAAGGGAGAGAGTAGAGATAAAGGCATCTTTTTCAGAATGGCAGCCAGTGACTAGCGGAGTTCCACAGGGGTCAGTGTTCAGACCACACATATTCACATTATACATTAATGATCTGGAGGAAGGAACTGAGGATATTGTCGCTAAGTTTGCATATGATGCAGAGATAGGTGAAGGGGCAGGTAATGTTGAGGAAGTGGAGGCTGCAGAATGTCTTGGACAGACTTGGAGAGTGGGCAAAGAAATGGCAGATGGAATATAATGCAGAAAAGTGTGATATTATGCGCTTTGGTAGGAAGTATAAATGCGTAGACTATTTTCTAAACAGGGAAAGGCTTTGGAAAACTTAAGGTTAAAGTACAGGTTCAGTTAGCAGTTTGGAAGTCAAATGCAATGTTAGCATTCATTTCAAGATGGCTAGAAAACAACAGCAGAGATGTACTGCTGAGGCTCTACATGGCTCTGGTCAGGTCACATTTGGGATATTGTGAGCAGTTTTGGGACCCATATCTAAGGTAAAAAATGCTGGCATTGGAGGGGGTTCAGAGTAGTTTACAATAATGATTCTGGGGCTGTCGGAAAGATGTTGTTAAACTTGAAAGGGTTCAGAAAAGATTTACAAGGATGTTGCCAGGGTTGGAGGGTTAGAGCTACAGGGAGAGGATGAATAGGCTGGGGCTATTTTCTGTGGAGCATCAGAGGCTGAGGGGTGATCTTACAGAAGTTTATAAAATCATGAGGGGCATGGATAGGGTGAATAGTCAAGGTCTTTCCCCCAGGATAGGAGAGTCCAAAACTAGTGGGCTTAAGTTTAAGGTGAGAGGGGAAAGATTTAAAAGAGACCTAAGGGACAACTTTTTTCACGCAGAGGGTGATGCATGTATGGAATGAACTGCCAGAGGAAGGTGGAGGCTGGTACAATTACAACATTTAAAAGGCATCTGAATGGGTAATATGAACAGGAAGGGTTGGGAGGGCTATGTGCCAAATGCTGGCAAATGAAACCAGATAAATTTAGGATATCTGGTTGGCATGGATGATTTGGACCAAAGGGTTTGTTTGCATGCTATACATCTCTATGACTCTATAACATTAAAATTGGCCTCAGCAACTCTGACCAGAGTGGTTGGATTGGGAAGAGGAAGAAATTTGCTCAGGATTGCTCTTGTTTATAATTATCCAGCAATTCCTGTTTGAAATACAATTACATAGAAATCAAAGAAAAAAGTAGCTTTGTGTTGGCTGCAATGGCTTTCAGTCATTGATTGAAAAGTTCACACTCAGTTTAGCCAATGTATGAAGAATGGACATCTGGGAAAGACACCAGAAGCTAAATGTTACACACTAAAATATAACCCAACAATGAGTTATTAGTCTGAGATGAGTGCAGGAAAGGAGAAGCAAAAGGAAAAGAAAATTTGCAAACAAAAGGGAGAAGACATTTATTTTGAAAAAGGAGAGCAGAAAGAAAATGACATTCCAAAGCTCTACCTTCATAAAAAGTCACCACACAACAAAACGTTGTACAGTCAATTGTGACATTTCAGCATGTCAAAATACTCCATAAAGCTTCATCATAATTTGTTCTAGGTTCCCTACTCTTTTCAAACACCATACTGTGGGATGTACTCATTACAAAACGTCCTGGTGGCACCCAGATGTGGCCAGGTGATTAGAATAACTAAAGTTCATAAGATTAAAACAAACTGAATACAGTAAGTGCTGAGCTGAAGAAAGGCAGATGGATTTCAAAATGATTAAGTAAAAGGGAATCCATGCTGGTTCAGGAAATATGAACCATGTGTACATAGTGGATGGATCCTATTTAAAATGGGCCAGTTAATTGTGAAACAGGACAAAGCTCAAAAGTACAGGGATACACCAGCAGATACCTCTCTTTGCAGGGAGTACAACAATGATGTTTTTTCCTACAGTGCTCCCTTTTTGATAGGGTAACCACCAATCAAAACTGAGATCACGTTAGATGTAAATATGAATGAACTTGTATCTGAGTTTAGGAGAAACTGAAGAGGACACGTAATGTGGGTTCATCACATAGAAGGGAACAGGTTAGATTAGTTAAAAAGAAAAGTCATACAAGATTTGAAATATGAAGTCTGTTTCTCTCCCCGCAGATGCTGCAGACCTGCTGAGTTTTTCCAGCATTCACAGTATTTTTCCTTTATCCATGAATGTAATGTTAGATTTTTGTCAGGTCAGCCACTAATAAGTAAACACTTTAAAACTAAAATCAACCCATCTCAACAGCACACCACCTGCTATTTCAATGAACAGGCTACCAGCCTGCATGCAGGACGTAGGTTGTTCATTCAAATATTTTAATGAGATTGCATGCCTCAGATGTTAATTGTGTTTCAGATTTAATCTTGATCAATCGGACTTCTCCAAATTTGGGAAATCCAGCATCTAAACAGACATGAGATCTGCTGCATGATATTACAATGTACAGATAGGCAATTGAACTAAAACAGCCTTTCTACCTCTGCATTCTCAACACAGTAAAATTAAAATGTTAAAAGGCTCTCAAAATTGACACGAGTGATTTCTAAGCAGACTTTTTAAGTAACCAATCCCAGATTTGCAAATAATAACAATCCCCGACACCGTTAAAGACTTAACAATTTATTAACAATTCAATAACTTCAGTACAGCAAAATTAAATAACAAAGTATTTTCATTGGTCTACGCTTTAAACTCAAAAATGTTTCTTTTCAGCCCCATTCACATAACAGTCAGACAAGGGATAAAGTTAAGGGATAAAGAAGAGGAAAGGAAAAATAAAACTGGCTGGAATACTGAAGTGGTTTTCATAATGTGTTGTTCCACATATAGATGGTGGTTTCTGGACTGATTTTCTGAAGACATTGATCAGTTCACTCAGATAAAGCCAGTAATACTCATAAACAGAGATAGTAGGCACTGCAGATGCTGGAGAATCTGAGATAACAAGGTGTAGAGCTGGATGAACACAGCAGGCCAAGCAGCATCAGAGGAGCAGGAAAGCTGATGTATTGTGCCTAGACCCTTCTTCAGAAATGGGGGAGGGGGAGGGGATTCTGAAATAAATAGGGAGAGAGGGGGAGGCGGATAGAAGATGGATAAAGGAGAAGATAGGTGGAGAGGAGACAGACAGGTCAAAGAGGCGGGGGGTGGAGCCAGTAAAGGTGAGTGTAGGTGGGGAGTTAGGGACGGGATAGGTCAGTCCAGGGAGGACAGGTCAAGGGGGCAGGATGAGGCTGGTACGTAGGAGATGGGGGTGGGGCTTGAGATGGGAGGAAGGACAGGTTAGGGAGGCAGGGACAAGCTGGGCTGGTTTTGGGATGCGGTTGGGGGAGGGGAGATTTTGAAGCTTGTGAAGTCCACATTGATACCATTGGGCTGCAGGGTTCCCAAGCGAAATATGAGGTGCTGTTCCTGCAACTTTCGAGTGGCATTGTTGTAGCACTGCTGGAGGCCCAGGATGGACATGTTGTCTAAGGAATGAGAGGGGGAGTTGAAATTGTTCGCGACTGGTAGGTGCAGTTGTTTGTTGCGAGCCGAGCGTAGTCCCTTTTCTAACACCTAAGCTTGGCTTGCAACAAACAGCTGCACCTCCCAGTCGCGAACCATTTCATCTCCTCCTCCCATTCCTTAGACGACATGTCCATCCTGGGCCTCCTCCAGTGCCACAACGATGCCATCCAAAGGTTGCAGATACAGCACCTCATACTTCGCTTGGAAAACCTGCAGCCCAATGGTATCAACGTGGACTTCACAAGCTTCAAAATCTCCCCTCCCCCAACCGCATCCCAAAACCAGCCCAGCTTGTCCCTGCCTCCCTAACCTGTCCTTCCTCCCACCTATCCCTTCCGCCCACCTCAAGCCCCACCCCCAACTCCTACCTACCAACCTCATCCCGCCCCAGTGACCTGTCCGTCCTCCCTGGACTGACCTATCCCCTCCCTAACTCCCCACCTACACTCACCTTTACTGGCTCCACCCCTGCCTCTCTGACCTGTCTGTCTCCTCTCCACCTATCTTCACCTTTATCCATCTTCTATCCGCTTCCCCCTCTCTCCCTATTTATTTCAGAATCAGACAGGTCAAAGGGGCGGGATGAGGCTAGTAGGTAGGAGATGGGGGTGGGGCTTGAGGTGGGAGGAAGGGATAGGCGGGAGGAAGGACAGGTTAGGGAGGCAGGGACAAGCTGAGCTAGTTTTGGGATGCGGTTGGGGGAGGGGAGATTTTGCAGCTTGTGAAGTCCACATTGATACCAGTGGGCTGCAGGTTTCCCAAGCGAAATATGAGGTGCTGTTCCTGCAACCTTCTCTCAAATACTCATAAACAGCTTTCTATTCTCTGAACTTCGAAGAACTGCTTATGGGAGGTTAGGCAGGGAACTTTTGAATCTTCATTCCATAACATCAACAGTCAGAATCTGTTTTTACAGAAAACACAGTCCAAAACCCAATTCCAACTCTGACCACTCCCTGACAGACTGCCCATCTCTTCCAGTTATGACTAAAGGAATTTCACAAAGTCAGATCTTGCAGCTACAACTAACTATCAGCTTTTAAAACTCATTGGAAATAATAGACTTTTTTTTTAAATATGGGAAATCACTAACAATTACATTTGAGTAATGATTCATTTGATGAAGACGATGGGAAATTTTTCAACAGTGACATCCAACCGTACAACCATTTAATAAATGCAAAACCTGACACACCAAATTGCTTAAAAAACAGGATTCCTTTTAATTCATTACTACAAGAGTAATTTGAATTATATGCAACCGTGAAATCTCTGTTCATCATTAATCCTTGTTTGAAAACCAATAGAGTACAAGTGATATATCTGTGTTATATACCTTACACCTTGCACCTGGAATATGGTGTAGACTCTGCAGTAAAAACAATAGCATAATTTTCTTACAACACACTTTATGTTATTACCCACTTTGAGGATCTTTCGAACAGTAAGCAAGTAACGGAGGACCATCATTTTAACTGGTTGTTATTAAGAATAAAAGAAAAGCAAACAATTGAAATTCATCCTTCTAGCATCCCAAGCATCCCGTGTTAACATTCACTTGCATTTTAAATAAATACCTCTAATGTTTTGCCTCTGCCAACCTGACTGTGAGCTTCTCCAAACATTTATAATTCTTTGAGCAAATAATTTGCTCTCAATATCTGTTTCGAATTTACTCTTCACTGTGTAAATACATGCCTCTGGTACACTTCCCTGACACGTTGAAGTAAAGGTATATGACCGTTCTTACAAACGAAAATTGTGTGAGAGCTTGGCAATGGTGAGCAGTAAATCAGGAACAGGTTGATGCTAAATGCTATCTGGCCCGCAATTCTGAGTCATTTACTAGGTACCTGTTGCTTTGCGATAATCTTGCCTTGACAGTTTCCTTACAACATACCATTTTTTTCTCCCATCTTTCCCGGCATTCACAGGATGTTATTACACAGTGGTTAGCCTCATTGCCAACTCCTGCCAAGTCTGACTCACCCTTATCATGGATGGAGCATGCCCTAAGGAGCCAAAACAGGGTAACTCATGTCTTTCATACAACAGCCACATTCATTACCTAAACCAGCACACTATTGGAAAAGGTCCACCGCGCCACTTTTGCACATGCCCCCTTATAGATTTTTGAAAGATAACATAAAATTAAATGATTTCTAAATGCTTTAAGTATTTTGGTTCCCCATGTGGCTATGAATCTTCAAGAGTCCAAATTCCTTTAAATGTTCTGAAAGCCAGATGTTTTACTCCCACACCAACACTCCTTGCAGCAAGGTTTGTATTTTTGATGTTTATTTATTCAAGTTGGTGTTATCTAGCCAATCAGATGTTGGGCCTTCAGTTCAACCTGCATTAGGCCACAGTGTGATGACCAATGCTGGTCACAGTACAGCATATTTATAACCTACTTGCAATTTTCCTGGTTCTGTAACCAAGCCCACTGAGGGAAAATTGACTGGCTTCCTGCATGGGTGTGAACTCTAACTGACCCACTTTTCCAGTACATACTAAGCACAAACAGTTCAGCATGCTTCACTTGGGAAATTCGCAACTATTTTCTTCAATGACGTCTGATCTACAGAAATTATATAATGTCACATTGACAATTGGGTAACTAATAGAAGACAGAGTTGGCATAATGAGGCATTTTCAGGATATCAACCTGTGCTGCCACAAGGATCAGTAAGTGGCCAAAATTATTTACAATACATATCGATAACTTGGATGAGGAAAATGAATATGCTATAACCATGTTTTGTGGATGACACAAAAATAGGTGGGAAGGCCAAGTGATGAGGATTACACAAAGAATCTGTAGAGGGATACAGGCAGGTTAATTAAGTGAGCAAAAACTTAGCAAATTAACATGTGTGGGAAAATATGAGATTATGCACTTTGGCAGGAAGAATAGAGGAGCTGAACATTATTTAAATGGAAAAAGAATACAGAAATCTATAGAACATTGGGACTTAGCAGTCCTTATCAATGAATCACAAAATGCTAGCATCCAAGTTCAGTGGATAACAGGGAAGGCAAATGTAATGTTCCCATTTATTTCAAAGGGAATGGAGAATAGAAGTAGGGAGGTTTTGCTAAAATTGTACAAGGCACTAGTCAGACCATAGCTGAAGTACTGTGAACAGCTTTGGGTCCCTTGTCTAAGGGACATCGTAGGCACTCTAGAGAAGGTTCACTAGACTAATACTAGGTGTGGAAGTACTGTCTTATTAGGAGAGTTTGAGTAGATTAGGGCTACACTCATTGGAATATAGAAAAATGAGAGACAACTCTATCGTAACATACATGAACCTCAGATGACTTTACAGGGTACATGAGGAAAAGCTGTTTCCCCATTCTACGGGTCTAGGACCAGAGGGCATAATCTCAGAATAAGGAGTCACCCATTTAAGACTGAGATGATGAGGAATTTTGTTTCTCGAAGGTTGTGATTATGTGGAATTCTTTACTGCACATCAAGGGGCTGCTAAAGTTGGGTCATTAAGGATATTCAAGGCTTAGATAGACAGCTTTATAACCATTAAGGGAATCAAGGGTTATGGAGAAAGGGCAGGAAAGTGCAGTTGAACAGTATCAGATTAGCAATAACTCACTGAATGGTGGAGCAGACTCTATGGGCTGAATGGTCTACTTTTGCTCCTATGTTTTTGATCTTAAAATCTCTGTAGAGGTAGTACTATTCATTCTGGTCATGTATAACAGATTTTTCATATTACCAGCATTGAATGTAATAGATAAATAACTCCTATGTATGCAATTTTTCAACTCTGAAAAATCAATCCCACTTATCATATGCATCATATACATTATATTTTTTCATTAAAATATTATTTAATATTTCTGTGGGTGGAACCTTATAGGAGTCTGGGTAACCTCGCCTACGGCAAGATGCGACAAGTGACAAATGCAGAGAAGTTCATATCACATTTTCACAGGCAGCGTAGCAAGTTCTTTTTCTCAGGCAGCGGCAATACGCCAATTGATGGTCATTACTATTTGTGAAACACCTTGATAATGGCACAACTCACTTCATTAATATTCAGACTCCCTTATTACCAAACATAATAAAACATCAGGGAAAACTTGACAAGGAAACCAGAGCAGGTACTTGGCAGATTCAGCTCACTGTTGGCTCTGATCCACCTCCAAGTTGGAAACCGAGCAGCAACATCTCAGGGCATGCTCTGTGGGAACCAGCCACATGCACCTCCTATCCATGAGCATTTGATATGATCTAAAAACACTCATGGCACATCTCTGATCCATTTACACAGGATGCTTCTTCACTTCAATGCACCAAGCTGAATCTTGAAGCTCTTCACTTGCTGTTACAGCGCTCACTCACTTTGTATCTACCTGGATGTCCTCAGACCATCCACACCTTGCAATATGTCCATCACATTCATGATCCTCTCCATATAAGAGGTGTGGAGCCAAACAATGGGGATACTAACCATCGGGACTCTTTGTGCCCTAGTAGGGGTCATTTACCGCATGGAATGAGAGAGTGGCAGGAATCAAGGAAGATGAAAGTGGGTAGCACAGCTGTAACTCTTGGTGTAAGTGGGGAGGTATCCTGATTGAGTGAGTGTTAGTGGTATTGGCTGAGGTGGGTGAAAGCGATTAGGAAGATGTTGCACGCAAGAGTGAGGGTGGTAGAGTATGAATTTTGATAGAGCTGAGTACGGTCGTAGGGAGGGGCATAAGACAGAAATGGTGACATGTGCTCGCAGAGTGGAGAAAGGCACTGATATTCTTTCTTCAATTCTGGTATTCCTCTAGTAGTTTGAGATGCTAGGTTGAGTGGCAAACCCAGACTGGGCTGGCATGGTCTAGTGTCAATACTTCTACTGCTAGTCCTGGGGAGGAAGGAGTAAAGAGCAACCCTCACTTTGGCACCACACATCCAGCAGGATCACCACTAGAGCATCTGGCTCAGTGGGGCAGGAGAATTTTAAAACAACATGTTGTGGCTCCTTTGGGGAGAAGTGGGGAGATCACCTTGACTAAGACTCCCAATTAAAACTGTTTGAATGCTTCAATACTAGTGCACTAGTGTCTGCCATGTGCAGGGTAAATGTCAGGGAACTGTGCAGGGCAGCTTAACTGATGTTGTCCAGATGCACAATGGGCTTTTAAATACGTCAGGGATGCAAGGCATGTCAATGAATTCCAGGAAATCTGCTGAATGACAAATGGTTCCAAGAATGGAGTGGTGTGTGTGTGTGTGTGTGTTTGTTGGGGGTGGGGGGCGGTGGTGGTGTCTGGCAGAACTCAGGCATGAGAAATGCCACCGGGGTATGGTAGGTAATTAATGAGCCAAGTTTGGTCAGATACAGTGACAGAACTCACAAGGTTTGGTGATAACAAACCTTCCAAAAAAAACTCAACACAAGTTGGGCTCAGCCAAAAAACAAGACTCAGCCCTTGGTGTAGACTTAATTTTTCCCCTTGCCTTCCATGTCTACTACCGTCCCAATTTCAATGCTGCTGTGGCACTTAACAAGTCTACATTTGGTTTAAGTATCAAAGTGATTTATGTAGATTAGAAACAACAGGAATTGCAGCACAGAAGTAAAAGCAACCCATTCCCAAAAGTGACCTTACACATCTCACATATGCTTTATATTTCCCTGTTTATTCACAGTTATTTCTACATATTTTCCTGTTCGATGCAAAGAAGTGGGGCTTCCCTTGGAAGTGCAAAGAATGAAACTAAAATGTACACCTCCTGTTGGCATTATCTTTATTTGAGAATAGGGTTCCAGAAACAAGTTACCTCACTATTAGATTTTTAAGAGGGAAGCATGAGAAAAGGGGAGAAATAAAGGAAAAATAAATAAATGAAAAGGCAAATAAAATTGTAAACAATAAAATACTGTCAACATTATGCTCTCTCATACTAAGGAGAAAATAAACAATGGATTCCCTGTGCTCATCTGTATAGCACAAGGGTATTGAGGCATTCAAACAGTTTTAATTGGGAGCCTTAGTGGAGGTGAACTCCCCACTTCTCCCCAAAGGAGCCACAACATGTTGTTTTAAAATTCTCCTGCCCCACTGAGCCAGATGCTCTAGTGGCGATAGTTAATGGTGTGGCTGCCTACCTCTATTATTCCAATGATTACATCCCCAGGGTTTTTGATGGGGTCAGGGTGAGGGCAGACATATTAGACGGAAGCCTTGCGCCACATCACTGGAGCAGAGGTACCTGAATTTCCACGCTAAAATGTTTTTCTTTTGTTTTACTAGCCTGGTCACTGTGGCAACATAGAGCTGCTGTTGACTCCCAACCTTTAAAATCCATCAAACCTGGTTATAGGTGATCTTTTGTCCCATTCACATGTCAGGTACCCATTGTGTTTGATCATTTTAAAACTGCAATCTGTGTAGAGTCACAGGGCAACCAAGTAAAGAGACCGCATTGTCTCAAACGCACAAGTTTTCCATTTTAAACTTATATGTATCACAAATCACTAATAATTGCACCCAGAAGCCTGCTGCTACCAATGGACTCAAACAGTGGTTGAAGATTCCAGGACAGGCAGTGCGAGGTTCAATTTGCTGTAAGTGAACAAATCTCACATCTGCTGAAACTTAACACTGTCTCTCTTGTGACCTATGTGGTCCCTAATCATGGCACTCACCCTCCAGACACCAAAGAACCTGCTGGTGCTAAAACTGCTAATGGGTCTGTGCACACTTTTAAGTTCAGTTTCGTTTTTCTTTAATGTTGAGATCTGGGCCACTGAATAAGTGATGACAGCTGAGAACAGTCACACTCTTGTCCCTGCAGTTATGATTTTGCCAGTAGTGGTCTGAAAGCTGTTAAGCCTGCCTATTAGTAATTAATTGCAGCTTTACTGCATGCTGAGCAATGCACAAGTGCTGAGGCTGTGCACAGGCCGGAAGATGCTAACAAGTGAATCTGCTATTTTTAGTTTCAGTTGCACAACCAATCCGAGACATGCCTGAAAATACAACAGAAGCCAATCACTTTGCTTGTGAGATTGTTCATAGTTCATTCTTCTATAGCAAAGGAAAGGCCAGAATATCATCCCAAATGTTGCTGATGAAAAGAATGATGGCCATCGTATGATAGACCCAAGGTCATGGGCCTGCCTCTCTTTCATCAAATGTACATATAATGCATATCTCTCAGATGCATTCTAGGATCCCAGTGATTATGAGAGATCTCCCGTATCAATGAGCATTTACGACAAAAGGGCCCAACCGTGGCTCAGGTCTAATATTAATCTCTGAATCTGAGCCTGAAGGTCGTGCTTTCAAGTCGCACTCCCATTCAATAGTAGAATACAGAAGGAATGCTGCGCCGTAGTAGGTGCTGTCTTTCAGATAAGATGTGAAATTAAGAGCTTGATTGTCCATTCTGTCTAATTGCAGCATCCAGTGAGAAGATCCCTGCACAGCCAAGATCAGACACAGCAGGGCAGACCTTCACAGAACGGCATTTCAATATTGACTTCAGTAACAATGTCAGGTCAACAGACTGTTCATTTTCAAAACTGCAAACACAAAGTTGCAGTTCAAAAGTCTTTAACTTGTTGTAAATTATTTAATGCAGTGTAATAAAGAGGACTTTAACTGCATATGCCACAACCTGTCACCATACTTGCGAAAACCGGAGCTTTAATCAGATCTTCTGGCTGGTTTTCCATCTGGTTTTTTTTAAAAAAGCTGTTAATTTCTCTAAAATGTTGCTTTGTCATCTGCTTCTAATAGTTAATTTTAAAAGTAAAAGTTCTAAAATTGCATGTCAGGGAAAGGTAAACAAGTATATGAGGGAATGTTGGAATTGATGGTAGATTTAGATGAGAAAAAGTGGGAGGAAGCTTGAGTGAAGCATAAATACTGGCATGGAATCCTTGAGCCAATTGGACTGTTTCCATACCATATAACCCCTGGAATTACAGAAGTTTCCAGCCAGTGTAAATGTGTAATAGTTTAGGAAGCAGCTCAACTATATCAATGAAAATAAGAATTCAAACTTCATGTTTGAATTCAGTCCTCAATCATCAAAAATCAGATCCGCTGTACCTAAAACAATAGTATTCAGATCATAGACAAGAAAACAACTTATTGAAACATTGGAGAAATGAAAAATGATGGGAAAATATAAGCAGATAACAATCAATATCTTTGAGGAGAAAGGGAAAGTCAATATTTCACATGTACAGTATGGCTGTCTGAACAAATCTTATGAAATAATTCCGATAATGGGGTTACACCTAAAATTTCATAGCCTGCCTTTTCTCTTTATAACTGCTGACTGACCTCTGTATTTTCAGCATTTTCCATTTTTATGTCAGATTTGTGCTTATTTTGAAGATTCTGAGAAGTGATTATTACTTTCATTAGGAAGACTGAATTAATTGCCATCATTTTTGCTTTAAATGTTAAAAGTGAGCAGATGTCATATATTCATTGCAGATGACATGCCGACTTTCGCAAGATTATTCAGGACAAATACTACCATGCGAATGTTTTCCACAATCCGAGCAGATCAACTGGAAGTATTTTTAGACTGAACAATTTCTCTCACTAGCATACCAAGGTTCAAAAACATACTCTTAGGGTGCTAGAAATCAGATGTTTCTGCCCAGGAAGACATCTGCCAGGAGTCATGTTTTGTATTTCTAGCTGGTAAATAAATAAGAAGGAAAGAAAGAAAGAAAGAAAGAAAGAAGATGCTTAATATTTGTGCCTACAACCATGGGCAGCTGATTGCTGATGTTGAGATGGTCGAATGAAAAACAAACAAGAAAATGCAAAATGTGTGCGGTACCATTTCTTTTCTTAAACTGATGTTCCTTTTGAAACTTTTAACACAGACACTCTGATAAATTACATTCTTCGATTAATTGATTCAAGAAGATTCAAACTTTTTATTTCTAGTTGAGAATTCTATTGGTAGATCATTTTAGTCTATCATTTCTTATCCAATTGAGTTACAAACATAAAATTTTAATAGAACCAAAGCATTACAGACATGAACAAAAAAACTGCATTCCGGTGATGGGTCATAATGTAATTCCCTCTCAAAAATAAGTGTTTTGTTTACATCAACTGTCAATTAAAGAAGCTCTTTCAGTAGTGTTAACGTATGTGCTAAACCAGTTACATCTGATGGGTTGGAACAGAATCTTTAACTATGATCTTCTTGCTTAGAAAGCTATTTAAATTTTTGCGCTGCAGTTATTTGTTTTAAGCATTGCTGTTGCACATGGCTAGAATTGATCCTCAGCAGGGCATAACTCTAGCCATTTGTTCAAACAGCATTTTGAAGAGCTCAACAAAGAAACTTTCCTTCTGGCAGGAGGACCCCTACTTCTCTCAGCTGGATCTTTGCTCTTTTTTTTGAACCATCTTTAGTGCCTACATTTGTGGATAAAAGACCAGTAGAACATTGTTGACAGACAGTGTCTGTCAATTGTGAGAAGTGCATCATAAAGTAGGTAGATGAGTTTTCCATCTGTTAAACCCAGCTCCGCACAATTAATATCACCATTTTATAATGTATTTGTGGAACACTGTAAATGACAGACACCTCTGTGAGGGTCAGAGAGACTTTAAACTCAGCAATGGTTTGGGAAAAGAAGTGATGATTAGAAGGTAATATTAGGGTGCACAAAATGCACAGAATAATAAACTAATAGGTGCATTTGGAGTGAGGGAGAAAGTAATGAAATCGGAGTCTGGGTTATACTGCATGTACATGAATGCACAAAGTATGGTTAATAACCAAGATTGGGGAGTTACAGGTACAGATTGTCTTGTGGGATTATGATGTTGTGGTGATAGAAAGACCTGGCTTAATGAAGGGTAGACCTGGGTGTTCAATGCTCCTGGGTGCAATGTCTTCAGAGGAGATTGGAAAGAAAACAAAAAGGAGATGTGGTGATTTTGGTTAAGGAGAACATTGTAGTACTGGAGAAAGTTAATGCTTCGAATGCAGGACAGAATCAATTTGAATAGAGTTAAGGAATAAGATGGATGCAATTACATTGTTTCGTGTAATATATGGACCACCAGCTAATGGTAAATATAAAGAGGAAGAAATCCGAAAGGAAATCACAAAGAAGTACAAACATCATTAAAATGCTTATAACGGGGGTGTTTTAGTTACTTGTATAATGAGAGGGACATTGATAACTTAAGGAGCAAGGAACAAGTGTTCCTAGATTGCATTCTTGAGAATTTCCTAGAGCAGTACGTGTCCAGTGCTGTAAGAAAGGAGGCGCTGCTGGACCTGGTTCTTGGGAACAAGGTGGGCCAAATAGATCAAGTGGCAGTGCAGATCATTTAGGGGACACTGACCATTACATCGTAAGGTTGAGGATTATGGTGGAAAATGATATTGGTCAATCCACAGGAGGATAAATAAACTTGTGAAGAGTCAACACCAAATGAGATAAAAACAGAGCTGGGCTGGATAGACTGGAACCGAAGGTTCACGGGAAAAACAGTGGCTACAAAAATGGGTTACCTCCAAAGAAGAGATAGTTTGGGCAGAGTCAAGTTTTAACCTGTCAAAAGAAAAAAGTAGGGCAAACAAATCCATGGAGCCCTGGATGACAGAAGACATAGAAATCAAGTTAAAGATGAAAAAGTGGGCTTGTAACAGGTGTCAGGTAGAAAATATGGTTGAGAACCAAACTGAATGCAAAGGTTCAGAAGGTGAAAAAACAAATATGAGAAGCAAGAAAGGATTACAAAAAAGACTGGTAACTATCATAAAGGGAAATCCCAAAGCCTCCCCAAACCACATCAATAAGGAAAGGGTACTGAAAGCAGGACTGGAGCCAAATAGAGTCCACAAGGGAGAATTACACAGAGGCAAAAGGCATGGTTGATGAGTGATATTAACACATTGCTTCTGTCTTTATCTACAAGGTAAAGCTGCCCAGATCTTGGTGATAGAGGAGGAAATTCTGTATCTAAAATATTTTAAAATTGATAAGGAAGTGGCATTCGATAAATTACTGATATTTAAAGTTGATAAGGCACTGGGACTGGATGAGATGCATCCAAAGATATTAAAATAAATGACAGTGGAAACTGCACAGCACTGACAATAATCTTCCAAACTTCTCTTGATCCAATGTGGCACTAAAGGACAGAAAATTGCAAACATCTTGCTGCTGTTATAAAACATGCTGATTTGACCCCACTTGATGTACTATGTGGACTACAGAGGTTAAGTTATGAGGAGAGATAAAGACAAACTAGGCCTGAAGCTTGAAAGATGGACTATTCAAAGTCTTCAAGATATGAAAAGGAAAGGCAGATTGATAATTGACTTCCACTGGTTGGGGATTCTAGAACTAGGCAGCATAGTCTGAGAATTAGGGCCAGGCCATTCAGTAGAAATGTTAGGAAGCACTTCTACACACAAACAGTTATAGAACTCTCTTCCATAAATGGCAGCGAATGCTGGATCAGTTGTTAATTTTAAATCTAAGATTTTTTTTTATTAAGCAAACGTATTAAGGAAAATAGGCCAAAGGCAGGTGCATGCAGTTGGCCCACAGATCAGCCATGATCACAATGAATAGTGGAAGAGGCTGGAGGGGCTGAATGGCCTATTCTTGTTCCTATGTTCAAGTATAGGCCATTCTGTTTAACTTTTATCATGGAAAAACTTCTAGAAACAATTGGCAAATATTTGGCATAGAATGAATAGTCACATTAAAACTGTGGCTTAAGAAGTGGCAGCATGGACTTGTTGAGAGAAAATCCCATCTAACTAATTTTCTAGAGTTGTTTCAAGACCCTACAGAGAGGTTTGAAGAGGGAAGTATTGTATATAATGTGTACATAGACCTCCAAAGGCATTTGATATAGTGCCAAACAACAAACTTGCGCAGAAAATTACAGATTAGGAAATAAAATGGACAGTAGCAAAGTGAATACAAAATTGGCTGAGGAATAGGCAGCAGAGTAATGATTAATAAGTATTTTTCAGGCTGGAAGAAGGTTTATAGCGGAGTTCCCTAGTGGCCGGTACTGGGGCCTTTGCTTTTTCAGATATATATAAATTATCTGAGGCTAGAAATGGGAGGATGGTACAGCTCAACACTTGGCTAAACAGATGGTGTAGGTGGAAGGGTTTCAGATATCTGGACCATTGGGATCTGTTCTGGGGCAGGAGGACCTGTACAAGAAGGACGGGTTGCATCTAAACTGGAGGGGCACAAATATTCTGGCTGGGAGGTTTGCTGGTGTCACTCGGGAGGATTTAAACTAGCTCGGCAGGGGGTGGGAACCAGAGCAAAGGTGAATTGACTGAAAGGGAACTAAAGAATAGGACCAGTAAGACTCCGAGGAAGAGCAGAAAGGGTGTGGGTGTGAAACAAAGTGGGACTGATGGACTGAGGCACATCTGTTTCAATGCGAGAAGTGTAACAGGTAAGGCGGATGAACTTAGAGCTTGAATTAATACTTGGAACAATGATGTTGTTGCTATTACAGAGACTTGGTTCAGAGAGGAACAGGATTGGCAGCTTAACTTTCCAGGATACAGATGTTTCAGGCGGCATAGAGGGGAATGTAAAAGGGATGGGGCAGTTATACTACTTGTTAAGGAGAATATCACAGCTGTACTGCGGGAGGATACCTTGGATGGTTCATACAGCGAGGCAATATGGGTAAAGCTCAGGAACAGGAAGGGTGCAATCACAATATTTGGGGTTTACTATAGGCCTCCCAACATCCAGCAGGAGATAGAAGAACAGATATGTAGGCAGATTTTGACAAGGTGTAAAAGTGACAGGGTTGTTGTCGTGGGTAATTTTAATGTCCCATATATTGACTGGGACTCACTTAGCGCTTGGAACTCGGATGGGGCAAAGTTTTTAAGGAGCATCCAGGAAGGCTCCTTGAAACAGTTTGTAGATAGTCCAACCAGGAAAGGGGCTGTACTGGACCTAGTATTGGGGAATGAATCTGGCCAGGTGGTCAACATCTCAGTAGGGGAGCAGCTTGGGAACAGTGATCACAATTCAGTAAACTTTAAGGTACTGATCGATAAAGATGGGTGTAGTTGACAGGTGAAGGTGCTAAATTGGGGAAGGTTAATTACAACAAGCTTTGGCAGGAACTGAATAATGTAGATTGGAGGCAGGTAATTGAGGAAAAATCAACATCCGGTATATGGGAAGCTTTCAAGTGTAAGTTGCTAGGAACTCAGGACCGGCATGTTCCTGTAAGGAAGAAGGATAAGTATGGCAATTTTAGGGAACCTTAGATAATAAGAGATATTGTGAGCCGAATCAAAAAGAAAAAGGAAGCATTTATCAAGGCTGGGAGGCTGGGAACACACGAAGCAAGGGTGGAATACAAGGAAAGTCAAAAGAAACTTAAGCAACGAGTCAGGAGGGCTAAAAGGGGTCATGAAAAGTCATCGGCTAACAGGATTAAGGAAAATCCCAAGGCTTTTTATACAAATATAAAGTGCAAGAGGGTAGCCAGGCAGAGGGTTGACCCACTCAAGGACAGGGAAGGGAATTTATGTTTGGAGCCAGAGGAAATGGGCGACGTATTAATGAGTACTTTGTGTCAGTATTCACCATATAGAAGGACTTGGTGGATGATGAGTCTGGGGAAGGGTGTGTAGATAGTTTGGGTCATGTTGAGATCAAAAGGGAGGAGGAATTGGGGGTCTTAAAAAACATTAAGGGAGACAAGTCCCCAGGGCTTGATGGGATATACCCCAAAATACTGAGAGAGGCAAGGGAGGAAATTGCTGGGGCCTTGAGGGAAATCTTTGTATCCTCACTAGTTACAGGGGATTAGAGAATAACTAATGCTGTCCCTTTGTTTAAGAGGGGTGGCAAGGATAATCCAGCTAATTACAGGCCGGTGAGCCTTACATCAGTGGTAGGGAAATTATTGGAGAGGATTCTTCGAGACAGGATTTACTCCCACTTGGAAATAAGTGGGTGTATTAGTGAGAGGCAACATGGTTTTGTTAATGGGAGGTCGTGTCTGACTAACTTGGTTGAGTTTTTTGAGGAAGTGACGATGATGATTGATGAGGGTAGGGCAGTGGATGTTGTCTACATGGACTTCAGTAAGGCCTTTGACAAGGTCCCTCATGGCAGGCTGATACAGAAGGTAAAGTCGCATGGAGTCAGAGGTGAGCTTGCAGGATGGATAAAAAACTGGCTCGGTCATAGAAGATAGAGGGTAGCAGTGGAAGGGTGTGTTTCTGAATGGAGGGCTGTGACTATTGGCATTCCTCAGGGATCAGTGTTGGGACCTTTGCTGTTTGTAATATATATAAATGATTTCGAGGAAAATGTAACTGGCCTGATTAGTAAGTTTGCCGATGACACAAAGGTTGGTGGAATTGCGGACAGTGATGAGGACCGTCAAAGATACAGCTGGATATAGATCGGTTTCCGACTTGGGCAGTGAGTTGGCAGATGGCGTTTAATCTGGAATAAATATGAGGTAATGCAGTTTGGAAGGTCTAATCCAGATGGAAAATATACAGTAAATGGCAGAATCCTTAAGAGTACTGAAAGGCAGAGAGATCTGGGTGTACAGGTATACAGGTCATTGAAAGTGGCAATGCAGGTGGAGAAGGTAGTCAACAAGGCATATGGCATGCTTGCCTTCATTGGCTGGGGCGTTGAGTTTAAAAATTGGCAGGTAATGTTGCAGCTTTGTAGAACCTTAGTTAGGTTGCATTTGGAATATTGTGTTCAATTCTGGTCACCACACTACCAGAAGGATGTGGTGGCTTTGGAGAGGGTACAAAAAAGATTTACCAGGATGTTGCCAAGTATGGAGGGCATTTACTATGAGGAGAGGTTGGAGAAACTTGCGTTATTCTCACTGGAATGACGGAGGTTGAGGGGTGACCTGATAGAGGTCTACAAGATTATGAAGGGCATGGGCAGACTGGACAGTCAGAAGCTTTTTCCCAGCATGGGGAAGAGTCAGTTACCAGGGGCTGTGGGTTTAAGGTGCGAGGGGCAAGGTTTAAAGGTGATGTATGAGGCACGTTTTTTTACACAGAGGGTGGTGGGTGCCTGGAACTACCTGCGGGGGGAGGCAGTGGAACTAGGTGCTATAGTGACTTTTAAAGGGCATCTTGATAAATACATGAATAGGATGGGAATAGAGGGATATGGTCCCCGGAAGGATAGGGGGTTTTAGTTGTGACGGGCAGCGTGTCAGTGCAGGCTTGGCAGGCTAAAGGGACTGTTCCTGTGCTGTAATTTTCTTTGTTCTTGTTCTATCTGGATTTCAGACTGCAGGGGACAATTTCAAAGTTTGCTGATGATATAAACCTTGCAAAGATCAAAAACTGCGAAGAGAACACTGTAAAATGTAGTGACATATTGGTGAATTTGGCTGATCAGTGGCAGATTAAGTTCAATGTGGAGACGTGTGAGGTAATACACATCAGTACAAGGAACATGCAGCGACTCTATAAATTAAAGGGTATTGTCAAAAGGGTATACAGGAGCAGAGAGACCTAAATGTGCACGTACACAAGTCATTAAAGGTTGCACGACAGATAGAGGGAGCTGTTACTAAAGCATACAGTATTCTAGGCTTCATTAAAAGGGGCACAGAATACTCGGAGGTGACGATGAACATATATAGGACATTGGTTTGATCTCAGCTTGAATTCTGAGCACAGTTCTCGACTCTATGCCGTAGGAAGAATGTGAATGTATTGGAGACAGCACAGAAGAGGTATACAAGAACGGTTCCAGGCGAAATACATTTCAGTTATAAGGAAAGATTGGAGAAGTTGGCATATATTTCCTTGGAGATTAGAAGGTCAACAGGAGACTTGCTAGAATTTTTCATGAAGAAGTCATGTAGAATCTGGACCGCGTAGGCAAAAACTGCTCCAGCTTGTAAGCAAGCTGAAAACCAAAGGGCATAATTTGCAAAGGCTTTGCAAAAGAAACAAATGCAAGAGAGAAAAATCTTTTTCACATAGCAAATAATAAGAGTCTGGAAATGCACTACCTGAAAACGTAGGCATTTTTGGTTGAGGCTTTCAAGAGAGTTAGAAACAATGTACAAAGTTAAACAATGCATAAAGCAAAAAGGCAAGAGATTGACAACACTTGAATGTGCTCAAAAAGCCAGTGCAAACATGATGGGCTGATTGGCCTCCTTCTACACTGTAAGAATCCTATGACTTCCTGTATTTCCAAATCTCCGCAAACAATTTACAAAATCCTAGTTCCACAGATGTCAGATCTAAGTAAACCTGTCTGAATTAAAAGCTGCACAGGAAATGGGAGTCCTAAGGGGTTAAATGTTTTACTGCAATGACTTCCAAGAATTTGGGGGTAGTTTCTTTCATGAACGAAAGATAAGCAGGATCAGATTTTTTAAAAAAATCAAAGGCATACATTCCTGAGATAAAGTGTAATACACAGCACACAGAAAAAAGCTGTCTTAACTTTATAAAACCCACTTAAAATTAATGCTTCATTTATCTCTGCTGGAAGAAATACATTTGGCAATCCACCGGCTTCATCATTTTGTATTCCTAATGTAATTGAATTACAAGCAGGAAATATAAAACAAACTTATCATTAAAGTTATAATGAAGAACAACTTTTGGATAAGTCTTTTATCAGGTAAATAACCTCTCTGTGCACCTTCAAGTTTCATTTGGTACATCTATCAAATGGAACAGTGCGAAGAAATTAATTTTACTTTTTGAAATGTATTGAAGTATTTGAAAGACCATGAGCGAAACATGAATATTAGGCATGTTTCAGAAATATATCACAGCAAGTCTCTTATAAACATTCATCTTCTCGACTCCTCTTCAATACTTTGATTTCTTTTCTACTATACAGAAAATTGCACCCATAAATCTTTGGAAATTATTGGGAAAGTCTTGATCAGAGAGTCCACATGTTCAAGTATGATATCTCTGTATGTCTTCCAAAAATCAGTCCAGGCTTTGGTAACATGCTTTCAGAGAAATTCAAGGTTACAAATAACTCATGACTTTGCTCTCCTAATTGCTTCTAACCTATATTGTCCACTTTTCAATTATATGTTTATAATAGCTTGTAATGGAGTTACGTAGGAATACTTTTAAAAAATCCAGCACAGATCTCCTCAATAACACTAAAGATTGATTTAATTCTATATCTCACATGCTCACCCAACTCTGCCATCCCACAACTTGACTGTGTTTGAAATCTTTGAAAAACAAGTTCTGAAGGGAGACAGTACGTGGCTGAGTGTGTGTTTGTGGAATGGTGGGAGGCAGCTAGTGTCTGCTCTCATACATTAGTAAGAGAAAGTAAACAATGTAGTATATGAGAAGTCATGATATTCCTTTTCGAAAAATTCTCCTGCAACAAATTGGAGACGTGTTATGGCAAGCAGTGAGAATATAATAGTTACTTGTATAACAGATCGTCATTAGATAATTCAATTAATATAGTTATGGCCTTGACGATAGATTTTGTAGGGAAGACTTTTAAAATCATATTCCTGGTTATATAATTTAGGGTAACACCACAAACAAAAGACATAACTGTAAAATTTTGTTAAATAAAGTTGTGTTTTTACGACATCATAGCTGTAGATAAACGTATTGAAAAGAATCATTCTAGTTGCAATATACACAAATATACAAGTAAATTCTGAACAGTTCTTAATTCATCGCAACTGAAACAAAAAATACTTTAAATTTCACTAACATGAAACTTTTGGGTGCAAGAGTTGAGGATGGTGCGTGTATGGAATGAGCTGTTAGAGGACTGATAGAGGTGAGTACGATTACAACATTTAAAAGACATTTGAACAGGTAGGTGAATAGGAAGGGTTTAGAGAGATAGGGGCCAAATGCAGGAAATTGGAACTAGTTCAGTTTAGGAAACCTGGTCAGCATGAACGAATTGGGCTGAAGAGTCTGTTTCCAAGCCAAATGACTCTATAGTTCTAAAAACAGGCCACATCAAGTCCAAGTGTCAGGTGTATTGACGGCAGAAAACCAGGACTGGTTGTCAGATCCACCTGAGTGAAATGGAGTGTATTGACTAATGGACAGCCAACTTACTTCCATCATTTTACCTCCAGTGCCCCAAGTGAAAGATATCACCACTCTAGCTTTATTGGTTCAGGAAATCCACACAATCTTCATGAGGTAAATACTTAAGTCTGTTGGGTTTTTTTAAGTCAACATGTGGAAAAACAACAATGATGTGCTAAACTAAATGAACATATAATAGCATGTTTGCTCAAAATGGAGTTAATCATAGAATCGTAGAATCCCTACAGCATGGAAGCAGGCCATTCGGCCCAGCAAGTCCACATCAACCCTCTGAAGAGCATCCCACCCAGCATCCAACCCCCCCCCCCCACCCCCCCAAGCCTATCTCTGTAACCCTACATTTCCCATGGCTAATCCGCCTACCCTACACATCCCTGGACTCTATGGGCAATTTAGCACGGCCAATCCATCTCGCCTGCACATCTTTGGACTGTGGAAGGAAACCAGACCACCCAGCTGAAACCCACACAGATACAGGGAGAATGTGCAAACTCCAGACAGACAGTCACTGGAATCCAACCCAGGTCCCTGGCACTTTGAGGCAGCAGCGCTAACCACTGAGCCATTGTGCTGCGCTTAGAAATTGAAAAGTCTTGATATTAACAGCATAATTTCTTATTTCCCCAGATTTGTCCTTAAATATGAAAATGAAATTTACTAAGCAGGTTGAAACAATCTGTTGTGTCAAATAAAGAGAAATAAGAATGGTAAAACACAAAGGTTTCTCAAGGAGGATGTCAATAGCTGACTATACAACTGGCAATGTGGGGGGTAAGGTGTTGCCCAAACAATGACATTGGAAATTCAGCACCGAATAGGACACTAAGCTTGTGAGCACTTTGGGTCACTGGATCCAGTGCCAGGGAGAGGAATGGAATTGGCAATGAGGAAACAAGTTGGTGGCAGGGACACAATTTATTGACTTTGATCTTCCCAAAATTTAAATGGAAGAGATTTCTGATCAACCTGGGCTGGGATTCAGATATGTGGCGATAAGACGATGATAGCAAAGAAGTTAAGAGAGCTGGTGATAGGATAGAGCTAAAAATCATCATATTACCGTGGATTATGTAAAGTGGAGGGGCATGAATGGATCCCAAAATGAAGGTTGTGGAAATGGGATGAAAAACAATGGCAGCTAATTCTCAGGTTATTAATGGATGGATAAAAAAATAAGATGGTTAGTCACATTCAGCCAGTCAATGGAGGAGAGACAATAGAAGATCATGATCAACCACATCAAAGGCTACAGAGGGAAGAGGGGTAGTGCACCAGTGACAGTCACAGAAGACATCCTTTGTGATTCTGATTAGGGTGATTGCAGTGCTTTATCAGGGAAAGAAACTTAATTGGGGAGGAATAATTAATGGAACGTGATTATCGCTGGAATAGTCAGCATTTTTTGCAGTTATATTATGTGCAAATTGGTAGTTAAGAATCGACCAAATGGCTACTTGGGTGATTTACTGGTCGCAGTTAACAGTAAAAAACAAAAAAAAAGTCATGGTGATTTGGCGACGGGGGAAAAACCATTCAGTTACGTTTAAGAGCACTTCAGGATGGAAAAATAATACAATCAAGCAAATGAGAGATAACAAGGTATACAGCTGGATGAACACAGCAGGCCAAGCAGCATCAGAGGAGCAGGAAAGTTGACGTTTCTGGCCTAGACCCTTCTTCAGAAAGGGTCTAGACCCGAAACGTCAGCTTTCCTGCTCCTCTGATGCTGC